>OX589609.1:24587303-25146151 GCA_951329385.1 Polia nebulosa | reverse complement strand
TATACTTAATTTGTGGAAGACTGGTGCCTAAACTAAGTTTTTTTTTTCAAAACCTGTAAGTCAGATCACCAGGCCCCCATAACAATTTATTAATTCAAAAATATTGTGCTGCAGACGTTTTGTTTAAAATCACAATAGTATTTATTAATTGAATCATTATTATTACATTCATTATAGATATGATTATTACAACAAAATATCTATATATATATTTGTAATTAGGAAACATGCAAAGAATGTGTGAGAGTGAAAGTGCAAATGTTTGTATGAGGTTGTGTGCGTCACATTATATTAGGAAACGGTAGTGAAAAGATCTTCAGTTTGCTTTTAAAATTTGTTTTGCTTAGGATATGTGATGAAAGTAGATTATGCAGTTTGTTGTATAGAAAAGGCCAAAGAAAGAAATTTCGTGCAAATTTAGTTTTAACTGGCCTAGATGCCATAAGTTCCTGCTTTTATTCCGTCCATTAATGTTCTGGGAGACACAAACGGGGATAAGAGATCGTTGTTTCAAAGCAACATGAACAATAAAGAGCTGACGAATTGAGAGGACATTTGAAGATTTATAAACTTCTTTTGTGGGATGCCGGAAAGGAAGGGATAGTGCCACTTTTAGTACCGCCCTCTGAGCCCTTTCGAGAGGCAAAAGGTTTGTTTTAAATGTACCACCCCAAGAAGTAATGCAATATGTCAATAGCGATTGGCACAATAATGTTGTGTAACAATCTGTATATTAATTATGACATTTAAACAAATAATTTGCACGCTCGCTTGCAGGCAGAATACAATGACTATTTTCTTGCAAATAAACATTTTGAATTGGACTCGAAACAAGAAGGAGAGGTTATTATAAAGGCTGTAACGTAAAAGTGCTTTCATATTATAAAAACTGCATTTGCCCATGAAAATAACCAAGTTACTCTTAGGAAGTCATAGTGTATTCCCAAATTATGGGATGGAATTAAGTTACGCTCAAATGTACTTTTGCGCTGTAACTCATTTTATTTCGTACCAGAATAGCTCACTTACAAATTACTATTAGTTATTCTGTGCCTAATAACCACATTTTATGCTGGCTGGTTTGTTAATTATAATTAATGAATTCACTTGGGGTTGAACATTTATTGCATTCCGTGATTATTATTTATTAATAACGAACACATTCCCGCCAATCAACTATTAACGAGTAAGTAAATATTTGGCAAAAAGGTATTCATCACTACTGGACCCTTTTTACTTAGTTTGAACTCAATAGAGTTAAGACTAGATTCGGTATATATAATAGCCAATTGATAATAAGGATAAAAAAAAATTCAAAAACTGGCATATTTTTTTTTAATCAAACATTTGTAGTTAAAACTCTAAAAACGCTTGACTTGAGAAAAAGCTTAAAAAAAAATAAGCAAAATAGACATTTCTGGTAGGTACTTAGAAACATCATTATAGAGTAATTTTTTGTAGATAATTGAGCATTAAATTAATAAATGATAAATGATAAATGATGTTTATTCAGTAAATAGGTTACAAGGAACACTTTTACACGTCAATGTTTTTTTGTCAGTTTAAGCTAGATGAGGCCGGTGTTTCCTAGCTGACTACCCTGAGAAGAAACACCGAAACAAACTCAGAGGTCAAAGTCTCTTTTAGTGTTCAAATCCATACAATGTGGACTGGTTAGATCCTATGAGAACCATGTACGTTTATGTCTGGGATGAGCTTTATGAAGAAAGCAACACACGAATTCGAGTGGACCTGTCCAGACAGTGCAAGCATTTGTCAGTCATCGCGAAGCTCAACTCAGAACTCTGAGGTGCTCAACGAACCGACGAACAATACCAAAGTAAGGACATTTGAGTAGGCCGCAAAAAATACTCAAACTGCCAGACAATCATAAAATCTACATGAATATAACGACATACATAGTTCTCGCATTCACATTATTCTATATGAGGACCATGCAGCTTAGTGTCTGTAGTGGTCTTTTGAAGAAAGAACCAAACATATTTGAGTGGACCTGTCCAGTCAGTGCAAGCATTTGTCAATAGTCGAATAGCTCAACTTAAAAACCACTAAGGAGCTCAATGACATGACGAACAATACCAAAGAAAAGACATTTGGGTAGGCCGCAAAAGTACTCAAACTGTCAGACAACGTTGAAAATTACTGTAAAAAGGAGGAGAAAATAATAATAATAACCCACATAGTCCTCACATTTACAATAATTAAGTAATCAAAAAAAAATAAAAATATAATACTTTACAAAGTAAATATTTGTGTCAAACAAAATAGTAATCATAATATGTCAATCAAAAAATAAAAATAAATATAATACTTAACAAAGTATTCAAGTCAAAAAAAATAATAATAATAATAAAATGTCAATAAAAAAATAAAATAAAAAATATAATGCAATACTATACAAGTATTCATGTCAAAAACGAATATTAAAAAAAATATATATATAAAAAATTTTTCATCAGTAAGTAGTACATATGAAAACAATGGCTCATGTATATCATTGAAGCAGCTCAATCCCACGCCTTTTTGTCCTCAAGAAAGTCATTAATTGTGTAAAAAGCTTTCTGGCATAGCTTACGTTTAATAAATGATTTAAATTTATTTATGCTTAGTTCTTGAATTTGGCTAGGAAGTTTATTATAGAAACGTATACATTGACATCTAAACGAACCACCTATTTTTTTCTTGAGCCTGGTTTTTGGTACAATAAATTTGTGTTTGTTCCTAGTATTTATGCTATGGATATCACTGTATCTTTTAAACAGATTAATATTTTTATGTGCATACATGAGATTCTCATAAATATATTGAGAGGGAACAGTCATAATATTAATCTCTTTAAATTTGTCTCTGAGGGAGTGTCTGGGACTTAATTTATAAATTGCACGAATAGCCCTTTTCTGTAAAACAAAAATTGTCTGAATATCGGCGGCATTTCCCCACAACAGAATGCCGTACGACATCACACTATGAAAATAACTAAAGTATACTAAACGAGCTGTCTCTAAATCAGTTAAACCACGAATTTTCCTTACGGCGTATGCTGCAGAGCTAAGTTTTTTGGACAGTTTATCTATATGGGGGCTCCACTGAAGCTGCGCATCCAAAGTTAAACCTAAGAACACTGTGGAATCCTCGGGTTTCAACTCTTCACCCTTTATTGACACACTAGTGTTCACTTGTATTACATTGGGTAATGTGAACTTTATGCATTTTGTTTTTTTCTCGTTAAGGAGAAGATTATTGACATTAAACCAGTTAACTACAGTTGAAAGAGCATTATTTACATTATCAACAACCACCTGCTGACGTTTGAGTTTAAATAAAAGTGAAGTGTCATCTGCAAACAGCACTATATCATGTTTATCCTTTATGAGGTAAGGCAAGTCGTTGATATAGATTAGAAACAAAAAAGGACCCAGAATTGAGCCTTGAGGAACCCCCATTCTGACTACAGACCCGGAAGACCTTTTGCCGTTCACATCAACTCTCTGAATCCTATTACCCAAGTATGAAGTAAGAAGATCCAGAGAGGCGCCCCGGACTCCATAGTAGTGCAGCTTCCTGATCAATGTATCATGGAGAACGCAATCGAAAGCCTTAGACAAATCGCAAAAAATGCCCAACGCATTGCATTTATCTTCCCATGCATTATAAATGTGTCCCAAAAGTTCAACACCAGCATCAGTTGTTGAACGACCCTTTGTGAAACCAAACTGTTTGTTGTGTAATAATTTGTGTTTATTAAAATATCTTTGAATTTGATCTAAAATAATTTTCTCAAAAATTTTACTAAAAGTAGGTAGCACTGATATAGGTCTATAATTAGTAGGGTCTGATGTACTACCCGATTTAAACAATGGTATAATTTTACTATATTTCATTAGATCAGGAAACTCACCACAATCTATACAATTATTAAAGATTACTGCTAAAGTAGGTGCTACAATGTCTATAATAGACCTAGCAACGTCAACAGAATTACCCCATAGATCTGCAGTCTTTTTAACATTTAAAGTATTAAAAGTTTTGATTACATCATTACAAGTGACATATTGGAAATAAAATTGGGATTCACAAACTGGAACGTTTTCTTTAAGTAAAATTTCTGCAGCAGTTGGTGATGAATTTAGAGATTTTGTAGTCGATACGGGAATCTCTGCAAAGAAATTTTCAAATGCCGCGGCGACTTGCGAATCTGATTTAATGATACTGTCATCAATAGCAAGGCTGTAATCACTACTTCGGTTGCAAGACCTTCCCGTTTCGCTATTAATAATATCCCAAGTCATTTTAATTACATTACTACTATTTTTAATTTTTGAACTTAAGTAGCGAGATTTCGCCAAATAACATACTTTTTTAAATAATTTAGAATAATTCTTAACATATAAATTAAATTCTACAGTGTTAATATAAGTCCGTTCTTCATACAGCTCATACAGCCGTTTTCTACTTTTATTAATACCAATGGTGGCCCAGTCACTGAAGGAAGTATTGCCATTTACCGAAATCGTCTTAGGAATAAAAGTAGTATCAAATTGCGTGCAATACATTTTGAAAAAATCATTATAATGTTGATTAGGGTCATCATTAGTTGACAAAAGTGGGATTTTATTTGAGAGTTTAGTTTTAAATGTTTCCAAGCGACCTTTAGATTTTGGGTTAACAGTGATATCTTTTTTTCGTTTATATTTGTTTATATTTGGTATAGTGATCAATAGTCCACTATGATCAGAGTCTAATAAATTAATAATTTTTTTGTGGGTAGGTAAAATATCTGCATAAATATTATCTAGGCAAGATGCAGTAGTGGGGGTTATTCTAGTAAAGATAATAAAAAAATAAAGATAATAAAAAATAATCAATTAAATATTAATTTAATGCTCAATTATCTACAAGTCGACTTGAAATAATTGTAATAATTGCGAAATGCAATTTTTTCACCCAAATTTACAAAACTGCGTAAGTATTATGTAGCTAAATGCCAAGAACTGGACCCTATTTGCTTGGACATTTAGTCTACATTAGGAAACAAGTTGTTTACGTCATAACACTAATCATGCCAGTTTTTCAATGGTTACGTTAAGATAAGGAAAGGTTTTTTAAACTACAGATGCACAAATCCAGACCCCGGGCTGCTCTCATATGCCTGCCTGCCTAGCCTTTTCCCAACTGTATTGGGGTCGGCTTCCAGTCTAACCGGATACAGCTGGATACCAGTATTTTACATGGAGCGACAGCCTATCTGACCTCCACAACCCAGTAATTGGGTAATATGATACCCGTTGGTAAGGTGTCAAATAACGAAGAAACCAAACTAGAAACTCCGACTTCCGAAATTAAAGTTATTTTGCATTTTTTTAATATTATTTATTGAAGTCGGTTGTATTTTTTTTGCAATTTTTTTTTTTTGTTTAGACAATTAGGTATGGCATTAGTTGAAGTAGAGGTGAAACTGGGCGTGTATGACCGTACCATGACCATTCCATGACCAAGCAAAAAAATATTTGAATATGGACCGGACCGTTCCGTCACCGAACAACACCGTCGCATGCCATGCACGGAGCGTATCGGCACCGACACAGTAACATATATGTCAATTCGGTGTGCACAAGTGGCGAAACGGTAAGCATACGGATAATAATCGCGTATGATGACCGTTATGCACTGGTATAATACGCTGTTAATTCGAACACAATCATGTGACAGCCACCAATCCGCACTGGGCCCGCGTGGTGGATTACGGCCCACACCCTCTCACAGAGAAGAGGTCTGTGCCCCAGCAGTGGGGATAATAAAAGGCTGATGATGATGACGTTCTAGTGGTGGTGGTCTGCAGAAGAAAGTGGCCAAACCAATATTGATAAACATCCAAAACATTTATCTTCCACATTTATATTAGTAGGATAATAATATTCTATTATTTTACCTTAATTTTTGCACCAATGAGCAAATGACAAAATAATTGGACCCAAGATTCCTTCTTTTCTAATACAAATACACAGTTATGATAAAACCCATCTCCAAAATTATACTCAAGGTGGTATTTTTGGGTTTTTACTGCTTTACCTTCGCCATAAGAAGTAACGAACAAAGTTTAGATAATGAAGTTTAAAACATTTTTTTTCTTTGCGAATTTGACAGCTTTTAGCGAACTCCAAGATTACGCAGTTCTATTTTAGTTTCCACTTTATTGAAGGCGCTATTAAATGCCAACGGCCTTAAGTGGTTAATAAATAGTATTTGCGTGATTCTCAATTTTTTATCCGTGTTAGACATAACTTTACCAATTAATTACACCATGTTATAAAAATATAATTTCAAATATTCACATATTAAATTACGAAGGAAATTGTCTAGAGTAACTTTTTTTTTCAAAGAAATAAGACTAGTCGTTTAGACCTGATGTTCAACTAAAAATTATTTAAAGTCGTATATCGAACTAATGTGTGACGTGCGTGCGTGTGTGGTTTGTGTAAGTGCTCACAGAACAGGTGGCCTTTTGGAGTGGCGACCGCGTACCGGCACGCAACGTTGGAAGGCCTAACAAGGTGGACCGATGACCTGGTAAGGGTCGCGGGTAGCCGATATATGCGAGACGCACAGGAACGATCGTTGTGGCGACACTTGGGGCAGGCCTATGTCCAGCAGTGGACGTCTTTCGGGTGAGATGATGTGTGACGTTACGTTACTTTTCAAGATATTCTGAAATGCTGTATTTTAGAAACCTTGTTTGCAATCATTCTTCCTAGCTTTTTCCTCACTATGAGGGGATCAGTTCCCAGTCTAACTGGACACAGCTGAACACTTATTTTACATGGAGCTATACCCAATCTGATTTCCACAACCAGTAAGTTTGGAAAGACTAGTGGTTGGTGAAACTCTAAACTATCTTACTAAGAAATATTCTAAACACCGACTATATAGTAAATTATCAAGTGATAACCAAATCTTATGACGGGGATGTAGACATAGGGTGCCGCTAGAAGCATTCATTTATATTCGTCATGGTTGAGCCCTGGAGCCCTAAAATCAACTGTTTCTGTACTAATTAGTCTTAGGGCACCCAAACACGGGCACTGGACAAGTTAGATTCGGAGGGCACGACGGGGGCTAAGCGAGCAAACATAACTCCCATCATCCCGTTCTTGTTATGGTCCTTTAAACCCTACAGATAGAAATATGAGCACCGCAGTGGGGCTCCGTCAACTTATCTTATTTACGACCCATTTTGATGATCGTTTACTATTTTAAGTAGTACCGTAGTTTTTTTTTTTTTGTACACTTTACTTTAGCTGGTGGTAAGTTAAACAGAAGCCTTTTTTTTAGGAGCATGATCTCTTGGGATGGTTTTCCATTATCACGCAGGCGAAGCCACTGCCAGAAGCTAGTGTTACATAAAGTTGTTCCTACCCGAAAGTATCTATCTAAGTATCAAAGCCTCTGTGGTGTGATGTCACATACATCAGCACATCACGTATAGCACATAGTTGAAGTTAAGATAGATAAGCTGTGCTCACAGTTTTATTAGCATTATATCAGGTACATACTATGTATATATACGTTACTAATTAAAGGAGGAACATCAGTTGACTCATGGAGAAGTACGCATCATGTCGTTTACTTAACCCTCCTTCCCCTCACATCGCATGGCGACCCTGCCAGTCGGCTGGACAGCGTTCTAGTTGCCCAACCGGGGGCTAGTCGGAATCACTTTGGTCGGCTTCAGTCAGCTTCACGTTACGTCGAGTCGCAGGCCATGGGGAGCTCGTCATCTAAGGAAGAAGTTATTATCGCCCAGGCGGCAGCGAGTGGTTCGAATACCGCAACAGTTGCACAGAAGCAGCTATCGACTATCAGCGCGGTGCTGTTGTTCATCGCTGTGTGTTTGACGGTTGTCATCGTTGGCGTGGCAGTCCGGTTGTATAGAAGATGTCACCATAGTTGGATCGAAGAGAAGATCAACCAGCGGGAGGTTCGGAAAACTGTGCAGATGGCCTGACCAGGAGCGGACGGAGCGACGGGGAGGAGTTAGTGATCGCAATGTGAACTTGAGTGTTGTGACGGACGCTTGTAGTCGTCTATCAGTTTAGAGACGTTAATTTTATTTTAAATGGAAGTGGAGTGTAGTCGCTATTTATACAGCTCTATGTTGGAAGAGGCTGTTTGTAGAAATAAGTTTTAGGCGACACGCTGTAGGAAATGGGCACGTGCAGCAAAGAGCAGCTGTAGGGCATACGTACAAAAATGAGAGCGTATGGCGTAGCAGTGGAATCCACGGTTGCAGCAATAATGCACATCGTGGACGGCAGACTCAGCAAGGTCGGCAGCGCGTAGCGTGTTTTGAACATACACGGGGCGATGCTGACTCAGGCGCAGTGTCGATGTCACGGAGTAGCGAAGGCGGACAATTGAATGAGACTCAGTTTTTTCGATGCTAAGCATATTTTAGCTTGCAATAGTATTAACTGGGTTAATTTACTAACGAATAATGTAGATACAGAATGGTTAGTTGATACGGGTGCGTCGACATCAGCCATAAAGAGCGGTTTCTTGAAGAATGATGCTTTGTGCTGTAAGGTAGTTAAGGAAGGTCTAGTGATTAATGGTGTAGGAGGTAGTTTACGAGCTATATCTATAGTTGTCTTCGTGTATATTTGGTCGTGTATATTTAAAGTTGGAATACGGACGGTGTTCGTTCATACATAAGCTTTATGTATTTGATGATTTGCCGTGTAGGTCAGTTGGCCAATATGCCAACAAGCCAGGATTTTTTGCAGAAGTATAGTGGTATTATATATTTTTCGGGGAACAGGTTGTCTCTTGAAAACTCTGAACGGCAGACGATTTCGGTGCCACTTGAATCTTATAATTACTCGTTGACTGTGTCTCCGCGCTGTGAAGTGGTTAGGTTAATATGCCAACTGACCTACACGGTAAATAATCAAATACGTACAACTTATTTATGAAGGAACACCGTCCGTATTCCAACTTTAAATATACATAACCTATAGCCGCTCACGGTTTTTAAGAGACAACCTGTTCCCCGAAAAATCTATAATACCACTATACTTCTGCAAAAAATCCTGGCTTGTTGGTATATTGGCCAACTGACCTACACGGCAAATCATCAAATACATAAAACTTATGTATGAACGAATACCGTCCGTATTCCAACTTTAAATATACACGACCAAATATACACGAAAACAACTATAGATATAGCTCGTAAACTACCTCCTACACCATTAATCACTAGACCTTCCTTAACTACCTTACAGCACAAAGCATAATTCTTCAAGAAACCGCTCTTTATGGCTGATGTCGACGCACCCGTATCAACTAACCATTCCGTATCTACACTATTCGTTAGTAAATTAACCCAGTTACTATTGCAAGCTAAAATACGCTTAACATCGAAAAAACTGAGTCTCATTCAATTGTCCGCCTTCGCTACTCCGTGACATCGACACTGCGCCTGAGTCAGCATCGCCCCGTGTATGTTCAAAACACGCTACGCGCTGCCGACCTTGCTGAGTCTGCCGTCCACGATGTGCATTATTGCTGCGACAGTGGATTCCACTGCTACGCCATACGCTCTCATTTTTGTACGTATGCCCTACAGCTGCTCTTTGCTGCACGTGCCCATTTCCTACAGCGTGTCGCCTAAAACTTATTTCTACGAACAACCTCTTCCAACATAGAGCTGTATAAATAGCGACTACACTCCACTTCCATTTAAAATAAAATTAACGTCTCTAAACTGATAGACGACTACAAGCGTCCGTCACAACACTCAAGTTCACATTGCGATCACTAACTCCTCCCCGTCGCTCCGTCCGCTCCTGGTCAGGCCATCTATACAGTTTTCCGAACCTCCCGCTGGTTGATCTTCTCTTCGATCCAACTATGGTGACATCTTCTATACAACCGGACTGCCACGCCTACGATGACAGCCGTCAAACACATAGCGATGAACAACAGCACCACGTTGATAGTCGATAGCTGCTCCTGTGCAACTGTTGCGGTATTCGAACCACTCGCTGCCGCCTGGGCGATAATAACTTCTTCCTTAGATGACGTGCTCCCCATGGCCTGCGACTCGACGTAACGTGAAGCTGACTGAAGCCGACCAAAGTGATTCTGACTAACCCCCGGTTTGGCAACTAGAACGCTGTCCAGCCGACTGGCAGGGTCGCCATGCGATGTGAGGGAAGGAGGGTTAAGTAAACATGATGCGTACTTCTCCATGAGTCAACTGATGTTCCTCCTTTAATTAGTAACGTATATATACATAGTATGTACGTGATATAATGCTAATAAAACTGTGAGCACAGCTTATCTATCTTAACTTAAACTATGTGCTTTACGTGATGTGTTGATGTACGTGACATCACGCCACAGAGGCTCAACATTTGATACTTTGAGAGATACTTTCGGGTAGGAACAACTATATGTAACACTAGCTTCTGGCAGTGGCTTCGCCTGCGTGATAATGAAAAATCATCCCAAGGGATCATGCTCTTTGAATAAAAATGGCTTCTGGTTAACTTACCAGCCAAAGTAAAGTGTAAAAAAAAACTATGTAGGTACTACTTAAAATTGTAAACGATTATAAAAATGGGTCGTAAATAAGATAAGTTGACGGAGCCCCGCTTCGGGGCTCCTATTTCTGTCTGTAGGGTTTAAAGGACCATAACAAGAAGGGGATGATGGGGGCTATGTTCGCTCGCTTAGCCCCCGTAGTGCAGTTCGAATCTAACTTGTCCAGTGCCCGTGTTTGGGTGCCCAAAGACTAATTGGCTCAGAAACAGGTGATTTTAGGGGTCCTGGGCTCAACCACGCCGAATATAAATAATTGCTTCTAGCGGCACCCTATGTCTACGTCCCCTTCATAAGATTTGGTGATCAATTGATCATTTACTATAGTCGGTGTTTAGTATATTTTTTGGTAAGATAGTTTAGAGTTTCACCAACCTCCAGTCTTTCCAAGGGGTATCGTGTTACTCAGTTACTGGGTTGTGGAAATCAGATTGGGTATAGCTCCATGTAAAATAAGTGTTCAGCTGTGTCCAGTTAGACTGGGAACTGACCCCATCATAGTTGGGAAAAAGCTAGGCACAATGATTGCAAACAAGGTTTCTAAAATAGAGCATTACAGAATATCTCGAAAAGTAACGTAACGTCACACATCATCTTAGGCGAAAGACGTCCAGTGCTGGACATAGGCCTCCCCCAAGGGTCGCCACAACGATCGGTCCTGTGCGTCTCGCATATATCGGCTACCCGCGACCCTTACCAGGTCATCGGTCCACCTTGTTAGGCCTTCCAACGTTGCGTCTGCCGGTACGCGGTCGCCACTCCAAAATCCACCTGGGGCCCAATTCTGTAACTTTGAGTTAAGCAACACGCCATCGACACTATCGACACACAACAGACATTATTTTGCCACTGTTGCAAATTTGGTATTCTGCAAAAACTTCCAAATGCTATTGACGTATTATAGTAGACCAGACTACCAATTATTACAATAGTCTTATTATGGCATTCCAATGGCACTGCAGTAGCAAGTCAATGACCATAAATAATTTTTAGAATACCAAATACCAATGACTATTCTACTGAGACACCACTGACACACTACCGACACACTATTGACAAGTTAGTTATTTTACAGAAATAGGACCCTGTTCTGTGAGCACACAAATAAATCACACACGCACGCACGTCGTTAACCACTCAAGGCGTTGGCATTTAATAGCGCCTTCAATAAAGTGGAAACCAAAATAGAACTGCGTAATCTTGGAGTTCGCTAAAAGCTGTTAAATTCGCAAAGAAAAACAATGTTTTAAACTTCATTATCTAAACTTTGTTCGTAACTTCAACGTAAAGCAGTAAAAACTCAAAAATACCACCTTGAGTATAATTGAAGATGGGTTTTATCATAACTGTGTATTTGTATTAGAACAGAAGGAATCTTGGTTCCAGATGAAATTATTTTGTCATTTGCTCATTGGTGCAAAAATTGGAGTAAAATTATATAATATTATTATCCTACTAATATAAATGTGGAAGATAAATGTTTTGGATGCTTATCAATATTTGGGTTTGGTCACTTTATTCTGCAGACCACCACCACTAGGGTGGTGGGTATAGTCTCATACAAATATAATACATACATTTTCAGTACAATTTGTTTGTTTTTCAATACAATTTGTGACTAAAGTCCGTTGGTAACTTGTGTGCCAGGATAGTTAACATTTGTATCAACGGGAATATATAGGTTGTAACGGATAGGTGTGGTCAAATTTTAATTTAAGCACTGCATCTGCTCATGAACAACTTTCTTCAAGAAAAACTGAGGACATTCTCAAAAAAAAAAATTAACTCATATACAAACATTGACCATCTTTACATACCGAGACTCCTCCGTGCCTCGGAAAGCACGTTAAAGCGTTGGTCCCGGCTGTCAATCGTGGATCTTTGACAGTCGTTACGGGTCGTCAAAGTCGTCTAAAGTCTGACAACCAGTCTTACCAAGGGATATCGTATTACTCCGTAACTGGGTTGTGGAGGTCAGATAGGCAGTCGCTCCATGTAAAATACTGGTATTTCAGCTGCATCCGGTTAGACTGGAAGCCAACCCCAAGATAGTTGGGAAAAGGCTAGGCAGATGATGATACATTTTCAGTACAAAAAATATATATATATAAATTTTTTGGCTTGGTCATGGAATGGTCATCTCACGGTCATGTTACGGTCGTGGTACGGTCATGTTACAGTCATGGTATGGTTACGGTACGGTCCTGGTATGGTCATGATACGGTCGTGGTACGGTCATGTTACAGTCATGGTATGGTTACGGCACGGTCCTGGTACGGTCATGATACGGTCGTGGTACTGTCATAGTACGGTTATAGTATGGTAATGGTATAGTCATGGTACGGTCATGGAATGGTCATGTTATGGTCACGGTACGGTCCTGGTACGGTCACGGTATTGTCATGTTACGGTCATGGTATAATCATGGTACGGTCATGGTGTGGTCATGTTATGGTCCTTTTACGATCACGGTACGGTCTTGGTACCGTCGTGGTACGGTCATGGTATAATCATGGTACGGTCATGTTACGGTCATAGTATGGTCATGGTATGGTCAGGGTTCGTTCGTGGAATGGTCATGGTGTCGTCAAGGTACAGTCCTGATACGGTCGTGGTTCGGTTGTGGTACGGTCATAGTACGGTCATGGTATGTTTCTGGTACGGTCATGGTATGGGCATGGTACGGTTATGTTATGATACGATGTTGTGATACACCAACTTGAAATCTATTTCATGTTGTATAATATAATTTTGTAACCTTGCTTTGTTGGAGATCCTATATATATAAATAAATAAATAAAATCTTAGTACTATTAAAATATGGCCAGTTTCACCTCTATTGCAACTAATGCCATACCTAATCGTGTAAACACAAAAAGGCAAAAGAAACTTTTTTCAAAAAATACAACCGATAATTTCGGAAGTCGGTGTATATATTTTTTTGTTTCTTCGTTATTTGACACCGACTTCCAAAATTAAAGTTATTTCGCAATTTTTAGAAGTCGGTTGTGTTTTTTTAAAAGAGTTTATTATTTTTTATTGTTGTACACCAGAAGTAAAACTAAATATTAAAGTTATGCCTGAATAGATAACACCAATAATATGGAATTTGAACATTTGGAGACAACCAAAACGTCATCGGTGTGTACATATTTTTTGTTTATGTTGAAAAAAATTTATATGGGACCACCTCTGAAGTAGGACCTATCATACAAAAAAGAACCATCAAAATCTATTCACAAATGGCGGAGATATCGCGTAACAAACATACAAAAAAAAACATACAGACGAATTGAGAACTTCCTCTTTTTTGAAGTCGGTTAAAAATCTAAACTTGTGAGTAACTTAAACCGTATTTAGTAAATTTAATATCCGAACACTGAAACAAGGCACATCACTGTTCTTGTTAACAATCAAGAAAAATAACAGGAAAATCTTCGCAAGTATGCATCTTTATTTTTAGTCTTATTTTTCTGTTAAAGTGGTATAGTTAGAATCATTTTTAAACACCACACCGGTAAGGTGTCTGTGTTATAATTAGCTGGAACACAACTGTATGACGTAGTTTTTATATTGCTTCCGTGTTTTGTGAAGAAAATGAGGAAAATATCAACGAATTGACTGCTCACTTTTATGAAATACAATATAAGTAAATACATTTTGATATTTGATTCCTAAATCAAACAAGGTGATGGTGAGTTTTTTCACCAGGATTTTAACAATAGCATATGAGAGCAGCCCGGAGGAGCCCGTGGCTAAAGTAATAACAGCCGCACGGGTCGATCCATCAGGTTAAGGTACACGCTTGCCGGAGTTGGTCCATGGATGGGTGACCATCTTTACATACCGTGACTCCTCCGTGCCTCGGAAAGCATGTTAAGTCATTGGTCTCGGCTGTCAATCGTGGTACTTTGACAGTCGTTACGGGTCGTCTGAAGTACGAAAGTATGAAACCAGTCTTACCAAGGGGTATCGTCATACCCAATAACTGGGTTGTGAAGGTCAGATAGGCAGTCGCTCCATGTAAACTGGTATTTAGCTGCATCCGGTTAGACTGGAAGCCACTCCCAATATAGTTGGGAAAAGGCTAGGCAGGCAGACATGTGAGAGCAGCCCGGGGTCTGGATTTGTGCATTACATAAAGCACTGTAGTTTAAAAAACCTCTCTTTATCACATAACATAACCTTGAAAAACTGGCATGATTAGTGTTCTGACGTGAATACCCTGTTTCCTAATGTAAACTACTGTTCTCGGCATGTAGTTTCTTACATATACGTGCGCAGTTTTGTAAAGTTGGCGGAAAAATTGCATTTCACGATTTTAATGGATTATTAATTTGATGCTCAATTATCTACAAGTTTATTTAGTAAATGACTTTATAATGATATTTCTAAGTAACTACCACAAATTTTTTTTTCGCTTATATTTTTTTAATGATTTTTCTCACATCAAGCTTTTTGTGTTTTTTTTTGTGGGTTGGGAAATTTTCCAATGATATCTCCTGCTGGTCAATCAAATGTTGACCAAGATACAACCTGACACTGACATGCAAATTGCAAAAAATCGTAAGAAAATTGGAATTTCGCGGGCTACCCTGGAGCTTCCACCTTAAGTACGAAATAAAATGAGTTACAGCGCAATTAATTCTGTTTTACAACTTCGGGAATTGACTATGACTTCTTAAGAATAAGTTGATAATTTCCATGATGAAGTTCATGAGGAGCTCGTGGCTAAAGTAATAACAGCCGCACGGGTCGATCCATCAGGTTAAGTTTCACTTGCCGGGATCCATGGATGGTGACAATCTTTACATACCGAGACTCCTCCGTGCCTCGAAATCACGTTAACCCGTTGGTCCCGGCTATCAATCGTGGATCTTTGACAGTCGTTACGGGGCGTCAGAAACCCGAAAGTCTGACAACCGACTGGTACAACGGGTGTCGTATTACCCAGTTACTGGGTTGTGGAGGTCAGGTAGGCAGACGTTCTATGTAAAATACTGGTATTTAGTTGCATCCGGTTAGACTGGAAGCCGACCCCAAGATAGTTGGGAAAAGGCTAGGCAGATTGATTTTTGATTCCATGGCAAAGTTATTATAATACATTATTTAAGTGTGTTAAAAAAAACGTGCCCAAAAGTAATTGCTCATAAGAACAAATTCTTTTTCCATATCTAATACGCCAACTACAAAGAGTTCGATCCCGGAGGCACACATGCCTCACAGTACTAACGGTTCAGTATAACCTTGAAGTTTACCGCCCTTGACACTTAAACGACCAATGAACTGCGGCATTTAATACCTACACCTTTATATGGTCTAATTCAGAACACACCTATTTATACCAGCATGCTAACGTAGATAAATATAAATTATTTTTAGAATACTGTCGGTGTCAGATATTCGAGAATAAAATATATAGGTATAAAAGGGAAGATATTAATTCTCTCGGTGTAGTTGAATATGACAATAACAAAGGGTTTTGTGAGGTCATGAACCGAAGTTCGGGGCCAGGGCCTGCAGTCTCGACATTGATAGCGATCGCTATGTCCTGACGATCGGTCGCTACGTCGGATAAATAATCGATTTTCATGAAATATGTACAGAGACCAGCAGATTAGTTGATCAGTTTTCATGATAAATAGTGCTTGCACATACGTATATACATATTTCAAGAAAATCAATTATCTTGCCGACGTAGCGACCAATCGTTAGGACGTAGCGATCGCTATCAATGTCGAGACTGCAGGGCCTAAGCCCTACAATACCTACATATACTCGTAAATATGACAAGTAGAATAATAGCGAGGTTATCGTTTCGAGAAAAGGAGTTCTTTAAGAGAACATAAATTTAATCCTACTATCCTACTAATATAAATGTGAAAGTTTGTGAGGATGTATGTTTGTTACTCTTTCACGCAAAAACTAGTGAACGTATTTTGATGAAACTTTACAGTAATATTGCTTATACATCAGAATAACACATAGGCTATAATTTATAATGGAGGGAGGTACTAATACTATGCGGGCGAAGCCGCTGGCAGAAGCTAGTAAAAATATTATAAATGCGAAAGTTTGTATCTTTGTGTTTCAATCACGCAAAAACAGCTGTAGGGATTTGAATTAAATTTTGCACACAGATAGATTAAAACATAGACTATTTTTTATCATGCGAGCAATAACTTTAATTTCGGAAGTCGGTGTCGAATAATGAAGAAATAAAATACAAACACCGACTTCCAAAATTAAAGTTATTTTTAAATTTTTAGTGTATTTTCTTTTTTGTAAGTCAGTTGTATTTTTTGTAAAAAAGTTTTTTGTAATTTTAGGCTAGTGCTATTAATTTATCAGATACATTAATGAAAGTTAACAAAAGTCGCATAGTGTTGCAAAGCATTTTAAAATAATCTAAGCTGCCTTGGTTCATTTTGTTACACAGTCCATAATTTATTTATGGAAATCTGATGTACTTACTTTAAAATACATTGTGCTTTTTAGGGCTTCGTACGCGAAGGGTAACCAACGGGACCATATTACTAAGCCTCCGCTGTCGGTTTGTCCGTCCGTCCATCTGTCAGTCAGCGGGCTGTATCTCATGATCCGTAATAGGTAGACAGATTAAAATGTTCACAGAATGTGTATTTCTGTTGATAAACAAATAATAAATATAAATAAATATTAAAGAGGGCTCCTAATACTAGAATCGTGTTTTTATTAGCTTTTGTGACTAGATCTTTAATAAAGGCAACAAGTAGACGTGTATAATCTTGTCCGATGGTACGGAACCCTTTATGCGCGAGTCCAACTCACAAATGGCCGGTATTTTTAACATTAAATGTCAAAATGCTAAGCAAAGGTCAGATCTTTCCAGATCCTCTTTTCTTCCGCCACATTAAAATTAATAATAAGGAACTTCGTTCCAAAAAAAAAACTACAATTCGTATCACAAACGCACTTTTTAATAAAAACAGCCTTAGATCAAAAATATGGCATCTCAGCAACATTCGTTATCGTGTCAACCTCAAGAAGTCGTGACATTTTTATCTTCTTTCTTGGGACACTCCTCAAGCTTCACACACTTTCCGCTGACAGAATCCCTGACAGTCGGAGGGTTACAGTAGCAGGCCGAGTAGTCGCAGACGGCACTCCTGGTATCAGCTACAGGCTTAGGGTTGTCACAGGTCGCTTCAGGTGTCAAGGGACCACAGCCAGTGGTGTAGGAACGTGTGCCCGGCTCACAATACTCGGAACCTGTTACAATGGAAAAATTTGTTTAAGAATAGTGTAATTTATTTTTAGAGTATATAGGAAAAATTCCAGGTAAAACTGGTGCACTAAAAACTTAATTGCGAAACTTAAATCCATTGCGTGGTTTATAATGAGTTAGCGGAAAAACAGACAGGCAGACAGCAGCTTTGTTTTATACTACTATACATACATTTTGATCACGGTGGAATCTCCACAGAGATTAACCAACTAAGCAGGTGATATTATAGTGCACAAGCGTCTGTGCAAGCACAGGTGCACTCTATGTAAGTATGTTTCCTTACTCTTATAGTCTGTCAGGATGGCAATCCGACACGACCGAGGAGAGATAAGGCGGAGGACCAACGGCTTCACGTAGGTACTTTCCGAGGCACGGAGGTGTGACACTTCGGGCTGGGATAGACTAATTCCTAATCGAAAAACCCAATAGGAACGCCTGACCCAGGAGTTGAACCCAAGACCTCACGCACAGTAGTCGCACTTACGACCACGATACCAACGACTATTTAGAACTTAGGGATGACACCCAAAAAGCATGAGCTGAATCAGTTTCGATAAAAATATGGGACCACCTCTGAAGTATGACCTACCTAAAAGAATCATTAAAATTCTATTCACAAGTGCCGGCGAAATCGCTTAGTTAAAAAACATTTAAAAAAAAACATTGAGACGAATTGAGAACCTCCTCCTTATAGAAGTCAGTTAAAAAAAAAGATATGAAACATAATGAATGAAGTATTTAAAAGTATTTTGAAACACTCACATCTCCCCTCAACGTAAATACAATCCTGAGGTTTAGCAGACGACAAAGCAACTGCGACTAGGACCACAACACACAGGGCTATTAAAACCTTCATAGTAACTAATTTACTTTTAACTGCTCACTAAAGACGAGCTATTATCGTGAGCTATTATATTGTACTGACCTAGAGACAGGATAGGTCGCCTTATATAGCTCGGATGACTGGTCAGAAGTTTGTAAACAAAAAATTATATCTACATGAAAACCGGTAAGATAGACATTCGTACCTTTATGATAAGATGGACTGACGGTATAGTTATTTTCAGATGGTTACATAACCTGTGCGTAACTATATGGAGTTTTTAGCGGAAGTATTTCGAGTGAAGTTATAATTATTCGCAAATTGATTCTAAGTTGATATTGCGATGTAAAATTGGTGTAGTTTTGTGTCTAAAGTGTCTACGCAACTGGATAGTAATGTGGAATCATTAAAAAGGCGCGATCTAGGTTAAATGAAGCTTTTTTTTTGTGGGGTGGGAAATCATCCAATGACTTATCCCGCTCTGGGTGGAGCGAGAGGGCGTGTCAGACTCTTACTGACTAAAACCCGCCCCTGTTCCTTCCCTGCCTGAGTGCCCAGGGGTGCGGTAACTCATTTTCAGAGTTTGTCCGCTACCCCTAGGAAGGCAGGCACCAGCCACGATGGGTCACGTCAGTGGTGGCTGACACTCATCTCTTTGAGGCACGCGTGGAACACTACGCGCCGTCGGCTCACGGACTTGGTGCTGATCGGACGGCGAGGTACCCACTGCTCGCAAAAACCCCAATAACATGGAACGTGGAATTTAAACATGTAATTGGAGGAAACCAAAACGTCATCTATGTATACATATTTTTGGTTGTTGTTCAGTTTTACAAAAAGCGCTAAAGCAATTTCGATAAAATTTATATGGGTCCACCTCAGGAGTATATTTTTTCGGATAAAAAAAGATTTTTGAAAATCGGTTCACAACTGACAGAGAAACCAGTGGACATACATAAAAAAAAACAAAGAACCTCCTCCTTTTTCGAAGTCGGTTAGAAATTCAAAGGTGCCTAGCAATGAATGAGTGAATGTGGTTTATTTAAAATAAATAATTTGAGTTTGAAACTGTGCAACTGCTGGTTTAAGGCCTTCCCCACATCTTTCTAGATCCTCTTTTCTAGCGACACATTAAAATTAATAACAAAAAAACTACAATCTGTATAATAAACGCAGTTTAATAAAATCAGCCTCAGATGAAAAATATGGCATCTCAGCAACATTGATTTGTTATCGAGTCAAACTCAAAAATTTGTGACATTTTTATTCTTCTTTTTCTTTCTTGGGACACTCCTCAAGCTTCACACACTTTCCGCTGACGGTATCCCTGACGGTCGGAGCGTTACAGTAGCAGGCGGTGTAGTCGCAGACGTCATCCTCGTCAGCTACAGGTTTAGGGTTGTCACAGGTCGCTTCAGGCGTCACAGGACTGCAGCCAGTGGTGTAGGAATGTGTTCCCTCCTCGCAATACTCAGCACCTGTTACAACAGAAAAATTTGTTTGAGAATAGTGTAAGGCTAGGTTATTTAGAGTTTCTAGGACTAAATCGAGGGTCTACTGGTGTGCCCAGCGTTCGTGGACAAATTTGCCCAGGGGTCGTGGAAAAATTCGAAACAGCAAAACCGCACCCTGAGTGCTGAGTTTTAGTCAGTAAGCTACGCTCACCTTCCGCCTGACGCAGGTCCTCACCGGACATGGTTGTTTCGAGAGGTTCCTGCATCAGATCAGGCGGGAGGAAACGCCCGGGTGTTACCACTGTGCGGATCGCCCAGAGGACACGGTGGAGCATACGGTGGAGGTCTGCCCCGCTTATGCGGAGCACCGCCGTGTCCTCGTGGATGCGATAGGTGGCGGCGTCCTCACGCTGCCGGCCCTGGTTCAGGCCATGGTACGGAGCGAGAGGGAATGGGAGGCAGTCTTCGCCTTCTACGAAGCAGTAATGCTCGTGAAGGCGGAGGCGGGACGTGTGAGGGAAGCTCAACGGAGTGGCCCTCACGGCCCCGGCCACTACCACCGCAGGAGAGGTACTGGGCGTAATGGGCGTAGGACGTCGCAAGACGATTTCCGGCCACCGTAGACCCGGGCCTGCGGACGGCGAGCAGTGGGTAGCTCGCCGTCCGGTCAGCACCAGGCCCGTGAGTCGACGGCGCGTAGTGTTCCACGCGCGACTCAAAGGGATGTTGTCAGCCACCACTGACGGGGTCCATCGTGGCTGGTGCCTGCATGCATTGGTAGCGGATAAATTCTCAACATGTGTTACGGCACCCCTGGGCACTCAGGGCAGGGAAGGAACAGGGGTGTGTTTTAGTCAGTAAGAGTCTGACACGCCCTCCCGCTCCACCCAGAACGGGAGATGTTATTGGATGACTTCCCACACCACAAAAAAAAAGCCAAATTATAACTTTCTAGTACTAAAAGTCTCTGAGCTTAGCTGCGGACGGACGGACAGACGGACATAGAGTAACTATAAGGGTTCCTTGTTGACTACGGTACCCTAAAAAGGTACAAAGTTTTGCTTCACGTGTTAATAATAAATTTTGAAACACTCACATCTCCCCTCAATGTAGATACACTCCCGTGATTCTGTTTGAGGTTTTCCAGACGACAAAGCGACTAATGCCACAACACACAGGACTATTAAAACCTTCATAATAACCTTATTTACTTATAATTGCTCTTCAAACACGAGCTATATCTGTGAGATATTATATTGTACTGACCGAGAAACAAAATTGTTCGTCTTATATCTACGATGACCGGTCAGAAGATTGTAAGCAAAAAAATAATTACATGAAAACTGATAACATAAACATTCGTACATACCTTCTGGGATAAATGCTCTGGAGATGTGGTGCTGGAGGAAAATGCTCGGGATATCGTTACGTGTTTATACTCCAGAAGCTCGGCTTCACGTAGCGTTTTGCATCCGTAGTACAGTCGTGGATACTGCAATTCTGTGGACACGTCTCTAGGCGAGATAACGGGCGGCTGATCGTATAGAGCATCAAATCACGCTGCGGGTCACCTATGCGCTGCCTGGTCTGACCAAGTGAAATCTGCAGTAGGAGGCCGCGTATCTGACTGCGCCAGACAGTCCTCCATCAGGGAAGTAGGCGGCAGGTCGTGCGAGAGCTATCTGAACGCTTTTACCACTGACGTGGACGTCTCGACGAGACCACGACCGCTGACAGAGAAGAAGAAAAAGAATATTGAAGTCGGTTATATTATTTTGTGAAATATTTTTTTATTTTTCACTTTTTAGTTGTTGTGCCCGAGGAGCTCGTGGCTAAAATAATAACAGCCGCACGGGTCGATCCCTCAGGTTAAGCTACGCTTGCCGGGGTTGGTCCATGTATGGATGATCATCTTTTCATACCGGGACTCCTCCGTGCCTCAGAAAGCACATTAAGCCGCTGGTCCTGGCTGTCAAACGTGGATCTTTGACAGTCGTTACGGGTCGTCAGAAGCCCGAAAGTCTGACAACCAGTCTTACCAAGGGGTATTATTCTATCGTATTACCTAGTTACTGGGTTGTGGAAGTCAGTTAGGCAGTCACTCTATGTAAAATATTGGTATTCAGCTGCATCCGGTTAGACTGGAAGCCGACCCCAAGATAGTTGGTAAAACTACGCGGGCAGATTTATTTAGTTGTTGTACCCCATAACTAAAACTAAATAATCAGTTATGCCTGAATAGATAACCCCAGTATTCAATGAAAATTTGCACATAGTTGGTGAAGTTAGGGTGTATCAGGGTGAACTGTACAAAACTGCGTATCTCTTTAGAGGGCAATCGCGGGAGAATTGCCGTCATTTATTGAAGTTCCGTTGTCTGTCTCCGAAAGTCGTCATCGCTAATAGGAAATATTTTTTTAGAATTGTAATAATAATGTAAGAGCAAAAAAAAAGTCTTGTTCCTGTCAAAATGTTTTATTATTTACTTAGTTACTCTACTTGGCGTTCCATTCCAGTGTACATTTATGACACTACAACACTGATTCCATCCACAGATTCTACAACACGGTTTTTTTTAAATTTTTGCCTCACGCTAGGAATACTCACATACACAAAATTTTCTAACACATTTTTAGTGCTTACTTAAATTAAACTTAGCTTTAAGTAATATAATTTTATCAAGTTTCGCTGCATAAGACTTGCTTAAAGTAACCTAAATTCTGAAGAAGTCACTGGCTCCTGAAATACAGGTAATTTGCCTAGCTCTGGAGCCACAGGGTCTCACACTTTTCTGTAACTTGATTATGGCAATTAAAATTATTATTATTATCATTATACAAATATTTGTTCCGTGCGGGAGTCGAAGCGCAGCAGCCGAACGCCCAACCACTGCGCCAACCGTGTCGTCATGAATGAATAGTAACTTTTGGTTGCGGTTGCGATAACGGTCCCGATCCACAGTACATGCAGAAGAGATCGAGACACTTGTCACGGACTCCTGTCTCTGACTCTGGCCTCAGTCTCCGGTCGCGGTTGCGGCGTGAACCGCCACCTTTACGTGGGGCGGAGCGCTCGGTCTGGCGCTGTCCTCGAAGACCGAGGTGTGCGAAAAATTTTTTTCAACACACTCGAAAACCCTCTCCCTACCCCTCGGGGGTGGAGGATAAATTCGAAAGAGTTACCTCGCCCCCGGGCACTCGAGGCAGGGAGGAACAGGGGTGGGTTTTAGTCAGTAAGAGTCTGACACACCCTTCCGCTCCACCCTAGAGCGGAAGAAGTCATAGGATGATTTCCCACCCCCCAAAAAAAAAAAAAAAAAAACCCCTACCGCTTTTAGACTTACCATTAGGTGTATTTCGAAGTAGTGCAGAAAGAGCATTTTTTGGCAAAGACACTACCAGCCGAACTACCAGTAGTGTCGTTTACAATTAAAGACACTACCACGCCTATTTTGGATTAAATTGGACACTCAACACAGCAAAGTTCAGAAATATAATTCTTGATTTATTACTAATAAGCATCATGTGGAAATACAAAAATAAACTTTTCTTTAATTGTAGTACTTACAAATAAAACTCAATATTGAACCTAAGATTATAAAAAATCACGTGAAAAAATTTCAAGTAACGGACTGTAACTGTATCTCCTTATCTTAGTTTATCAAGTGCATGGCCCAAAGTTATCTAATTGCTTTCGAGTTGCAACTCGTTTAATTCTTTTAGGGTTATTAGTACTATTTTGAAGTTTTGTTTTTATGTTTTTTTCAGTTAATTCAACTCGTTGAAACTTTGAGTTGAAATGTATTCCAGTTTATAGGGTGTACAAAACTTCTGTGTTGACTCTAAAATTTAATCCAAAACACGCTTGGTAGTGTCGTTAATTGTAAACGACACTAGTGGTAGTGCGGCTGTTAGTGTCCTTGTTAATTGTAAACGACACTACTGGTAGTGCGGCTGGTAGTGTCCTTGTTAACTGTAAACGACACTACTGGTAGTGCGGTTGGTAGTGTCCTTGTTAATTGTAAACGACACTACTGGTAGGGCGGCTGGTAGTGTCCTTTTCAATTGTAAACGACACTGCTGGTAGTGCGGTTGGTAGTGTCCTTGTTAATTGTAAACGACACTACTGGTAGTACGGCTGGTAGTGTCATCGTTAATTGTAAATAACACTACTGGTTGTGCGGCTGGTAGTGTCCTTGTTAATTGTAAACGACACTACTGGTAGTACGGCTGGTAGTGTCATCGTTAATTGTAAACAACACTACTGGTTGTGCGGCTGGTAGTGTCCTTGTTAATTGTAAACGACACTACTGGTAGTGCGGCTGTTAGTGTCCTTGTTAATTGTAAACGACACTACTGGTAGTGCGGCTGGTAGTGTCCTAGCCAAAACATTGAAAAGTACGGCGCCAGCCCCCGCCACAATTTATATTACATTTATTATATATAAGGCTGGTCGCGCGATAGGCCCCTGAGTGGGCTTATCCACGCGTCATGTTGGTGCCTTTGGTTTATTTATCTTTATATTTCTATGTGTTTATTTAAATCGTTTTCCCGTAATAGAAGCAACGAGATATAAGTAACCAGGATTTTTGGAATACATAACATGATTTAAAAGAGTGTTCGTGGAGTTTCTCGCACGTTCTTTTCCCTAAAGATTCGCTTTGCAATGTGCAATTAGCTTCATTTTTCTGACTGACCGACTTTTTGACCATTCAAAAGTGCCTGTAAATAGTTTATTTGAGATAAATCTTTGAGTTTGAGTTTGAAAATATCGAACTGCTGGACCAAGGTCTTCCCCACATCTTTCGATCCTAGATCCTCTTTTCTTACGCCACAATATTTATAATAAAAAAACAAAACTAAAATTCCTGTCACAAACGCAGTTTAATAACAAAATAATCTTAAATCAAAAATATGGCATGTCTTCAACATTTTTATCGAGTCAACCTCAAAAAGTCGTGACATTTTTATTCTTCTTTCTTGGGACAATCCTCAAGCTTCACACACTTTCCGCTGACGGAATCCCTGACGGTCGGAGCATTACAATAGCAGGAAGAGAAGTCACAGACGCTACCCCTGGTGTCAGCTACAGGGTTGGGATTCTCACAGGTCGCTTGAGGAGTCAAGGGACCGCAGCCTGGGGTGTAGGAGTGTGTACCCTCCTCGCATTCCTTGAAACCTGAAACAATGGAAAAATGTGTTTGAGAATAATGTAAGGGGCTAGGTTATTTAAAGCGGCCAGAAGAAAATCTGGGGAAAACTGGTGAACAAAAAACTTATTGTTAATAGTCCATCTGAATTTGGTTTCAAACTTTATGTTAGTTAACGATGATAATACATCACACTTGCACCAGCGACGAAGTAAGTAAGTACACCCTCAAAATAATTGGTTCGTTAAAGTACCATATATAATAAAGCGGAAAGCCTGAAAATAGCAAAATTGTGTTCTGTATTGTTCTCTATTGTTCTATACTGTTCTGTATTTTTCTGTATTGTTCTTTATTGTTCTATATTATTATGTATTATTTTGTTTTATTTTTCTGTACTTATCTAAACTAATAATGGGATATACAGGCCAAAAGAAAATTAATAAAATATGTACAAGCGGCTTAAAAGAGGGAAGAGTACAGCTCATTGGGCATCGAAAAATTCGTCCACATCGCTGTCAATGGGCAAGTGCCCAGAAGGCTAGCAGCATAAGTTTATTTTTTATATTGTTTAGTTTTTTGTACTGTTTTAACAATGTTTATAAGTAAATTGTTACTAAAACTATGAGCACAGTATAACAATCTTAAATTAATAACAATAAGTTCAAAATATAAATTTACGTACACAATAACAACAACCATCTAACTTCTTTAAACGCAGTGAAACAATCACTGTGTCATAGGCCTTAATAAACATGTATGTATTGTATCCCTCAGCTAACGCACACAACGCACGACGTCGTATGCGCAACGCCACTGCGGGTGCAGTGGCGTCGTGCACTTAGATTCGAGTGAACATTGTTCTACGACTACCCTCTTACTAAAACTGTTACGAAAATTCCAATGTAATTTGTCATGGTACCACCAACCCACTACGCCAGTCGGCTTCATGTATTTTTATAAGTTAAAATATTGTATTTTATCTGTGAGTGATTGTGTAAATCTTTTGAGAAAATAAATGTCTAAAACCGTAAATGAGTCTTGGTACCTGATAATAAAGTTATTAATCTCATGCCCGAATTTCTACCCATTTTGAATTTTGTGCCGATTTATTAGTCGCAGAACACATGGTCGTTGTGGAAGACATGTTTTTGAGTGCAGACCGTGCATTGGGAAACTTTAGGTGGAGCGATATTCTTTGCAGGGTTGGTGGTTGCAACTGGACAGGTGCCGAAAATCGAGATACATGGGATCTCATAGTACGATGGTATGGCAATCAGACACAGCCGGGGAGAGATCAGGCGTTGAATCAACTGTTTTACGTGCTTTCCGAGGAACGGGGCTGGTCACACAATCGTCTTCCCTACTCCGCGCTCCTACTGATATATAAACCCAATAGCACTTTTTACCCGACCTAGGAACCGAACCCAAGACAAAGCTCAGCAGCCGCGCTTACGCCCACGAGACCAACGAGGCAATTATTATTCAGATACTTATTATTCGACCAAAACGACACAAAATTTTGAACAAAACATTCTATTTACATTAGATGTAATTTATTTTATACAATGTTCTTCAATTCATTGTCAATTTATATAACTACCGTTCGTTTAGAACAATAATTGCAATTTACAAATTGCATTCGCTACAACTAACTGTTGTTCATGCATTCATTTATTTTATCTAAAGTTTGTGATCAAACTGAATCCATTTTAAAATGTTCAACCACATCCCATTGGCTGTTTTAATCAGTTGGTACTAAATTTCGTATTGTTCTCGTTTCGAATATAATTATGACACGTGCTTATTGGTGGATACATAAACATAATATGTATTAAAATAGTATCTTTCTCTATTAAGGGTCTACTACTGGCCAAGTGGCGCCCTCATTGAATAAAAAATCGTAGCATAGCATAGAAAATAAATATGAAAGAATCCAACGTCACGTTTGTTACAAAGAGGATAAAATATTTTTACGTTGTTAAAACAGGTCTCAGAATGTTTCGTATCCAAAGTAGTAGGCAAAAGTACCAAAAACGCTTGTTTCTGACACTTTTGCCTACTACTTTGGATATGAAACATTCTGAGACCTGTTTATTTTCTATGCTATGCTACGATTTTTTATTCAATGAGGGCGCCACTTGGCCGTTAGTAGCTCCTTAAGGGTTCCGTACCCGGAGAATAACCAACGAAACCCCATTATTAGGGTTCCGTACCCGAAGAATAACCAACGGGAACTTTATTACTAAGCCTCCGCTGTCCGACAATCTGTTTGTCAGCGGGCTGTACCTCATGATCCGTAATAGGTAGACAGTTGAAATTTTCACAGAATGTGTATTTTGTTGCCGCTATAGCAACAAATAATGAAAATAAATGAAAAACTAAAGGGGAACCCTTACTAGACTTACGTGTTATTTTGGCTTTTTTTGCTCGATCTTAATAATGGCAACAAGTAGACGCGTATAATTTTGAACGATGGTGCGGACCTCTTTATGCGCGAGTCCAATACGCACTTTTTTATATTTTATTTTATTTTAGGTGGGTTTGCTCTGTATCCAGGTCAGAGGTGACAGAGATACAGTCGACTTGGCCGGTTTTAAGTTCATCACAAACCATATTAGACATACACAAACCTGCGGACGGCGAGTAATGGGTAGCTCGCCGTCCGATCAGCACCAGGCCCGAGAGTCGACGGCGCGTAGTGTTCCACGCGCGCCTCTAAGAGTTGTCAGCAATAGAGACGGTGCCCGTCATGGCCGATGCCTGCCCGGGGGTTGAGGATAAATTCGAAACAGAGTTACCTTGCCCCTGGGCACTCAGGGAAGGAAGGAACAGGTGTGGGTTTTAGTCAGTAAGAGTCTGACACGCCCTCCCGCTCCATACAGAGCGGGAGAAGTCATTGGATGATTTCCCAACCCACAAAAAAAAAGTTATACACAAAAAAATAGAATGAAAATAAATTCAAATGAACCCCAGCTGATCAATAAATATCTCGTTAGCGACAATATAGTTAAAAATAATTACATTCGCCATTAACGACTTCAAAACTTAGCTCCTCAATTAAGGAAATTTATTATAATAATAATCTTTATTTGGAATAGTTACAAATACAATACAAAAATATTTTTATTGCTTCATTGCTTCATAGTTTACATAAAAGTTTAGTGTTTGGAGCTTCCCTGTAAGCAAGTAATGCCTGTGTTGGGAAACCCCGCTCTTCCATAGCAAAGCAATACAAATTTTGTAAACTAGGTATTTACACTAATAAAGTACAGAAGAATTATACACTACAGAAGTTACGATATAATAATGAAATATAATAAAATCTTGCTTGCAGGTGTGTGTTCAGGGTTATATAGGGCAGTGTGTTGTTTATGTAGGATATTGGTGTTATGTTGCATGTGTGTGAGTGTGATGATAGTAAATTAGTGATGGATGTCGTAAGGGCGTGTGTTCCGTGAGTTGTTAGTATTTTTGTTTAGTATTATTTTACTTACATAAATGCGTGTGATATATGAAGTGTGTGCGTATTAAGTATTTGGTATTTAGTTATAGATATATGTGTGGGTGTGGTGTGGTGTGGTGTGTGATTATGACTACCTATCTAATATTTTTTTACATAATGTGTTCCAAGAGTGCCTCTGTGTCATTATATGTTAGTGATTTTATCCAATTTATTAAAGTTGTTTTACAATCGTGGTATTGTTTTGGGTATATGTATATTATCCTGTTGATTTTATTATATAATATAGAAGATCGCTTATTGTATTGTCTTGCGGCGAATTCAGTTTTTGTGTGGGGAATTTGTGCAATTAGGTCTTTTCTTCTTTGAGCTGTTATGCTTGAGTCATATTTTAAGGATTTATGCATTTTTAAAAGAGTTTGGATTACGTATAATTTACGAACTGAGAGTAAATCACTAATCTGATACAGGTTTTCAGTAGGGTGTCTTAACTTTTTAAAATACATGATCTTAATTAGGGCTCGTTGGGCTCGTTCGACGTTGATAAACTTAGTTTTTGTAGCCCCACCCCAAATTGGGATGCAATATATTAGGACTGACTGTACGAGAGCTATGTAGATCTGATTTAAAATATTTCTAGACGGGTTTCGGACACTGTTCGTATTTATTTTCTTTGGTGCGATATGTCTCAGAGTCTTGAATATCCAGCTTAATCTTCTAAGTCTATTCGTGACTTGATCAAGGTGGGGATACCATGATAAACGTTGGTCAAGTATTACTCCTAGGTACTTTGTCTGTGTGACCTGTTTAATGAGCGAACAGTTACAATGTCTATTATTAATGTCTCCGCACACATGAACTTTTATGTTAAAGTCCTCACTAGGTTGTGTACTTTTGCTTATACTAAAACATATATAGTTCGTTTTATACGTATTAAGTGTGAGTAAGTTATTGTTGAGCCAGTTAGCTACTTGGGCCATGCCCAACTCTGCTTTTTGTTTCACATCGTGCCAGGAGCTCCCTGAGAAAACTATCGCGGTGTCATCAGCGTATGAGAAGACCTTTGCGTTATTGATGTTCATGTTACAGAGGTCATTGACGTATACCAGGAAGAGTGTTGGGCCCAGTACGCTTCCCTGTGGAACGCCGAATGATACTTCCGCCTGATCACTGGTAACCTCTCCTACTCTAACTTTCTGTATTCTCTGCGAGAGATAATCTTTTAATAAGTTGAGCGCCGTTTCCCGTATTCCAGCCTTTTCCAGCTTTCTCACTAGGATAGGGACAGAGACGGTGTCAAATGCCTTCTTGAGGTCTAAGAACACAGTTAAGCATTTATTCCCAGAGTCAAGTTGCTTAGTTACTAAAGAACTCAAAGCAGTAACTGCGTCCTCAGTGGATAATTTTTGCCTAAATCCGAATTGCGAATGGGATAATATGTTGAATTTACTTAAATATTTCATTAATCTATGATTTAATAATTTTTCGATAATTTTTGATATGCAAGATAAAACAGATATAGGTCTGTAGTTATTGACATCGTCTCTGTCCCCCCCCTTGTGTACTGGGGTGATAATGGATTGTTTTAACAGAACAGGGAAAACACCTTTTTGGAAACAAAGATTAGTCAGGTGAGTTATTATGGGAACAATTAAAATTCTAGCAAATTTTATAAATTTTGTGGGGATATTGTCCCAACCAGGGGCACTGTCAGACTTAAGACTTATCAATGTTCTATCAACTTCATCAAGGTTGGTGTCTAGAAGAACGAAGGTGTTTTTTTGGGACGGTAAGTTATTTAGTTGATTATTTGGTTTAGATATATTAAACTGGATTTCTTGAGCTAATTGTTTACCTATATTTGCAAAATGATTGTTAATAAAATTTACTGACTCATGAGGCGATGTTCTTATATTAAGTATTTCAGAGTTATGATTTTTAGATTTATTAGAATAAGTTAGATGTTTAATATTTTTCCAGAGCAATTTGTTATTCGTAACTGAATTTGTAAGTAAATCTCTTTCATATTTCCGCTTTAATTTTTTTATTAAATAATTACAATGATTCCGGTATCTAGTATACGTTATTTTGAAGATTTCATTTTGTGGGTCAAGTCTAAATTGTTTTTGTAGATTGTTACGATTTCGTATGCAACGTAGAATACCAGTCGTAATCCACGGCTTAATTATACGCTTACTATTTGGTACCGTTAGGATAGTAGTGTTATTTTTTAGGGTTTTGATTAGTTTATTAATGAGAAGATCAGTCAATAAATTGGGGTCATTACAGAAGAGTAATTCAGATAAATTTTGTTGTTGTAAATCTTTCAAGGCCTGTTCATAATCAAGAATAGTAGTAGTTTTGTTAGGAATGTGAATGTTTTTTAATTTAGTTAAAGACAGAAAGGTAGTGTAATGGTCAGTAATTGTGGTATGTAATACAGCAATAAATGGCGATACCTTTTTCCTTTGTATTTTTATCATGAAGTGATCTAGGCAGTTCTTTTCTCTTGTAGGTAGTACATGTCCAGGTAGGATACCATACAGTGACAACATATTGAGATAATTACTTCTAGTATTGTGCTCACTACTCGTCTCCAATTCTTTTGGTTTAATATTGATATTTATGTCCCCTGCTACGATAATATTATTGTATGAAATTAGTGTTTCTAAGTGAGCGCTCAGCGAGCTCACGAAGTTATCAGTATTAGTATTAGAAGGGGAGCGGTAAATACACAATATAATATTGCTAAGTATGTCTAACTGAAGACAAGATGCTTGAGATAGCTCGATTTCTTTTACTTTGGGTTTTAAGCCTTGTTTAATATATACAGCTACCCCATCATTTTGGTTTAACTGACGTGACGTAAAGTAGGACTGATATTTTTGTAATTGGGGAATAGGTTTAAGAGCATGAAGTCTACATTCCGTCAGAATTATGATATCAGTTTCGAAGTTAAATGTTGAGAGGGTAAGCACAAAGTCATCAAAGTTGCAGTAAATGCTCCTTATGTTTTGGGAAATAATAGTTAGGTCGTTTTTGTTTATGTGAACATGTTTATTTAACTCTGAAATATCACATTCGACAGTACGGGCGATCTCGATGTTATCTATATCATTTACAGTTAATAAAGTGTCACCCATTTAGATTGTAAATGTTTATTTTATCGAAATTATACCTATCCGTTGCACAAATCAAATCACCATGACCTGTACCCAGAGACCCAGCGTTGAGGAAGCCTACCTTGAGATATTTCCCACTTTTAGGCATCATTCAAATAGTGTAAAATTACTACTACAGCTGACAACACTTGATTTGACTTTCCCTGCACTACATATTTGTTCGCAATCTTAAATAAATTCGTAAATAAGGCTATAAATTCTAATAGTAAAATTGTATTTTGATTTAAAATTAATAAATAGTTAATAATGTAAATATGTACTATGATAATATATAGAAATGTAAGTAATTTTAAGAATGTACCTGTATGAAGAATGTTACTGTAAATAAATAGTGTAATAAGAACGTAGTGAAACCGGTTTACTAGTCTACTCAGTTGCGCCGCCGTGAGACAAACATTAACAGTGATTAGCGAACACACTATGTAACATGACATTTTTGGAACATACAATATAATATATGCCTTAAGTATGTTATAAACTAAAATTAAAAGTAAAAAACACAAGTGAAAACAAAAAAAAAACCGAAGTAATACGGATACATGTTACAGTTCCATTTTTTTTTTAAGATAATCTTTGTTTATCTGCAACCGGTCCAGATACAGGTTCAAAGATACGCTGTATATCAGCCTCGCAGCGTATTTGGCAGGAAGCATCCCCGGGTTTGTAACGGGCAAGAATGCGGCCTCGTTTGCACCAGACAAATTGCCAACCAAGCCGACCCCCGGCGTCCCGCGCCATTCGAAATAACTCCCGATTCTGCTTAGTCAGGCGCTCGTTCACGTAGAAGCGCGCTGGCGTACCGGGCATACCGAGATCAGCAGAAGTCATACGGCGTACTCGTGCGGCCTCCAAAATCTCGTTACGTAGATCGCGGCGCGCGAGGCGGACGACGAGGAACCGCGGGCGGGGCTCCACCGGCGCTGACTGCGTGGCGTTTATACGTCTGCCTCCAACACGCTCGGCGCTCACAATATCGCGCGGCTCAATCTTTACGCCTATTTTTGTAGCCACCAGCATAGCCGCATGCACGGGATTTTCACCACTCGTCTCAGGCAAGTTTGAGATCTGTATATCAGTGGCTAGTAGCTCCTGATCACGATCATTTATTTCACTCCGCAACTGGGCAATTAAATGATGCACATCCGGATCCGGGGCGACCTGAGTTTGAGACGCCTTTTGGTGCTCTATAACGGCCACTCGCTCCTCCAAGCTGCTAATACGTTCATTTGTAGAGTTTTGAGCAGATCTCAAGTCGGCTAGGTCATTTCGCAATAACTGAAATTCACTCTTTATAGTGGTGATAAATTCATCTTTGAATTTTCTCAGCTCAGTCGTAATAACGTCTTGAACGAGCTCATACTGCTTGCTATCCAAAGCGGTGTCGTCCTCAGGACTTGAATCTATGTGAAGGACCATGCTATCCTCCTGCGGCGCCACCACATGCCCCCTAACCGGTGTTTCGGGCCGATTGTCCCGCACAATGTTTTTAGTGCACTCCAGACAGTGCCAGGGGGATGTTAAAGAGCCCGTTTGCTTTAATCCACAGCACTGCCGATGGTACCAACTCCTGCAGTTATCACATTTAGCCGCATCAGCCGATGCAGTGAATCTGCCACAGGCTCCACACTTGACCATCGTGAGAAACTCAATCTCGTTTAATCAACAACACAGTTCACACTGGCATCAATAGATGGCGCTGTTCTCAACGAATGCGTTTACGGCAGTTATCACGGTGTATTATGGTAAGGGTGACACCATAGGACAAAACACAGCACCAGCTTGAGGATTCGCACACACTGCAACCAGGTTTCAGAGTATTTTCAGGAACTATGCAGAAAGTCTATTTTTATTTACATGTATCGGGTAGAAAAATATCTGTACCAGAATACGATATGGTTTTTAATGTTTTTTTGTTAATGTACACTGCACAGAATCACAGGATAACAGCGTCACTTATGAGTTGCACTTATTAATGTCTTTTCACAATAACTGTTTTGCAAAACAAGTACTTGTTTTTTTTTTTATAACGTAAGAAATACTAGGATACTGTCACTCGACAAAAGCTCCGACACCCTCGCCTATTATGAACTTAAATTTTAATTATTTTACTATATTTTTCTGCGTTTTAGACAGTTTCTTCAAATTTAAATAGTTTGCAAGGTTGTTTCCATCTTTAGGACTATATCTGGTAATTAGGTATATTGCGGAAACCATTTTGGTATTTATATAATGACTTTTTAATGCATGTCAAAAATGTAATAACCTACCTACCAAAAAAAACCGTCCACGTGTGTGTGCGACTTGGCACATTTAGGGATCCGTATCAAATCAGAGAATTATCAAAGAAAAAATCTGATTTATCAAATTTTGATTTTTTTTTTTATTCTTGATAGGCACGCGTTTGACCAATATCTCACCTGATGGTAAGCGATGATGTGGTCGAAGATGGAGCATGCTTGCCTAGAAGTAACCTATCCACTCTTGACTTAAAGACTCCCAAGTTGTAGCTATCAGGAAACTCAAACACAAAATATTGGTATTTGTTAGCAAATATACCTACGTAATAATAAACGTCATCACCAAATTTCAAGTTCATAGATCAATGGGAAGTTTAAAAATTCTTCGGAACAAATTTTGTGACAGACGATGGACAGACAGACGGACGGATAGACGGACACGTGAGTGACAGCAATAGCGCTCTGTTTGCACCCTTTGGGTACGGAACCCTTTTTTTTTGTGGGGTGGGGAATCATCCAATGACTTCTCCCGCTCTGGGTGGAGCGGGAGGGAGTGTCAGACTCTTACTGACTAAAACCCACGCCTGTTCCTACCCTGCCTGAGTGCCCAGGGGTGCGGTAACTCATTTTCAGAATTTATCCGCTACCCCTAGGCATGCAGGCACCGGCCACGATGGGCTCCGTCAGTGGTGGCTAACACTCATCTCTTAGAGGCGCGCATGGAACACTACGCGCCGTCGACTCACGGGCCTGGTGCTGATCGGACGGCGAGCTGGGTACGGGACCCTAAAACGGCCTTTCTGATAGCAATGGAACAGCACATACTAAAAACTTTCCCTCTCACACCTTTCCCTTCTAAACACAACCTCTTCATGAGTAACAGCATACATTATCTTCCTCAAACGACCTCAAGCTATCCCAACACGGTAAGCAAACAGTGGTTACTCATAATAACGCATTATATGAGTAATACGAACCTTTGTTTGTACTACCAGTCAGGACGGAACACCATGGCATACATATGTTGCTTGACCTCCATAACTTTAAGTTTGTTGACTTTGGTTTCACGTTAAAGCGACAACAATTATGTTAATGGTAATTTTCTTTGATAAACCTTACATAGTTTGGAGTACATTGTTATGAGTTCAAGACTAGACAGGAACAAGTTGCGTGAAGTCACGGCCTTTACAACTGGCCATGGGTCCCTTAATAACCACCTCTCTGTCATAGGTGTTACAGACAGCCCACTCGGCAGAGCCTGCTAGAGAAGGACGAGATAGCAGCTCACCTGCTACTAAGCTGCCCAGTGGTCGCTAGATACTGAGCAAAATACTTCGGTAACCCAGGTAACTTCCGGGCGCTGCTGGCCTTCCCTGAGGAGCTGGGGTGGATAGAATAACAAACCTGTCCCAAAGTACGCGCTTTGAAGGTGGAGTCAAGAGTAGTAGGGCAACAAAGGAATCTCTGCTTAGGTGATCCATGTATTGTCTCATTGATGTAACCTGGGGTTAATTAAGTCAATAGTGAATAGGTGGCTTCTTGGCGTCCATGCGGAACCCTATTGTTATAACTCACGTATCCATCTGTCCGTCGTCAGTCACAAAATTTTATTCCGAAGAAATTTGGTGATAATGTTTATTATTACGTATATTTTACTAAAAAATACCAATATTTGGTACGGAACCTTTAATGTGCGAAATCCAACCTGCACTTGGCCAGTTTTTTGTTGACGTAACAAAAGAATAAATACATGTCCTATAGTTGTCATAATCAAACTGACAAAAATGTATTTTTTAGGTTGCCGTATCCCAAGGGTAACCAACGGGACCCTGTTACTAAACCTCCGCTGTCCGTCCGTCTGTCAGGGGCAGTATCTGATGATCCGTAATAGGATAGACAGTTGAAATTTTCACATAATGTGCGCCGCTCTAACAACAAAAAATAAATTAAAAATTAAAGGAGGGTCTCCTACCAGCAACGTGATTTTTTAAATTCTTTTTTTGCTCGATCTTAATAATGGCAACAAGTAGACATGTATAATCTTGTACAATGGTACGGAACCCTTCATGCGCCAGTCTGATTCGCTCTTGGCTGGTATAAATCTACTTTTTTTTTGTTTATTGGGACAAACGATGACAGATTGTAATACTACTAAAAATTATTATGTGGTAGACCTGTTTATAGTGTGGTCTTATAGTGTGATAGTGATGTTATAAATCACATCGAAAAAACTAACTTGTTTACGATCAAGGCCGGTTAGAGTCAGACGTTTGTTTATTTGATCACATTTTATCATGTAGGTGTCTACGTGATTATCTACTTAGCTGTTGTTAGTTCAGCATAATCTTTTTCTAAGTGACCCCTTTGATAAACTTCAACAATAATATTATTTGAAATAAAAAAACATAATATTTTTGTTACTTATTTTATTCTTTGTAATCTTTGAATTAGTGTTTATTTAGAAATAGATAATATTTTAGTTTACAGGAGGCTAGACTCAGAATGACTGTGAGCTATGGGTACAATGAATTCCATCGGAATAAAATCCCAACTCGCTTAGCACCATAAAATAGCTAAGCCAATGTTATTTTTTTAATTATTATTTGAATTAAAAAACATAATATTTTTGTTACTTATTTTATTCTTTATAATCTTTGAATTAGTTTTTATTTAGAAATAGATAATATTTTAGTATTTAGTGCTTTAATTGACATACTACATGAATACCTACTAACAGGAGGCTAGACTCAGAATGACTGTGAGCCATGGGTACAATGGATTCCAACGGAATAAAACCCCGACTCGCTTAGCACCATAAAATAGCTAAGCCAATGTTATTTTTTTAATTATTATTTGAATTAAAAAACATAATATTTTTGTTACTTATTTTATTCTTTGTAATCTTTGAATTAGAAATAGATAATGTTAATATTATTTTAGTATTTAGTGCTTTAATTGACATACTACATGAATACCTACTAACAGGAGGCTAGACTCAGAATGACTGTGAGCTATGGGTACAATGGATTCCAACGGAATAAAACCCCGACTCGATTAGCACCATAAAATAGCTTAGCCAATATTATTTTTCATTGTTTTTACAGAAGACCTTTTCCGCATTTTTATTTGATTTTAGTCTACACACGTTCCGTGAATGGTAGAATACCAGCGAAGCGTTATTATTGTTTTTAATGTCGCAGCTTAAATGCTGAGTTGAGCTCCTTTTTGGCCACGCACAGTTAATTTTAATATGTAGGAATGGTTAGTTTAAATAAAGGAGGAGGAGCTCGTGGCTAAAGTAATAACAGCCGCATGTGTCGATCCATCAGGTTAAGCTACGCTTGCCGAGGTAGGTCCATGGATGGGTGACCATCTTTACATACCGAGACTCCTCCGTGCCTCGGCAAGCACGTTAAGCCGTTGGTCCCCCCTGTCAATCGTGGATCTTTGACAGTCGTTACGGGTCGTCAGAAGCCCGAAAGTATGACAACCAGTCTTACCAAGGGGTATCGTATTAGCCTGTAACTGGGTTGTGGAGGTCATATAGGATAGGCAGTCGCTCCATTTAAAATACTGATATTCAGCTGCATCCGGTTAGACTGGAAGCCGACCCCAAGATAGTTAGGAAAAGGCGCGGGCAGATTGTTTTGTTAGTTTTAATAAGTTCTCGTCTGAGGCGCAAATAAACATTTTTTCTTTCTTTTAATAAAACTTAGTCAAGGAAAACATCGTGAGGAAACTGGCATGTCCTAGAACCAAAAATTCGAAGACATGTGGCATCCACCAATCCGCATTGGGCCCGCGTGGTGGATTACGGCCTCTTCCCTCTCACAGAGAGGAGGCCAGTGCCCCAGCAGTGGGGACATTAAAAGGCTGATGATGAATAAAACTTAGACCTTAATCAGCATGGAATTAACTACTGAAAACAGCGATTTTATATGAAGATGCGTAAATGCACACCAAAAATAAAAATTGGTGCGTGCCTAATTAAAAATCGAGTCGACTCTTATACCTAAGATCAACCGATAAGTTCCGTACTGTAAACTAACGACTGTTTTGGCCACCAAAACATTAAGGTTATTGACCGCAACAATCTTTGCATCGGTTCAAAAGATTTAAAAAAATATTTTGGTTAACAATAATTAGACGCGGATAACGTTTTCAGCTTATCAGAATGAGTTTTGTTGTTTTTCCAGTTTGTTTATTTTATATTTTGGACACGATATATCTTTATTTTCCTGTTTTACATGATATGTTACATAAAAATAATATGTTAAAATTGTTGCATAAAATATAATTATGTGGATTGAAGTTCTTCAAACTTAACAGACAGATGTGTTGCTGGCGAGTTTGTTGGCCACTTCTTCTTCATAGCTAAAACACTAGGAAGCGGTGACGGGCGGGTGTTTTTGGGGGACTAGCTTTATGTAGAACTTTGATGTTTAAAAAGTGCTGGCTCCCAGCCTAGTTTGAATAAATGACTTTTGATTTGGATACTGCAATATAAATTGTTCGGCGGTTCATAAAATATCTTTATGAGGATCCTGCTAATGTTTAAACATTAATAGGATTCTCATAGAGATATTTAAAAAGCAAAGATGCAAGTCTGTGTTTTGATGTTAAACAGATTTTGATGGAACTTAGTAAGTACAGGGGTAGACCTTATTTTCTCCTTTTTGGGGTGGGAAATCATCAAATAACTTCTCCCGCTCTGGGTGGAGCGGGAGGGCGTGTCAGACTCTTACTGACTAAAACCCACCCCTGTTCCTTCAGTTGCCTGAAGCAAGGTGTGCCAGGGCAAGTTGACTCCTTGGATCACTCCAGAATTAGGGCAAGTCATGACCGGTAGTTAGTTAGTCCATGAATCGTCTTAGAACCCAAGTAGGAAAGAGTAACTCCAATGATTGACGGCACGGTTGGCGCAGTGCTTGAGCGTTCGGCTGCTGCGCTGCGTGTCGCGGGTTCGATTCGTTCGAGTTTTGAGAGCAGTGGTGATGTAATAATTTACCCAAAGTAAAGCGCCTGCCTGGGTTTGAACTCACGACCTACAACTTGTACGTCGTGGCCAATACCACTGGTCCACCTCTGCTCCTAATACTTAAGAAAAAGTAACTTTTTCTTATGTCAAATCGTATGGCAAAATAATAGTACATTTTGATGCAAGTTACATTCTGTCATTTAGTAACAACTGTGAGAAATGGTTCACGCGGTTTGATAAGAGCTACCTTACAACCAGTGGCCCCGTCAACCATCTGTTCTGCGAGCAATGTGCCCTGCCCACTGCCACTTCAGTTTGGTGATTCTTCGGGCTATGTCGGTAACCTTAGTTCTCTTGCGGATATCATCATTTCTGATTCTATCACGCAAGGAAACTCCGAGCAATGCCCTCTCCATTGCCCTTTGGGTGACTGTAAGCCTTCTGATGAGGCCCATTGTGAGCGACCACGTTTCGGTTCCATTAGTAATCACTGGCAACACGCACTGCCCCCTTAGCCAAAATACATTTCTGTTAACGTTAACGCTAACGCTTCGTGCAAAATGTATGGCAACGACATTTTGCACGAAGCGTTAGACAGAGAACCGTCACGTGACTCGCGCCCAGTAATGTCTTTGCCATACATTTTGCAGAAAAGTATTTTGTCTAAAGGCTCAGAGCCTTTAGACAAAATACTCGCGCGCGCGTTTTCTGGTCATGACTTAGATTAAACTAGATTGATTTAGTAAAGCAAAAATATTTTTGAGCTAACTTACAGACTAAATTTAATTATTATTTTTGTACCCAGAAATCATCCCTTTTATTACATTCAATTTATATTTCGTTAATTTTATTTTTTATACTAATTCAAATACTTCCATTATAAAATATTTCTTTTAAAAACATCATTATTTCTTTTCTGTTTATTATTTCATAACTGTTTTTGATATTCAAAAGTGCCTTTCAGTGGTTTCTTTCAATTTATTTGACTTTGCCCTTGATCGACACTACTGATAAATCAAGGCGCTATTAACTGCCAACGACCTGGAGTGATTAGCTGGCGTGTTTTGTGCTGAGCTCACGTAACGTGTGGTATGTTTACCCAGTAATAGGACTCGCTCATCAAGGAGTGCTATCCGAAATTAGACACATTATTAATTTATTAAACATAAAACAACATACTAAAACACGTATACTAAAATATAAATAATTAAATGATCTTTAAAACAGTGAAGGTTTCATAAAAATACGTTTTATAGTTTTTACGTAATTCTCAATTTTTTATCCGCGTTAGACATAATTTTACAAATTAATTACACTGTTTTAAAATATAATTTCAAAAATTCATATATCAAATCACGAAAGAAATTGTCTAGAGTAACATATATTTTTTTCAAAAAATAAAACTAGTCGTCTAGACCTGATGTTCATTTAAAAATCATTAGAAGTCGTATAACTGCGCCTTTATCTCGAGAAATACCTACCTAAACCATGATGGAACAGGTAATCGATTTTCATGACTACAAGAGTAGCAGAAATGACCGAAGTACAGTCATCAATAAAAGTTAAAAATAAATTTTCCATTGAGCATTAAAAATTTTCCGTCCCTAATGATATTTAATTTTTTTTTTCTTTGACGATAAATGTTTTCAATCATTATTAGCACTGATAAATTTAAAATGTAATCATAATCATAAATCATTTATTTGCCAATAACGTCGTACCATCGTCATCGTCATCGTCGTTGTCGGCATCGTCGTTTGCCATCGTAGGTAAACAGATAAGATGGTAATTTTAAGGATAGTCCCGATACATTTTGCCTTACGGCATGCAAAAATTATTTAACACAATACATCCACCAAGGTTTATCATTTGTCAGGATTTGCATACAGATTATATTACCCTTATTATTATTGTGGCTGTACTATTTAACAAATATATATATATATATATATATTCAGAATTACGCACTTTAATAAACCATTATGACACAAAACTGAAATTAAGATAATCAATAAGTTAAATTAAAAATGTCAATACATTAAATTAAAATTAAAAGTGTCAATAGTAGTACTTAAATTAAATTAAAAATGTCGCTATAACAACTTACAAATGTCAATATATTAAATTCAAAATGTCAATAGATTCATTTACAATAATGTCAATAATTTGAATAAAATATAAAATGTCAATTTATAATCACAATTAAATATAAAATAAATCATAAAGCAGCGGCATAAATAATTTATTACATAAATTATTTATGCCGCTTATAATTTTATGAAAATACTAAAATTAATTGTTTTTGTCGATAAATAGTTGCTTCTCTAGCAACTGATCTTTACAGTATCATACGAAATTGTAATATACAAGACTGTCTCAGAAAAACCTGTCAAGTATGTGTCGTATTTCGCACATTAAAGTGTTCCGTACCAAACGAGGGAATTATCAAAGAAGAAATCTGATTTAGCAATATATTGGTATTTGTTAATAAAATAAAGTCCCCACTGCTGGGGTACAGGCCTCCTCTCTGTGACGTGTGTGTGTGTCTGTCAAATATTCTTCGGAACAAAGTTTTGTGACAAACGACGGGCAGACAAACGGACACGTGATTGACAGTAATAGGGCTCCGTTTGGACCCTTTAGATGTGGAACCTACCTACGAACCATTAAATTACTGAGTATCTACCTACTCTAAACTACTTCCTACTAATATCGGATACTATATAGGACCTCAATGAAATTTGGCACAGAGATATATTTAAGTCTGAAATAGAACATAGTATATAATTTATAATTGGGGAGTACTAGTTCCACGCGGGCGAAGCTGCTGGCAGAAGCTGTCATAAGTCATTCAAGCTTGTTTTTTTTTTCCGACTGCGCGACGCAAGGGAGGGTAATGTGTTTATCAACCTATGTATGCATGTATGTTTGTTCCTTTGTGGTGCTTTAGATACCAAACGCGTGGGCCGATTTTGATAATTCTTACGTCAATTGTTTCGTCTTAATCTTGCGATTGGTACTAAAGACATAACAGTAATCAAAAAAACTTTTTTACAAAAAAAATAGAACCGACTTCCAAAAAAAGTGCAAAATAACTTTAATTTCGGAAGTCGGTGTTCCTGTTTTGTGTCTTTGTTTATTGACACCGACTTCCGAAATTAAAGTTATTTTGCACTTTTTTTGGAAGTCGGTTCTATTTTTTTGTAAAAAAGTTTTTTATTTTTCACTTTTTAGTTGTGGTTCCCCATTAAACTGTGTTAACAGTTCATAGACACGATAGCAGCAATCGCGGTTGATTTGCTGTCAATTTTTGAAGAGTTCCGTTGTCTGTCTCCGAAACCCATCATCAGATCTTTTTGAAATTTAAATGGGACCATTTCGGAATAAACCCTTTTCGAACAAAAAAACAATTTTGCAAATCCGTCATCATATGACGGAGTTATGCCCGAACATGCATAAAAAATAAAAAAAATAAAAAATACAAACATCCGAATTGATAACCTCCTCCTTTTTCGAAGTCGGTTAAAAATACAATATGGCGACAACCAGACGCCTTATTGTGAAAAGGAAAAAATTAAAGTCGACGAACTATATTAAGTGGGGTATCAAAATAAAGGGTTTTGGGAGGCGATTTCAAAAATATAACTCACTAAAATGTCGAAAATATTTTTTTTTAATATTTTCAAAAAACTCGACTGTAAAAATCAACTAAAAAGTTAATTTTTCAAGCAGTCTGATGCAGTTGTTGGCAGTGATTTCAGTTCAATTATGGAGTTCATGCCACCAACTGCATCAGACTGCTTGAAAAGTGACTTGTTTGGAACTTTTTAGTTGTTTTTTACAGTCGGGTTTTTTTCATAAATACGGCCTAATGTACACAAACCTTCCTCGTTTTCACTCTTTCTATTAGTGAAAACTTTATCAAAATCCGTTGCTTGGTTTAGGAGGAGTTCGCGGAGAAACAGACAAACGCGGAAAGCGACTTTGTTTTATACTATTACTAGCTGACCCGGCAGACTTCGTACTGCCTAATTAAATTGCAATAAAGTCCTGTCAAAATGATTTGTAATGTGACATTTTTTTGTTCCTACATATTTTATAGTCGGGGCAAAAAAATCTCCTGAACAGAACTGTCACCCTGGTGATAGGGCGTTGTGAATAAGAAATATAATTAAATAAAACATATATAAGAATTTAAAAATAAGTAATCGCTTTATTGTTAATCATGTGAATCATAATTATTAACAAAAATCAGTTTTATTTTCATTGTAGTGCTTTGTGATATAGGTACGATGTTTTTTGTTTGATTACCTGGCGCATAGACAAACAAATCTGATGGTTTTCCAATACGGGAACAGGCAACATACAATTGACCATGTGAGAAACATGGGATTTCCAGATTAATACCACAAACACTTAATGATTGCCCCTGGGACTTGTTTATGGTCATAGCAAAAGCAAGCCGAACTGGAAACTGTAGTCGTTTAAAGTCAAACGGCTCATCAGTCGGAAGCATTGGGATGCGCGGTATGAGAACGTCTTCTCCTTTATACTTTCTTTTCAGTATAGTTGCTTCTATCACGTTGTTTAGTATTTTTTTTATAGCTAACCGTGTGCCTTTGCAAAGACGCAGTTGGTTGATATTTCGCAACATTATAACTACCGATCCAACCTTTAATTGAAGATTGTGAGGTGGCAATCCTGGCAAATCCAGCGAGTTTAAAAAATCTGGTGGATAGTTCACTACATCATCTTGGTTAGTAGCCGAATCAACTGATTTATATATCTTTGATTCGCCTGTAATTTGTTCTTGAATTTTTAAATTTAATTCATTTACATCTATGTTTTTGCAGCCAATATAGCTCGTTCGCTCAACCAATCATAGCTTCTGAATTTTGAGAAACATCTGGAAACACCTTCTGAATAAGTTCATCTTTTGATCGAGTTAACTGACAAAAACTTTGAGGAAAGTTAATGCAGCCAGTCAACATGTCTATAGGAAATTTGCCATTACCAATGTCAATGAGTTGTTTAGAGAATATGTTTCCAGATTGGTCATTTTGCAACTCGACACGCATATTCTTGCTTAAATGAAGTACTTTGACATGTTTCCACAAATAAGAGGACTTTAGACATGCATTGAGTTCATCAGCTGGTGTTGATCGTGGAATCACTGGCAATGTTTGACGAAAATCTCCTGCTAATAAAATCATTGCACCACCAAATTGGTTATGATTGCTCCATAGATCTTTTAAGGTTCTGTCTAAAGCCTCCAAAGATTTTTTTATGTGCCATCGTGCATTCATCCCAAATAATCAATTTACATTGCTGCAAGACCTTTGCCATTGCAGAGTTCTTCGAAATGTTGCAGGTCGGAGTTTCATTGCTTTGTATATTAATGGCAATTTTAATGCTGAATGGGCTGTTCGACCACCTTCAAGCAAAGTTGCTGCGATTCCCGACGAAGCGGGAGCAAGTGCAATTTTATTTTGTGAGCGAATCGTTGCTAATATTAATGAAATCAAAAAAGTTTTTCCTGTACCACCAGGTGCATCTAAGAAGTAAATCCCTCCAGTTTCATCATTTATTACTTTCATAAGAGTATCAAATACATACTTTTGTTGTTCATTCAACAGTGGAAGATTTGTTTGAATAAATTCTTTCAAAGTGTTGAGATCATACAGTTTTTCTCGATTCAACTCTTGGTTAAAAGCATCATGCATTGGACGATTGGGCGCGGCCAGGCCTAATTGAATTAATAGTTTGTTTGACATCATCAAGCACATGACCTCAATTGAAATCAATGCTTCGTTGTAAATTTCTTCACTGATTTGTATATTTGGATTGCCCATTCTATTTTGTATTTGATACAAAATATCATCACACATATAATCTTTGTACTTGATCCACAAATCAATTGGGTTTGATGGGAAGCATGTAGATATGATTATAGAAAACAATGTTCGTATTTGATGAGCGTGTGATGATATTACAGCATCATTGAGAGTTTGATCCCAATGAGCATCATTTTCTAGCAATTGCAAACGTTGACATTCGGTAATTAGCATGGTTTGTAGCATTTCGGGTTCTTCTACCTAAATTGCTTCGTCTAATAGGAGGCATATCTACTATATTATAGATTATTGTATCACATGCAATAATTAGTGATCATAGGTGACTAAACACTGCTCAAAACACGATATAGGTACAAATTTGTTTCGTGTATCAGTTGACAAAACCAAACTCAGTAGAGTAGGTAACCGAAAATCCAAGAAAAACAACACTGACATTGACAGTTTGTTGTTGTTTCAACTTTTTTTTAATTTGATATGACTTGGAGTCAAATCCTTCAAGAGATCCTTCCTTCTTATGCATTTTAAAGTAAAACAAATGAAATAATATCGCGAAGCCGACCAAATTGATTGATTGAATTTGAACTTTGTACAGCGGTAATAAAGTGCAAATTGACTCTTTGACGTTAGGAACATACCTACATTGTTTAATCAACAGTGAGTGCTTGTAATTTAATATGAACTTTATACAATAGCAATAAAGCTCAAATTGACTCTACGTTTTAGTTAGAAAACGTTTGTATGGGAAAAAGAAAAGGGCTGTTTTAAGGGTTTTTCCGGCAATTATTAGAATTTTTCTCGCCGTAAAAACCATCTTTGAACTTCAACGAACATTTAAATAAAAGAATTGGCTAAATTGGTCCAGGCGTTGTTGAGTTATGCGCTTACCAACACATTTTGCGATTCATTTTTATATTATAGATTTTATAAGAGATGATGAATATCTAATAGATAAGTTTTTTTTATTATTCTTGATAAGCGCGCGTTTGACCACTATCTCACCTGATGGTAAGTGATGATGTGGTCGAAGATGGAGCACGCTTGCCTAGAAGTAACCTATTCACTCTTGACTTAAGGCGCAGCTATACGACTTTTAATGGTTTTTAATTGAAAATCACGTCTAAACGACTAGTCTTATTTCTTGGAAAAAAATATATGTCATTCTAGACAATGTATGTCGTCATTTGATCTGAGTATATTTGAAATTATATTTTTAAAACATAGCGTAATTAATTTGTAAAGTTATGTCTAACGCGGATAAATAATTGAGAATCACGCAAAACCTATAAAGCGTATTTTTATGAAACCTTCACCATTTTAAAGATCATTTAATTATTTATTATTTAGTCTCAGTGATGTATATTAAAACCTGTTGTTTAATGTGTAATAAATTAATAATGAGTCTAATTTCGGACAACGCTCCTTGATGGGCGAGTCCTATTGCTGGGTGGACGTACGACGCGTTACGTGAGCTCAGCACAGAATGCGCAAGCTGACCACTCAAGGTCATTGGCAGTTAATAGCACATTAAAGACTCCCAGGTTGTAGCTATCAGGAAACACAGACTCCGGCAGGGAATTCCATTAGAATAAATATTTTTATAACGGGTATCTCAATTAAATGTGTACACAACACTTCGAGTCCTTGCTATTGAGCACTGAAGGGTCATTTGGCTGGTGCTAATCCTGAACGTCGATTCAGGTCTTGTTAATCAAAATATTGAGCAGCAGGCAGAGCCGGAGCCAGAGCCTGAGCCGGAGCCAGAGCCAGAGCCAGAACCAGAGCTGAAGCTAGAGCCTCAACCCCAAGGGTCGGTGTTTGGAGACACCGACCAGTAAGCTGACGAAGTACCCAGGGTGATTAGTTTATCGCAGTATGGACGAGCGGCTAATACTGCAGCACATTGTGTTTTTCTGGTTGCCGAAACAGAGATTTGCAAAACCGGCCAAACCCGTGTCGGACTTCACACGGGCTTCGGGTCAACAAGATGCATATACTTACTGTGAAAATTTGAAGACTGTAGCTCCAAACGTTTGTCTGTAAAACCTGTGTGACAGACGACGGACAGACAGACGGACTGACGGACACGTGAGTGACAATAATAGCGGAGCTATATTGCTGTCGCTCACGTGTCTTCGGACCCTTCGGGTACGGAACCCTAAAAATGCATTGTCACCAGAACTAAAAAAAATCAGCTCGATCAGATACCAACAAATAGTCGAAAAATTGTTTGAAAATTTTGAAGGACAACTTACAAACATACGAACAGTGCAAGATAAACAATGAAGCAAGTATTTAAAAATATTTTGAAACACTCACATTTCCCATTAACCTAAATACACCTTTTCGATCTTGTTTGAGGTTTACCGGACGACAAAGCGACTAATGTCACAACACATAGGGCTATTAAAACCTTCATAATAACTTATTTACTTCAACTGCTCACCAAAGACGAGTTACTATCGTGAGCTATTATAGTGTACTAACCTAGAGATTTTTTTTTTTTGTTTGAGTCTCGCAGTTCAACCATCGTGGTTGTCGACTGCTTAAGCGGACGTGCCCGTGGTGGTTTTAATTATTATTAAAGCCTCCAGCCAACTAACCTAGAGACGGAACAGGTCGTCTTATATAGCTCAGATGACGGGTCCAGAAGTCTGTAAACAAAACATCTACATGGAAACCGGTAAGATAAATATTCGTATTCGTACCTATATGATAAGACTGAAAGACTGTATAGTCATAGTTATTTTCAGATGTTTGCATAACTATAGTTTGAGATTTTGGCGGGCTTTTTTCAAGTGAAGTTTTAATTAAGCAAATTGATTCTTAGTGATTTTTCGATGTAAAATTGGTGTTGTTCTTTTTGTGTCTCAAGTGTCTGCGCAACTGGATCCGACAATATTTGGAATCATTAAAACAGACGCGATCTCGGTAAATGAAGCTTATTCTTCTTTTCGTGTCGTGGTACATTTAAATAATTATAATATTGGGCCCAGTACGTACCCGGGACCTGCGGACGGCGAGCAGTGGGTAGCTCGCCGTCCAATTAGCACCAGGCCCGTGAGTCGACGGCGCGTAGTGTTCCACGCGCGCCTCAAAGAGATTAGTGTCAGCCACCGCTGACGGGGCCCATCGTGGCCGGTGCCTGCATGCCTGGGGGTAGCGAATAAATTCTTAAAACAAGTTATCGCACCCCTGGGCACTCAGGCAGGGAAGGAACAGGGGTGGGTTTTAGTCAGTAAGAGTCTGACACGCCGTCCCGCTCCACCCAGAGCGGGGAAGTCATTGGATGATTTCCCACCCCACAAAAAAAAAATGGCCCTATACGTGGCCACTTTTATAACGGCGTAGGAGGTCTTCTTCAGATTATTGAGGATGCAGGTGGAAACACAATGTTAAATGAAACTGAGAATTTGATTGTAGTATAGACTACCTCAGCGAAGCTTGCCGAGAAGGCTGACTTGACACAGTTGTTGCGAAATACTGCAAAAACATTTGAATGTGTTACATCCGCATTCTAATTAAAAACAAACTGTATTTTGATTCTTAAAACTAAATACTTTCTGATCTTAACACTGGCTAAATGCACAAACTGTTATTATTTTAATATACTACTGACGTAACAAAATACAAAAATCTACTCACGGCAAAACTAAAAGTTAAAAATAAAAAGTTTAAGACGCAGCTATACGACTTTAATTGGTTTTTAATTGAAAATCACGTCTGAACGACTAGTCTTATTTCTTTGAAAAAAAAATATGTTACTCTAGACTATTTCCGTCGTAATTTGATCTCAGAATATTTCAAATTATATTTTTATTTCATTGTGTAATTAATTTGTAAAGGTATGTCTAACGCGAATAAAAAATTGAGAATCACGAAAAAACTATAAAGAGTATTTTTATGAAACTTTAACCATTTTAAATACCATTTAATTATTCATAATTTAGTCTCAGTGTTTTAGTTTAATTCTTGTTGTTTTATGTGCAATAAGTTAATAATGCGTCTAATTTCGGACAGCGCTCCTTGATGGGCGAGTCCTATTACTGGGTGGACATACGACGCGTTACGCGAGCTAACCTAACCACTCTAGGTCGTTGGCAGCTAATAGCACCTTAAGATTGTCCAACTGCTGGGCCAAAGCCTTCTCCATATCTTTCTAGATCCTGTTTTCCTGCACTATATTAAAATTAATAACAAAAAAACTACAATCCGTATCACAAACACAGTGTAATAAAAAAAAAAATCATTAAAAATATGGCATCACAGCAACGTCTTATACGGAATCACCCTCAAAAAGTCGTGACATTTTTATTCTTCTTTCTTGGGACAGTCCTCAAGCTTCACGCAGTTTCTGGTGACGGTATCCCTGACGGTCGGAGGGTTACAGTAGCAGGAGGAGTAGTCGCAGATGTCAACACTGGTATCAGTTACAGGTTCAGGGTTGTCACAGGTTGCTTCAGGAGTCAAGGGACCGCAGCCAGTGTTGTAAGAGTGTGTGCCCTCCTCACATTGACGGAAGCCTGTAACAATAGAAAAATGTGTTTTAGATCGCTTACCATCAGGTGAGATACTGGTCAAACGATGAGTTTTTCAATAATAAATTATTGAGCCTTAATAAAAAGTAATTGCGATGTTACGCTGTATTTCAATTAAATATCTCAGTCTATCGAAGACCACAATTGTGCATATTCTTTTGTTCTGCCCCTAATATCACCAGAAACAGCCAGTTCTCCAGCTTTTTACCTTCTAGATCCACCCGACCTAAGTTATTTTTAAAAACTTTAATTCACCTATTTCATGTAACCCTACTATACACTATGTTACTCTATTATATGTACACTGGTGGTGATAAATGTTATTTCTAGAAAATTATAAGTTAAAGTTATTATTTTAATAATATTGACTCGCCCCAGCTGCGCACGGATACAAATTATACACCAAAACCTAGCTTATGAAACACTCTGTCTATCGATGAAAAGCACATGAAAATCCGTTCAGTAGTTTTTGAGGTTATAGCGAACAGATAGACAGATGCGGTGGGGATTTTTTTATTAAAATAATATGTAGTGATTATTGAGGTAACAAAACACAAAATGCTACTTATCGGCACAAATAAAAATTGAAAATAATTACACAATATACTCACATCTTCCCCAAGGGTCGTAACTGCATCCTCTTGGGCTAGGCTTACCATACGCCAAGGCGAAGATCAACACTACACACAGAGGACTAAAACCTTCATTCTTGATAATTTAATTTATATTTCTCAAAAATGCAAGAGCAATATATTGGTCCAACTATGGTCCAGTAAGTAAGTAAACTAATGAAACGGGGCATTTTATCAGTCTTATATATTTCTCCCAATACCTAAATCAGTATCAGTATTATTAAAATTAATACATAATATTACGCAAGAAAAACAAGGTTAGGGAAAATCCGATACAGTATAACTAACAGTTGCTATACTGTATCGGGTTTTCCTAGTCTAATGTGTGTGTGACCATTGTGTGGTACCCGGTAATAATGGACTCGTGTAAGTCAAACTAGGGTATACAGAAAATGTAAAAAACAAAATTTTGTCCTGTCAACACGACATTGAGGGAAGTATTCTAAAACTGAGGAGAATACACAAAGCAAGAAACACTGACATTCTAAATAAAACCAATGTAACTGACGCACTTAATCACAGTTTGGCAAACATCGAAATGGTCAGGACACACAGCTTGATACCAGGACAAAAGATGGATACATCAAATAACTGAGTGGAAAGATCCGATTGGCAAAAGGAGCTTAAGGCGACCAAGAAAATATTGAATATTTTCAAAAACCCGACTTTTAAAAACAATAGAAGAGTTCCAAACAAGTTATTTTTCAAGCAGTCTGATGCAGTTGGTGGCAGTTATTTTAGTTCAATTTTTGATTTCATGCCATCAACTGCATCAGACTGCTTCAAAAGTGACTTGTTTGTAACTTTTTAGTTGTTTTTTACAGTCGGGGTTTTTGAAAATATAATTTAATTTTTTTTTATTGCGAATCGCCTCCTCGAACCCTTTTTTTTGATACCCTACTACTATTATAATTCATCGACTTTAATGTTTTTTCTTTTTTCAATATTTGTTGTAGGTCGTGAGTTCAAACCCAGGCAGGCGCTTTAATTTGTGTAAATTATTTCATCCCCACTGCTCTCAAAACGGTGAAGGAAAACATCGTGAGGAAACCGGCATGTCCTAGAACCAAAAATTCGAAGACATGTGACATCCACCAATTCGCATTGGGCCCGCGTGGTGGATTACGGCCCACTACCTCTTACAGAGACCTGTGCCCCAACAGTGGGGACATTAAAAGGCTGAGATGAACAAAATACAAAAAGCTACTCACGGCAAAAATTGAAATTAAAGAAAAAAAGTTTTAGACTCTGCTGGGCCAAAGCCTTCCCCACATCTTTCTAGTTCCTCTTTTCTTGCGCCATTTTAAAATTAATAACAGAAAAACTACAATCCGTATCACAAACACAGTGAATTAAAAAAAATCTTTCATCAAAAATATGGCATCTCAGCAACATTTTTTTTTTACAATATGCCCTTTGGTTTGGTCTTTAGTAGCACTCGCAAGATTAAGGGTCTACTACCCGCCCAGTGGCGCCCTCATTGTATAAAAAATCGTAGCATAGCATAGAAAATAAATATTTAAGAATCCTACGTTGCGTTTTTTACAAAGAGGATAAAGTATTTTTACGTTTTTAAAACAGGCCTCAAAATGTTTCGTAGCAAAAGTACCGAAAACGGCCATTTTTGACATGGGGTCCGAGTGCTCATCGAGTTTTTCGGCATAACAGCAAGCTGTTAGTCGACTCTTCACGTGAACGCAGGGTTGGGCTTTTCTTTGGCCAACGAATCAGCATTGCTATTCAACGTGGCAAGCTGCTAGCGTTCTGGGTTCACTTTTTCCATTGACAGCGATGTGGACGAATTTTTTGATGCCCAATGAGTTGTTTTCATACGCATTTGTACATGTTAGGTATTATTATCAGTTTGTATATACATCTTTTAAGTTATTTCTAATAAATAATTATATTATACATATTTACAAGAATTGCTCGTTTAAAGGTATTAGATTAGATAAATGTGGGTATTTTGTTGGTTTTTTTTTCCTTTTCCAGTAATTTTTTAACGGTGTCTGACAGTTTGAGTACTTTTGCGGCCTACACAAACGTCCTGTTTTTGGTATTATTCGTCGAGACATTGAGCTCCTTAGTAGTTATAAGTTGAGCTATTCAACTACTGACAGATGCTTGCACTGACTGGAAAGTTCTACTAAAATATGTGTGGTTCCTTCTTCAAAAGACCATTACAGACACTAAACTGCATGGACCTCAGCATATTGTGAATGTGAGAACTATGTAAGTGGTTATATTCACGTAGATTTCATGATTGTCTGGTAGTTTGAGTACTTTTGCGGCCTACCCAAATGTCCTTGGTATTGTTCGTCGGTTCGTTGAGCTCCTTAAAGTTATGAGTTGAGCTCCACGATAACTGACAAAAGCTTGCACTGTCTGAACAGGTTCACTCAAATCTGCGTGGTGCTTTTCTCAAAAGCTCATCTCAGATATTAACGTACATGGTTCTCATATGATTTGACCAGTACATATTGTATGGATTAGAACACTTTAAAAGAGACTTTGACCTCTGAGTTTATCTCGGTGTTACTTCTCAGGGCAGTCATCTAGGAAACACTGGCCTCATCTAGCTTAAACTGACATAAACATTGACGTGTAAAAGTGTTCCTTGTAACCTAATTACCGTATAAACATCATTTGTCATCAGAGGTTGGAATTAGGTAGAGTTATTTATGTACTTGCATCGAAATGTTGATACTAATATGGATCTTCCCGGGATTTCTAATGGACTATCCCGTGTGGCCAACAATATTACAAATAAATAATAATAATAACCTTTATTGTTTTCTTTTGTTCTCACAAGCTACGAGTATGTTGTGTGAACTACAAATGTGGTATCATCGCGCGTGTGCGTATTAGAATTGTCCAACTTTGGACATCCGATGTCTTTGATGTAGATTAGGCAACGTCGCGCGTGCAGTTGTTAGCGTTCACGCTAACGCTTAATAAAAAAATGTATGGCAATGACATTACCTGCGGAGAGTACTGTCACGTGACTCACGTCCAGTAATGTGATTGCCATACATTTCGTACTAAGCGTCAGCGTGATCGCTAACAGAAAAGTAATTTGTCTCAAGCAACAGGCCCGAGTCAACGGCGCGTAGTGTTCCACGCGCGCCTCAAAAAAATGTCAGCAAAACTGACGGCGTCCGCTGTCTGGGTCGCGGATAAATTCATAAGAGAGTAACCGCGGCCTTGGCAAAAGCAACTGAAGGAACAGGGATGGGTTTTAGTCAGTAAGACTCTGACACGCCCTCCCGCCTCACCCAGAGCGGGAGAAGTCATTGGATGATTTCCCACTCCCCCAAGAAAGGTGTGTTGTCAATGGAATAAGAAAAAAAGAAGAAGTATCCTCTTCTTCGTGTTGCTGGTACGACAGCGTGCTAAATTTTTTTGGCCTATTCTTAGCCACTGCCACGGCGCCAGCGTCATCTATTGCAGCGCAGAGGTCACTTGAGCTGCATGTTTTGGGACAAGTATTGAAGACTAGTGTTTCCTTTATGTCACTCCTGAACACAGAACCACACATTAGGAGTACTCGTACTACTACAGAGCTACTTACACGCCTCCAATCAAATAATTGGTGGAGGCACCGGGTAAGAAAATAAAAAGCTAAGTGGTTTTTAATAAGTAATATTTTCCTCTGACTCCCACCTCTTATAAAATGTTACTTAAACAACTATGTTTTTCTCAGGTACAGATAGACAGGAGGCTGCTTCAAGAATGTTGTAGACCAGTTCAGGCTGACGACCAGAACCAATGAATGGAAAGAGTGCAACTACGCACTCATTTTGGGCGTATGGGGTATACGCCGTATACCTTCGAGCGCAGCCTACATTAATAAATTATATTTTTCATACGAACCACGATGGAATGAAGTTTGAATCGCTACGCGATAAATTTTGAAATAAGTTCCCATGTAAACGCTTTGCATGCTTAACGGTTTGTAAAATCTTATGTAGAAGAAAACACACGCGCACTTGCACATTTAAATTCTACCAAAACGATGGACCACCCGCAAATTCAAGTAAATGAACAAGGCAATGATGACAATAATGGCCAGAACTGCGCAGCACATACTATACTGTACTATACTTTAAATTATGTGGACGAAATCGTGGCATCCAAACCATCGGTCCATCCCAGTTATTTTATTGAGTTCTGTTTCAAAGAAACGAAATACGGTTTTCTTATAATCGAAATACGGTTTTCTTAAAAACGAAATACGGTTTACTTAAAAACGAAATATGGTTTTCTTAAAAACGAAATACAGTTTTCTTAAAAACGCAATGTGATTGCGATGGCGAATCGAATGAAAATTGGATTCATTTTGAATACAATTTTGGTCAAATATTCGAGAATGAAGGGTTCGACATAAGTGTCACTTATTTAGGAAAGTTTACTTCTTGACAATTCAAAAGTGCCTGTCATTGGTTTAATTGAAATAAATATTTATTTATTTATCGGAAACACTTTATATTGTGTTTGATACATTACTTAACATTGCATTACATACATCATTATTAACAATATTAATATAAATTCTGAAAGTAAACATGCAGCAAAAATTAAAAAAAAACATGATACGTGTTATGTATACTGAAAAGAATAAAAATAAATAACATTTTCTTTTTAATGTTAACAATATAAATAATAATATTTTGAGTTTGAGTTGACTTTATGTTTGAGAATATCCAATAGCTGGGCCAAAACCTCCCACACATCTTCCCAAATCCTCTTTTCTTGCGCCACATTACGTAACAAAATTTTTGTCTTTATTTTTTTTCTTTTTTTTTTAAACAGAATTTGTATCATAAACACAGTTTAATAAAAAAAAACATCAAAAATATGGCATCACAGCAACTTTTTATACGGAATCACCCACAAAAAGTCGTGACATTTTTATTCTTTTTTCTTGGGACACTCCTCAAGCTTCACACACTTTCCACTGACAGAATCCCTGACGGTCGGAGCGTCACAGTAGCAGGCGGAGTAGTCGCAGATGTCAGCCCTGGTATCAGTTACAGGTTCAGGGTTGTCACAGCCAGTGTTGTAAGAGTGTGTGCCCTCCTCACATTGATGGAAACCTGTAACAATGCAAAAATGTGTTATAGATCGCTTCATCAGGCGACACGTGAGTCTTTCAATAATAAATTATTAAACCTTATCAGTTTAATTGCGGTGTAACGCTGTATTTCAATTAAATAACTCGAAACACTTAAGTGTTTCGAGATTGGGATTGATTGGTATTGGGATTGGGTGTTTGGGATTTCGATTTAATAAATTATTTTATAAATTTAATAATTTCGATTATCGAAGTCCACAATAATTGTAGACTTCCCGCCCGTAGCCTTTAGGCCCTTCCCTTCCAGCAGTATTAGCTAGTTCTTCGGCTCTATAATTTCCATATCCACCCAACAAATTCACCTATTTCATGTTACTCTATTATACACTACTAGCGACTCGCCCCAGCTTCGTCCGGGTACAAATTATACACCTAGAAGTTCCACATGAATCACTCTGTCTATTTGTGAAAATGAATGAAAAGCCGTTTAGTAGTTTTTGAGTTTATAGCGAACAGACACGGCGGGGGACTTCGTTTTATAACATGTAGTGATCGTACTCTATTATATGTACACTGGTGGTGATTAATGATATTTCTAGCAAATTATAAGTTATGTAATGTAATATACTTGACTTGATATTGACTGGCCTGTTGGTCTAGTGGTTAGTGACCCTGACTGCTATGCCGGAGGTCGTGGGTTCGATTCCCACCCAGGACAAATGTTTGTGTGATGAGCACGATCATTTGTTCTGTGTCTGGGTGTAATTTATCTATAATATGTATGTATTTAGAAATATATAAGTATGTTTATCAGTTGTCTAGTACCCATAACACAAGCTCTGCTTAACTTGGGACTAGATGGCGTTGTGTGATAGTTGTGGAATATTATTATTATTATTATATAAATATTCTAATACTAGCAACCACCCCAGCTCCGCACCTTCCTCATGAATTACTCTGTCTATTGATGGAAACCGCATGAAAATCCCTTCAGTAGTTTTTGAGTTTATTGCTAACAGATAGACAGATGCGGTGGGGGAATTTATTTATAAAAATGCAGTGATTATTGACGTAACAAATTGCTACTTATCGGGACAAATAAAAATTGAAAATAATTACACAATATACTCACATCTTCACCAAGGGTCGTAACTGCATCCTCTTAAGTTAGGCTTACCATACGCCAAGGCGAAGATCAACACTACACACAGAGAGACTAAAACCTTCATTCTTGCTAATATACTCTATATTTCTCAAAAACGCAAGAGCAATAAATTGATCCAACTATGGTCCAGAAACTAAGTAAACTAATGACACGGGTCATCTTATCAGTCTTTTATATCCCTCCTAAGTAAAACCTAAATCAGTATGTTCTAATTGATAAAATTATTTCACAATACTATGCAAGAAAAACAAATATAGGTAAAACCCGATATGCTTTAAATAACTGTTTGGTGGTTTCCCTATGGACGGTAACAATGGGTAGCTTGCCGTTCGATAAGAACCAGGCCCGGGTAGACGGCGCGCTGTGTTCCACGTGCGCCTCAAAGAGAGGCCATATCGTTGATGAGACAGAGATACGAGTAATTATGTGGATGAAAACGTAAACGCGGGTAGCCCGTTCCAGTATTTTATTGAGTTCTGTTTCAAAGAACCAGAAGATTTTTAACCGACTTCGAAAAAGGAGGAGGTTATCAATTCGGATGTTTGTATTTTTATTTATTTTTTTTATTTTTTTTATGTATGTTCGGGCATAACTCAGTCATTTATTGACGGATTTGCAAAATTCTTTTTTTTTTCGAAAGGGGTTTATTTCGAAATGGTCCCATTTAAATTTCAAAAAGATCTGATGATGGGTTTCGGAGACAGACATCGGAACTCTTCAAAAATTGACAGCAAATCAACCGCGATTGCTGCTATCGTATGTCTATGAATTGTTAACACAGTTTAATGGGGAGCCACAACTAAAAAGTGAAAAATAAAAAACTTTTTTACAAAAAAATAGAACCGACTTCCAAAAAAAGTGCAAAATAACTTTAATTTCGGAAGTCGGTGTCAAAAAACGAAGACACAAAGCAGGAACACCAACTTCCGAAATTAAAGTTATTTTGCACTTTTTTTTGGAAGTCGGTTCTATTTTGTTACAAACGCAATGGCGAATTGAATGAAAATTGCATACAATTTGATCACAATTTTGATCAAATATTCGAGAATGAGAATGGTGAGCAGTGGTGGCCCAGTGGTAACAGCGGCGACTTACAAGTTGTAGGTCGTGAGTTCACACCCAGGCATGCGCTTTACTTTGCGTAAGTTATTTTATCTATATTTCGGTGTTTCTTCTCAGGGTAGTCAGCTAGGAAACACCGGTCTCATCTAGCTTAAACTGACTGTACGGTGCAACCGCACATTGCAGTTTTATTTAATATCATTCAGCATCTCTATCAATCAGCAAAAGAAGTACGGTGTAATTCGTACACTGACAAAAAACATTGACGTGTAAAAGTGTTCCTTGTAACCTATTTGCTGAATAAACATCATTTATCATTTATCACCACTGCTCTCAAAATGGTGAAGGAAAACATCGTGAGGAAACCGGCACGTCCTAGAACCAAAAATTCGATGACATGTGACATCCACCAATCCGCATTGGGCCCGCGTGTTGGATTACGGCCCACACCCTCTCACAGAGCAGAGGCCTGTGCCCCAGCAGTGGGGACATTTAAAGGATGATGATGATGATGATGATACTCGAGAATGAAGGGTTCGAAATAAGAACCACTTCGGAAAGCTTGCTTCTTGACAATTCAAAAGTACCTGTTAATGGTTTCTTTGAAATAAATACTTTGAGTTTGAGAATGTCCAACTGCTGGGCCCAGGCCTCCCTTATTCGCGGATAAATTTGAAAGAGAGTTAACGCCGCAATGACACAGGCAACTGAAGGAACAGGGGTTGGTTTTAGTCAGTAAGAGTCTGACACGCCCTCCCGCAGAGCGGGCGAAGTTATTATACATATATATATTTTCATATGTACTACTTACTGATGAAATTTTTTTTATATATTTTTTTTAAATATACTTGTATAGTATTATATTATATATATATTTTATTTTTTGATTGACATATTATTATTACTATTTTGTTTGACACGAATATTTACTTTGTAAAGTATTATATTTTAATTTTTTTTTGATTACTTAATTATTGTGAATGTGAGGACTATGTGGGTTATTATTATTATTTTCTCCTCCTTTTTACAGTAATTTTTAACATTGTCTGACAGTTTGAGTACTTTTGCGGCCTACCCAAATGTCGTTTCTTTGGTATTGTTCGTCATGTCATTGAGCTCCTTAGTGGTTTTTAAGTTGAGCTATTCGACTATTGACAAATGCTTGCACTGACTGGACAGGTCCACTCAAATATGTTTGGTTCTTTCTTCAAAAGACCACTACAGACACTAAGCTGCATGGTCCTCATATAGAATAATGTGAATGCGAGAACTATGTATGTCGTTATATTCATGTAGATTTTATGATTGTCTGGCAGTTTGAGTATTTTTGCGGCCTACTCAAATGTCCTTACTTTGGTATTGTTCGTCGGTTCGTTGAGCTCCTCAAAGTTCTAAGTTGAGCTTCGCGATGACTGAAAAATGCTTGCACTGTCTGGACAGATCCACTCGAATTCGTGTGTTGCTTTTTTCAAAAAGCTCATTCCAGACATAAACGTACATGGTTCTCATATGATTTAACCAGTACACATTGTATCGATTTGAACACTTTAAAAGAGACTTTGACCTCTGAGTTTGTTTCGGTGTTTCTTCTCAGGGTAGTCAGCTAGGAAACACCGGCCTCATCTAGCTTAAACTGACAAAAAACATTGACGTGTAAAAGTGTTCCTTGTAACCTATTTACTGAATAAACATCATTTATCATTTATATTTAAAAAAAAAAACTGGCCAAGTGCGTGTCGGATTTCACACATTAAGGGTTCCGTACCAAATATTAATATTTGTTAGTAAAGTATACATAATAATAAACATTATCACCAAATTTCAAATTCAAAGGTCAATGGGAAATTAAAAAATTCGTCGTAACAAAATTTTATGACAGACAACGGATGGACAGACAGACAAAAGGCCACGTGAGTGACAACAGTAGGGCTCCATTTGGACCCCCCCATCTTTCTCGATACTCTTTTCTTACGCAAATACTTCACTGAAATGTAGGAAATAAAAAAATAAAAATAGAATTTGTGTCACAAACGCATTTTAATAAAAATAATCATAGACGAAAAATACAGATCTCAGCAACATTTGCTATGGAATCAGCCTCAAAAAGTCGTGACATTCTATCCTGAACAGGGTTCGGGTTGTCACAAGTCGCTTTAGGAGTCAAGTAATCGCAGCCTGTGGTATAAGAGTGTGTGCCCTCCGGGCATTCCTTGTAACCTGAAACAATGGAGAATTGTGTTTTAGTTCAGGTGAGGTACTGATCAAACGGGAGCCCTGCAATTATAACAATATTAAACCTAATTAGTTAATAAAAAAATAAAAAAAGCTTATCGCGTGTATCGCGGGTTTAATCGCGATGTTACGCTGTATTTTAATTAACTTTTTATTAAAGTCCTGTTATTTCTTTTTACACAATTGCCAAAAAAGAAGGGTAATGTTTTTCTAAAGTATGTCTGTATCTATGCCTTTTTTTTAATAAAGGGCTTGAGGAGTTTTTTTTAAATCAATCTCACTAAAAACATTTTAGTGAATTATATTTTTTAAATTGTTGTGGAAATAAAATAAAATTTAAGTATCAAAAAATCCGACTACTTAAACAACAAATAAATCCAAACAAGTTACTTTTTAAACAGTCTGATGCAGTTGGTGGCATGGAGTCTATGGTTGAACTAAAATAACTGTCACCAACTGCTGTTCACTGAAACGTTTCCGAAACCATGGTTGCGGACTTTTTTTTTCGGACAGCCGTGGAAGTAACCACGGTTGCTCATACGGTGTGCTCAACATAAAATCGTTTTTCTACTGTGGTCGCGTTGTTTGAACTTTGAGAAGTAAAAAAAAGATGGTCTTTTCTTTACTGGACACCCTGCACGTAATCATAGAGAAAAATTACAATAAGTTGTTAAAATGTCGTCTGTGAAATGTCAGTGTCAAGTGATGGCGCGATCTATGTCTCAAAGAATCAAGTTTTACGAATAACTAAACATGTCAGAGGTTGTGTGCGCACTACGCTCTGCCTGGCTTTGTTCTTGTCAGAAATGACAGGACTGGCAGGGTGGGTTGTGGTGTGGCCATGTACGTACATGCTGATATACCGCACCAAATTATTAGTGCATCTCCATCTCAGTACTCTGGGTCGGCTGAATCCTTGTTCCTGGAGATTACCGTACATTAGTCCAAAATTTTGCTTGCGGTATTCTACTCCCCTAATCTACACATCGATTACTTTGACTCGTTAGAATCATCTCTAAATAAATTTAGCCATCGTACGAGCATGTTATTTTAATGGATGATTTTAACACATGTTTGCTTACAGATGACTTACGTTCACTCAAACTCCGTTCTCTCTTATCTTCTTTTAATCTTGAAATTTTCCCTCTTTCTGCGACCCATAACTTTCCAAACTGTACGCCTTCTCTTCTGGACTTACAGATCGTATCTTCGCCTCACAATGTTGCTGAGTTTGAGCAGTTCACTGCGACCTTCTCTTATCATGACCTTATCTATCTTTCATATCGTATCCGACGTCCTAAACCTAAACCCCGCTTCTGCTATCTTCGTAATTATAATGGTTTAGATCTGGAGGCGTTGACGCGTGATGCAGGTGATATCGACTGGACCTGTTAGCGAAAGCGCCAGTGTCGACGAGAAAGTGAACAACTTCAATTTCAAACTGCTGAGTCTATATGAGAAACATGCTTCGCGTCGGTGGATAAAAATTAAACATAATCCTGCTCCGTGGATGACTTCTGAAATAAAAAGTGCTATTGCCAGTAAGGACAAGGCGAAGAGTAGGTACAGGCGTAGACCCACGGAACAAAATCTTGTTCAGTTCAAAGCTCTGCGTAGCAACTGCAATCTTCTCTGTCGAGATGCTTTTTTTTTTGTGGGCTGGGAAATCATCCAATGACTTCTCGCGCTCTGGGTGGAGTGGGAGGGCGTGTCAGACTCTTACTGACTAAAACCCACCCCTGTTCCTTCCTGCCCTTAGTGCCCGAGGGCGAGGTAACTCTGTTTCGAATTTATCCTCAACCCTCGGGCAGGCATCGGCCATGACGGGCCTCGTACTTATTGCTGACAACTCTTTGAGGTGCGCGTGAAACACTACGCGCCGTCGACTCTCGGGCCTGGTGCTGATCGGACGGCGAGCTTGTAAGATAATTTTTTTCTTCCCTCACCGGCTACCGTCAGAGTTAGATTTCTGCATGAGACCCTTTTTGCCAATCCGGAGATTCATTGCATAAGGAATGTTTGTAGTGAAATAATAGTCCATAGATTTGGTCTTCACTTCTCACATTTATTAGCAACACTGCATCACACTATAGACTAAGTTTCATAAGTCCTATAGGAAATTGTATGTAGCACTTACAATTGATGATGAACAATTATTACCCATCATCCGCAGATAAATGATCCAAGGTCCAGAGAAGAGATTCCACGAGCAATATCGCAGTTGCGGCCATACAGTCCTGATTATCCTTGGACACGTGGACGTCTGTGTTCAGAACCTTTTGCTAAGACCGCATTATTCTTCCAAATATTATTCCAAGAATAGTGTGGATAAGATCCGACCTTTTTCTAATAAGTATAAGATCATAAGTAGAACCTAGGAACCCTGTCAACAAGAAGAAAGCTTGGTGAGTCTCATGAATGCCATACCCAGACCACGCGTCTCTACAAAAAAATCCCAAAGTAGTACTTACAGCGTCTTCATTCTTATGCTTAAAGTATTTGAACTTGACTCTGGTCCCTTTAACTCCTCGAGAGATCATAAAGTCCTTTTATCAAGTTTTTTCCAATAAATAAAGTATATTGTCAGACTCGCTCCAGATCAAATAGGAAAAAGAAACGTCAAAGTCTACTATCTGCCATCTTGCAAAAATAACGATACATTACACGAATCTGATTATTTGTAAGTGTTACAATACAAGATGTATTGTACCGGTAAAAAAAAAAATATACTATATTTTTTTTTTCGAAGACTATAATGCCATGTACGAGTACATTGAGAATCTCAACAAGTCCTTCGACAGCAGCTGAGGCAACCCGAAACAAATCTGTGTCTAGATTACACTCAGTAACGATAATCAAATTACAATAAATCTACTAAGTTCAAATATAAGTAACAAGTATTATTAAGTAACTAAAAACTTTTAAATCTAAATAACTATGATACTATGTGTATCAAGTTTTATCAAACAAATATTTCAAAACGCGGCGTCGGAAGTCCCAGGCGTCACCAGAGGCGGCTGCTACTGAGGGCGAGAGCGACTCCGTTGTTGAGTCTCCCTCACGCGTCCCGCCTCCGCCTTTGCGAGCATTACTGCTTCGCAGAAGGAGGAGACGGCTTCCCATTCCCTCTCGCTCCGTACCATGGCCTGAACTAGGACAGGGCGCGAGAGGTCGCTGCCGCCTATCGCATCCACGAGGACACGGCGGGGCTCCGCCCAAGCGGGGCAGACATCCACCGTATGCTCCACCGTGTCCTCGGGACGATCCGCGCTGTGTAAACACCCGGGCGTTTCCTCCCGTCCTATCCGACACAGGAACCTCCCGAAACAACCATGTCCGGTGAGGACCTGCGTCAGGCGGAAGGTGAGGGCCGTGGGGCCTCTCCAGCCACTCCTCAAAGAGGGGCACTACCGCCGCAATGGTGGCGTGCCCAGCGCTGGGTTGCGACAATCGCTGTCTCCATGTTGCCAGGAGATCTTGCCGGAGCTCTGTCCGCCGAGCCGCGAATTGTCGCGGCAGCGGAGTTTCGCCCCGGCGTTTGGCCTGCTCGCGCTCCTCATAGAGGTTCGCGAGGATTTTTGCCTCCAGATCCCATGGCGACAATCCGGCAAGGAGGCTCGCCGCCTCGCATGAGATCGTACGGTATCCTCAATTGGATCGCCATGACCCTTTGGGATGCGTTCAGCCGGCGAGTTGGTCGCTGCCTCAGAGAACGCGCCCACACCGGTGCCCCGTAAAGGGCCATGGACCGCACGAACCATGCGTAGAGCCTCCGGCAGAGGCGTTTGCACCCGTTGGGCAGGAGCCGCTTTAAAGCAGCCCCGGCCCTGTCCAATCTGGGGGCCAAACGTCGAAAGTGCTCGACGAAGTACCACCGGCTTTCGAGGACGAGTCCGAGGTACTTCATCGTCCCCTCGACGCTAATGTGAACCCCTCCTACCGTTATCTGGGAACCCGCCGGTGGCGCATTCCGAATACCATGAAAACACATGGCCTCGGGCTTGTGCAATGCCACCTCGGGTCCCAGTTGCCGGATCCTGTCCAAATAAGCAGCACCTTTGTGCTCATTTATCTGTATTTGTTTGTTTTTCTCTATTATTAGTGTTTTTGTTTGTGCATAAATAAATAAACAATAAGCTCTAGCTAGACAATTGACATTCTAGCAGAGTTAGCTAATTGGTTCCGAACAAATCATATTTTTTTCAGGTTTTTTTTAAATCACATCCTCCTTATAGGTTTTCCTGTAATATATAAGTAAAGAACTACTTTTAGAATTTTTTTTTCTAAAATTAGTTCAGAGATAAGGTAAAAAAGGTACTTAGTGGTTACACAATTCATGTACAAAGGCGAGCTTAACTCAATGTTGAGTTTTCACATCCTTTGAGTGATATAGAGAGATCACATTTGAAGCTAGGATCCAGCGCACAATACATAAATAATTTCAAATATATCTTATACCTACATACTAATAAATACCAATATATACTAATATAAACCTACTGTCAATTTGAAAGGAAATGGTCTTTGATTTTCTTCTTGAAGACATCTAGCAGGACTGTCGCGTAGGGAGTGTGGGAGTTCCAGAGACGCACTGCAGTAACAGAAAAGGAACCATTATAGCGGCTAGAAGTATGACGCGGATTACGAAGGAGAATATGTTGAAGTGCATATATGTTACGGTCTTCAACCGAGTGAAACGTGAGAGGTTTTACAATGCTCTTATATGATGCAGCGACCCATCGCTACCCGACGTCATGATAGTTTCGTAAATACCGCATAACAATTTCCGATGACAATGAAATCGTACATGCAGGTGACAATTTCAGATTTCAATTTCAGATGGCCTCAAAGAAGCAACCATACTCCTGACTACAGACGACGTCTGTGGAGAGGCAATAGACAGGACGGAATACCACATGACATCCAGGATCAACATACAGCAAATTAAGAAGATGGCCTCAAAGAAGCAGTCACACTTCTAAAAAAAGAAGACAGAGACTTCTTTCAATAACTGTGAAGAAGGAATGGACAGTAGGAAATACTGGTGACAGTCACAGTTGCTATCAAACGGAAACTCAAAACCGAGGGAGCCACGCAGCCGGGGCCCCAACCTTCAGGTGGGTGACCCCATTGACGGGGCTCGTCAGGCCTGATGCCTGCGTGGTGTCGCGGCTAAATTCTAAATAGAGTTACTGTGGCCCTTGGCACAGGCAACTGAAGGAACAGGGGTGTGTTTTAGTCAGTAAAAGTCTGACACGCCCTCCCGCTCCACCCAGAGCGGGAGAAGTCATTGGATGATTCCCAGCAAAAAAAAAAAAAACTTGAGAGGTGTCAAGGGACACCCGGATGGAACGAAGTTCCTTTCGATTAATTAGTGAAGGAATTGTAATATAATTTTATTTTTTTTTAATTTATAATATTGTTTTTATTATTAACTACGCACACACGCACGCACGTAAGAAGTTATACTTCATCATCTCATCTCATCTCATCGCAGCTCAGCTCAGCTCAGATCAGCTAAGCTCAGCTCAGCTCAGCTCAGCTCAGCTCAGCTCAGCTCAGCTCAGCTCAGCTCAGCTCAGCTCAGCTCAGCTCAGCTCAGCTCAGCTCAGCTCAGCTCAGCTCAGCTCAGCTCAGCTCAGCTCAGCTCAGCTCAGCTCAGCGTTCCAAGCTCTGCTAGATTTAACACACGAAATTGGTTAGATAACGCTTGATCTGCTTGCAAACTTTGTACCTACCCACCAAAAATACAAGAAGTTTTTATTAGATTGTTTTTCCAACACAATCTTTTTGGATGGACAGCCTCATTAGTGTTGTCTCGACTTTTCGTAAGAATTTTTTCCGTCTAGCCCCCTTTCACAACGCGCGATAAGGAACTTCGTTCCAAAAAAGGAAGGTGACCCCATACCATCGCGTCGAGACGACAGACGCCGCGACGGCAAGTGACGTAAACTACGTTAAAGTCCACGCTACAGTAGCGTTGAGCTATTTCATGTTCGCGTATTCCCCGAGTTTAGACGCGCTGGGCAACCATAGCGCCCCCTATCGGCCAAGCTAAGCAAATTCATGCGTGATCATGAGGTGCGCACCGCCGCTGGCGGGAGCTGTCAAGCAGACGCCTGGCTACCTCACACCCGTTGGTAGCAAGGCCACTGCCCACAAGACGACTACGTATGTCGCGTCGTGACGGAGAGCTTCTAGGCCGTTGCCTAGAAGCTACTCGCAACATGACGTCACTGCGCTGCACGGCGGGAGAGATGTTCGGGACGATTCCCTTATATAAAAAGGCTATCGATAACAAAATGACGTAATCGCGAGCACGAACCTTTAGTATCGCGATATGTTACCGTAATGAGGACCATTCGTCTTTAAACTCACTTTTTGCATATAATCGCGTAATTATACATATTCCCATTATCCTGCTTCCTACTAATATTATAAATGTGAAAGTTAGTGAGGATTTATGTTTGTTACTCTTTCACGTAAAAACTACTGAACGGATTTTAATGAAACTTTACAGTCATATTGCTTATACATCAGAATAACACAAGGGCTATAATTTATAATGGGGGGAAGTACTAATACCACGCGGACGAAGCCGCTGGCAGAAGCGAGTATAACTATAAATAACACAAGGGCTATAATTAATTAAGGGGGGAAGAACTAATACCATGCGGGCCAAGCCGCTGCCGCGCTGGCAGACGCTACAATAACTATAAATCTAACCAACAAAAATGTATCAACATCAAAAAGTCAAAATTAAATTTGTGATCACTTGTCTTATCAGCTATCAAAACCGTCTTAAATCTTACGGTAATAGGCATAATTTGAACTTATTGTATTATAGACTTACACTAAGTACCTCTATCTCTAATTAGAATGTCACTTTTAAAATCACTACTGTTCACCGTCTTATCAATCTTTTGTTTGGATAACACACACGCACGTACCACACAGGTTCGCAGGCTCGGCGTACTTTACAGCTCTTCCCCCGGCGCAGCTCACGTAGCCTGGGTTCGGGACCTCTGATATTAGGCTTCTCTGTACCATAAATAGATATTTATAACATATCACCTAAGGACAGGTCAGTCAATCTAGCTGCCTAGCCTTTTCCCAACTATCTTGGGGTCGGATTCCAGTCTAACCGAATACAGCTGAATACCAGTATTTTACATGGGGCGACTGCCTATCTGACCTCCACAACCCAGTTATTGGGTAATGCGAAATCCCTTGGTAATACTGGTTATCAGACTTCCGGGCTTCTAACGACCCGTAACGAATCTCAAAGATCCACGATTGACAGCCGGGACCAACGGCTTCACATGCTTTCCGAGACACGGAGGAGTCTCGATACGTAAAGATGGTCACCCATCCATGGACCAACCCCGGCAAGCGTAGCTTAACCTAATGGATCGACACGTGCGGCTGTTATTACTATAGCCACGAGCTCCTCACCTAAGAATAGGTAAATTAAGTCAAATATGTTCGCTGATTGTAGCTATTTTTACCTAGTTTTACCTTTGTTTGTGTTTTTAGCAAGTTGGTACCTTAAACAGTAGCAATGAGGGGTTAATTGTGACTCGGCTGTACGCCTGAGGTACCGCCCCACCGAATGAGGAGCATTAGTTCCCAATCCATCCTAGCGCGACTGCAGCCTTAATGGCTGCAGTCTTGCAAAATTTACTCGCGTCGAATTATTAGCGCAACTCTGTATGTTTTTTTTAACAAAATGAATGAACATGAATTATTATTATTGCACAGAGATAACCATAATACAAGTAATAACTAGTTATTTTTTTAAGTTCATTTAGGTGGAATATGCTAGGAAAATCAAGCGTTAAATATAGCTCTTTCGTGCCCAACATCATTTCGAGTTATGTTTGTGCGCTTAGTATATGGCAATAAATAAATAATTTACAAATCTGTTTAGAGCATAATTAGCTAAACATTCTCGTCTTCAAAATGCGCTGATTAGTTTTTTTTTATTTATCATTCATTTTCTTAATTAAGAGGTCACAGGTTTTATCTCTTAATTAATGGTTTTCATAATAACCATGCATGGTTAGTATGTAATAATTAGATTATTTTGATGCCAAGAGTTCAATAAAGCAAATACTAAGAAAAATTGTTCCTATATCACCTTACCATAACAATAATAATAATCTTGCTGTCCCTCATGACGAGAACCTCGTGAAAGCTGAAAAAGATAAACAGACAAAGTATCTTGATCTGGCTCGCGAGGTTGTCGACATGTGGGAGGTAGATATAGCAGTCATTGTGCCGATAGTCGTGACGGCCAATAGTTTAATAGCCAAGAGCCTCTTCGAACACTTAAGGAGGCTCTCGTCGGGCAGCTGGATCAAGGGCTTGATCCAGAAGGCAGTACTCCTGGACAAGGCGCGCATAGTTAGGAGGTTCCTCTCTCAGGAGCCCTGACCACCGGTAGCTTGGATCCCGACACCGGTGCGATACAATTTTTTATATTTTTAAATGTTTTTATATTTTAATACTTAAAAATGTAAATTGTATGTATATAATATAAAATAAATGGAATAATAATCTCAAAAGACCTTCAAAAAAAGAGTTTATTGTCAAGAATATTCTGTTTGATAGATAAAATTATAGGATTTTAATTTTATATACCATCAGCCTCAAAAAGTCGGGACGTTTTTATTCTTCTTTCTTCGGACATTCCTCAAGCTTCACACACTTTCCGCTGATGGTATCCCTGACCGTCGGAGCGTCACAGTAGCAGGCCGAGTAGTCGCAGATTTTACCCCTTCTATCCTCTACAGGGTGAGGATTGTCGCAAGTTGCTTCAGGAGTCAAGTAACCGCAGCCAGTGGTGCAGGCGTGTGTGCCCTCCTCGCATTCCTTGTAACCTGAAACAATGAAAAATTGTGTTATAGCTCAGGTGAGATACTGGTCAAACGTGAGTTTTGCAATTATAAAAACCAACCTCCTCCTTATTACCCAAATAACCTAGCAGAAGGCTAATGTTTTTAACCGACTTCGAAAGAGAAGGATTTTTCTATGTTCGACTGTGTGTATTTTTTTTTATGTATGTCCACCGATTTATCTGTCAGTTGTGGACCGATTTTCAAAATTTTATTTTTATTCGAAAGAAAATACTCCCAAGGTGGTATAAATTGAAAAACTGAACAAAAACGAAAAATACGTATACGTAGATGACGTTTTGGTTTTTGCCAATTACGAGTATGTTTAAATTCCACATTCCATGTTATTGGGTTTTTTAGTTTTGGGGTATAACAACTAAAAAGTGAAAAATAAAAAAAACTTGAAAATGCACTAAAAATTTAAAAATGATTTTAATTTCGGAAGTCGGTGTCAAATAACGAAGAAATAAAATACAAACACTAACTTCCGAAATTGAAGTCATTTTTAAATTTTTAGTGCATTTTCTTTTTTGGAAGTCGTTTGTTTTTTTTTGTTAAATGATGACAATTTCTTTGGCTCGCTCTGTAGACACAAGACCACCCACCATAAGATAAGTGAGGTCGTTTTTTTTTACATAGTCAAATGGGGATATTTTTATGAAGGAAAACATCGTGAGGAAACCGGCATGTCTTAGAACCAAAAATTCGAAAGCTTATGACATCTACCAACCCGCATTGGCCCCGCGTGATGGAATACGGCCCACACCCACTTACAGAGAGGGCTGTGCTTTTGTTGATGATTATTATGGGGTAAAATAAAGGGGTTGAGGACACAATTTAAAAAATATAACACTAAAATGTAGGCAATAAAAGAAAATAACATTTTCAAAAAACCCGACTAAAAAAATCCAAACAAGTTACTTTTCAAGCAGCCTGATGCAGTTGGGGCCAGTAAAGTCTATGATTGAACTAAAATAACTGCCGTAAACTGCACCAGACTGCTAAAAAAAAAATAACTTATTTGGAATATTTTAGTCGTAAAGCTGGGCAGATGGAGACAAAGATAACTAAAAAGTTTTATTCAGGTAACTTACATCTTCCCATAGCATAGATACAGCCTCTTTTCATCTCATTTTAAAACGGTCCGTGGCTCAAGAGATAACACGACCGCTCGTCTCGATACGGCCGCGCACCACGACTATCGCTTAGGGCTAGCGTAGTTGCGCGCGTCTGTGTGAGTGTGCCGTTTCGAACGTTTGTACGTAGTTTCCCTACTGTCCATATTTATACTGAGCACGTGGTAACCGGTAACTTACTACTTAATATTATAAGGCTGAAGAGTTTCTTTGTTTGGTTGGTTTAATCTCAGGAACTACTAAATATTTTTGTGTTGATTAGTCCATTTAATGAGGAAGGCTATAGGCTACATAACATCACGCTGCGACCAATAGGAGCGGAGTATCAATGAAAAATGTGGCAAAACGGGAAAGAGCTGCCGTTGCGTGCGTTGCGTAAACAGTTAACTTTCGCAAAAATTCTATCTTTTAAGATTAACTCACTATGATCTTTTTTATGGTAATCAAATTAGTTCTAAAGTAATTCATTATTTGCGAAAGTTTTTTTTAAAACATTATATTAATCCTTGTCCAAATGAATACGTTATTCATCTTATGTATTTAATTTTGAACAAAATTGACCTTGACATCATTTGATTTCAACGAATATCTTAGGAGATATCTTAGTTTTAATCAAGTATAACTACCTAACCTAACATTCATAATATGCACGGCGGGCGATCATGAGGGATGTGGTACCATTTTGCACTGTTTATGTTGTGTCTGTTCCTATTTATTGAGGAAGGTTATAGACTTTATAACATCACGCTACGACACAGTAACCATAAACGCGGGTGAAACCGCGGGCACAGCTAGTATAATAATAACAACAAATTGACAGGCTATCAACGTTAAACTAACTGTCAGAAACTTTGTCAGAAACTCCAAAATGCCTTGACATGAGCTACACAAGCTGAACCTTGAGCAGTGGTGGCCCAGTGGTAGCGGCGCCGACTTTCAGTCCTGGGTTTGGAACCTTCTTTTTTTTTTGGGTGTGGGATATCAAAAAACAAATGGACATCATCCTATAACTTCACCGCTCTGGGTGGAGCGGGAGGGCGTGTCAGACTTTTACAGACTAAGACCCATCCCTGTTCCTTCCTTGCCTGAATGTCTAGGGGAGCGGTAAATATGTTACTAATTTATCCGCTGGCATGCAGGCATCGGCCATGACGAGCCCCGTCAGTGGTGACTGACATCTCTTTGTGACTACGCGTCGTCGACTCACGGGCCTGGTGTTGATCGGACGGCGAGCTACCCATTACTCGCCGCTCGTGGCGTGTTTAGCGCTGGGTTGCGACAGTCGCTCTCTCCATGTCGCCATGAGATCCTGCCGGAGCTCCGTCCGCCGAGCCGCGAGATGTGGTTAGTGGACATTCGCCCGGCGTTTCGCCTACCCGCGCCACTCCCAGAGGAGCGCGAGGACCTTAGCCTCCAGATCCCATGGTGACAGTGGGTTTGCACCAAGCCAGGCGCTTTTCTGTGTTTTATTACCCGACTACCCCAGAAAGAGGGTAATGTTTTTCGAAAATATGTAGGTATGTATGTATATATGTATGTAAGTCTATTTCTCTGGCATGCACTTTAGCCTAAACGCCTTGATGGATTTTAAAAAATGAGGCATTATTAAGTTAAAGGATAGATTCATTTAAAAAAAAAAACAAAATGGCGACCGGTAATAGGTAAGAGTAGTTGTATTTTTTTGTGACGTGGTCATGTGTGGTATCATCATCAAGGGCTCGAGGAGACGATTCCAAAAATATAACTCACTAAAATGTAGGAACTAAATAAACTTGTTTCTTAACAGTCAGGTTTTTTGTAATTTTTAGGGTTCCGAACATCCGAATGTAAAAAAGGAACCCTAATAGGATCACTCGTGCGTTTGTCTGTCTGTCTGTCCGTCTGTCACAGCTAATTTACTCCGAATCTACTGGTCCGATTAAGTTGAAATTTATTACACAGGTGTATTCTACGACCCCATTACGGACAAGTAACGTTAATAAATTAATTTGGAATATGTGGGTAACTTTAGGGGGGGAAATCGGCAAATTTATGTTTTACAAACTGTACCGTGCGACATATTAAATTGAAGGGCTAATTATGAGGGTCTTAAGTATTATTTTTTCACAATTTTGATATGAATCGTTTAAAGTTATTTAAGAAAATAAACGAAAATGACCATTTCCCCCCTTATCTCTGAAACTACAGAGTCTAAAATGTTGAAAAAAAAAAACAGGAAATACTTCTTTACCTACAGATTACAGGAAAACCTATGATAAGTCTATATTTTTATAAACTTTATATTAACTTGCTTTGGTAGTGTGTGTATCCGGTTACAAAATAGTAACACATTTTTAAAATACTTTCTGGTCTTTGATGAAGCTGGTCTGATGATGGAGCTGGAAGGTGCCCATAGGATCTCCTCCACCAAACAAGACGACACCATCGTGTTTGGTCTCATTGCATATGTTTTGACAAGTTACGTTCCACTAGGTGATGCCTAAGGTCTGATTTTTTCATTAAACTAGGTGGTGACTAGTAGAACCTGAAGGGTACCAATAGTAAACAAGAAAGTAGCGTATTGTTTGGTCTCGTCGATTTTGTGTTCATCATATTCCTTCGTTATCTTTTTGGCGATCACGATCGAGGCGAAGGCGAACTCTGAAAGCGCTGCTTGTCTACGCATTTGTATGGGATAAACACGATAGCAATTCGTTTCTTTATGGTTTCGTTACGAATTATAACATTGTCTACCAACTTGCGATAACGATGTCGACAGTCGACTGACCACGTGACTTAACGCGGTTTATGTCAATCTCATACATTTTAGTCTTTTCTAACTTCGTTATCGTTTTTAAATTGTTACTTTGTCTAAGCCCCCTGTGCAGTCTCAGTAGTCGAATAGCTCAAAACATGAACTACTAAGGAGCTCAATGACCCGACGAACAATACCAAAGACTGGACGTTTGGGTAGGCCGCAAAAGTACTCAAACTGTCAGTCAAAGTTAAAAAAATTATGGAAAAAGGAAAAAAAGAAAAATAACCCACATAGCCACATTTACAATAATAAAGTAATAAAAAATATAATAATACTTTACAAAGTAAATATTCATGTCAAAACAATAAAATAAAATAAAATGTCACTGTGTATAAAATAGCATAAAGTGCAACGAAAACATAGGCTCATGTTACATCACTGAAGCAGCTCAATCCCTGCCCGGGGGTTGAGGATAAATTCGAAAGAGTTACCTCGCCTGGGCATTCAGGGCAGGGAGGAACAGGGGTGGTAGTCAGTAAGAGTCTAACACGCCCTTCCGCTCCACCCTAGAGCAGCAGAAGTCATTGGATTTCCCACACCACAAAAAAAAAATCCAAAAAAAAAAACAATAGCTTAATTCCAAGCTGCCGAACAATGTTTCTTTTATAGTAAATTAGTTTATAATGTGTAATTATTTCTAATAAAATGTACATATTATCTAACTAATTATTTATGTGTTTTATTGAGTCCCATTGATTTTACGAGTCTAAAATTATAAAGTAGATACTTAATATAGGTAAGTATTATATAAATGTAAGTACATAATTCAATTTATAAAAATTAGAATCAGCAAGATTAAAACGTAATTTATCGTTACAGTACATAATGTTAAATTGATTATTTTCTTGTTTTTGGGGTATGTTGATTTTTCTGCGCTTTATTTAATTAAATTTAATTGACCTCGTAAACGCTTCACGATTATTAACTTGATAACAATGTCACTCATCACAGATACAAACCTAGTTAATTGAATATATTGATAACGTGAACTGAAGATTGTAACACTTATACCAGTGTAGGACGTGCGCGCTGCAACGTCGCCGGGCACATACTAGAGAGAGTGAGGGTCACTTGCGCCCGCGTACCACGTGGTTTGCAACTATATATTAGTGCAAGTAACTTACATCAGTGTTGACAGTTGCTTGCCTTAAAATAATGTAACTTATACCAGTTTACATGTTTGTATCTTCAAAACTAATTGTTTTTTTTTTGTTATAGTATTAATTGTTCTTTTTTTTCTCTCTTGTGTTTTGTGTACATAAATAAATATTTATAAATAATTTATTCAGAATACAAAATATAGGTTATTTTAAGACTTTTGATGAAATAAAACATTTTTTTAGTACCCGTCGAATATATAAATACAAATCGATTGCCGAATGGTGAAATATGGCTGTGCTTTAATGTATCTAAACATCTATTGTGTATTACCCATATTTGCAAAATAAATGTCTATTCTATTCTATTCTATTCTAACAGCTGAACGGATTTAGATGAAATTTGGCACAGATATAGATTAAATTCTGGAGTAGCACAAAGGCTATAATTTATAATGGCGAAAGTACTAAATCCACGCGGGCGAAGCTGCTGGCAGAAGCCAGTCTACATAACATATATAAATACAAATCAATGGCCACATGTATGGTGGAGTGTAACTCTAGAACGGCTCGACCGAATTGGCTGTTTTTTTTTTGTTGTGTTCGTAAATGACAAGGTTTGTTTGTAAGATTTTACTTTTATTTGGAAAAATCCTAAGGAAATTAAGTTGCACTCGTGCAAAGTCAGCGAGGGTCGATAGTGAGTAATAAAAATTACAAAACAGAAGGAGCTTCAGGCACTGTGTTCGTTGTTCTTTTATTTTTGAACACAACTCCTTTTTAGGGTTACGAGGAGCTCGTGGCTTAAGTAATAATAGCCGCAGGGGTCGATCTATTAGGTTAAGCTACGCTTGCCGGGGTTGGTCCATGAATGGTTGACCATCTCTACATATCGAGACTCCTCCGTGCCTCGGAAAGCACGGTCCCGGCTGTCAATCGTGGCTCTTTGACAGTCGTTACAGCTCCCCTAGTCATATTACTTTTCTATTATCGTTTAGGCTAACGGTTAGTACAAAATGTATTGCAATGACATAACCTACGATAAGTCACGTGACACTTATAATTGCCATACATTTTGTACTAAGCGTTAGCGTAAACGATAATAGAAAAGTAATAATGGCTAATGGGGGTAGTTCGTCAGAAGCCCAAAAATCTGAAAACCAGTCTTACCAAGGGGTATCGTATTACCCAGTAACTAGTTTGTGGAGGTCAAATAGGCAGTCGCTCCATGTAAAATACTGTTTTTTTTTATCGTTGATAGGCATGCGTTTGACCACTATCTCACCTGATGGTAAGCGATGATGTGGTCGAAGATGGAGCACGCTTGCCTAGATGTAACCTATTCACTCTTGACTTAAAGACTCCCAGGTTGTAGCTATCAGGAAACACAGACTCCGGTAGGGAATTCCACTCCCTAGCTGTACGCACAATGAATGTGTTCTGAAAACGCTTTGTGCGTATGGATGGGATGTCCACCATGAACCGGTGGCACTTCGCCCGTCGCACACTCCCCAAAATGTAACCGATAGAAAACCGACAGGCTAGCAACTCGGCGTCTATGCTCAAGATTTTGGAGCTTTTACTCAACGAGCCTATCATTGCCGATGATCCTCTTGGCTCGTTTCTCAATTGACTCAAGGGCATCAAGCTGGTATCTGGCAGATCCGTCTCAAAGATGAGAGCAGTACTCCATTCACGATCGAACTTGCGCTTGATAGAGTTGGAGCAGCTGTTCCGACATATAGTACAGTCTTACCTTTGCGAGGATCCCCAACTTTTTGGCAGCCACTTGCGCCTTCGTCTCTATGAAGGGACCAAAACTGAGGGTAAATGTTAAAGTAACACCAAGAAGATCAAGTTGATCGGTAATCGGCACGGTTACACCTGGAAAGATGGAACCGGGTGAAATTGGTTCCTCTTAGTGGAAAAAAGACACGCCTGGGTCTTAGCAGCATTGAACTTGACCAGATTGGCATCGCCCCATTCTGAGACAGCCTGTAAGGACAAGTTCAAGCGCCCAACCATAGCCTCTCGGAGAGACCGGACCTGAGACCCACCAGCTCGTACATCGAACACGTATCGGCAATAGTGCTGTCGTATGCATACCCAAAGGTACCGGGTTTTAGCAGATCGTTAATATGCAGCAAAAACAATGTTGCGAGAGCACCGTCCCCTGAGGAACACCGGCATTAATAGCCAGCAGTCCGGACGAGCAGCTATCTATGACTACTCGGATAAACCGATCCTTCAGGCAATCTGCAATCCAATTACACAAACCAGCGGGCAGACCGAAGGAAGGAAGCTTGCCAATTAGGCTGTCGTGCCAGACCCGGTCGAAGGCCTTCGAGATGTCAAGAGAGTCCGCAAGGGCTTCCCTTGTTTCTCGATGGCCTCACTCCAGATGTGAATGGCATACGCTAGAAGATCTCCAGCTGACCGATTTCGGCGGAAGCCATATTGTCGGTCACTGAGGATATCATTAGCTTCTAGGTATGCCAGGAGCTTGCCATTCTGTATAGGTTCCATACTCTTACAGAGTACGGAAGTTACCGAGATGGGCCTATAATTTGCTGGCCCTTCTTGAGCACGGGTTGCACGTTAGCTTGCTTCTAAGCCATCGGCACTTTTTCAGTCTCAAACGAAAGGCGAAATAGGCGTGTCAAGATCGGAGACAACTCAGGCGCACAAGTCCAGGTATTCAGCTGCATCCGGTTAAACTGGAAGCCGACTTCAAGATAGTTCGGAAAAGGCTAGACAGATTGATTTCCTTTTTAGGGTTCCGTAGTCCTAACAAGGACACGACCGAAACTGTAAGGGTTCCTCCCTTACAGTTTCGGTCAATCCGCCTGGCCGTGCGAGGTATAGCTTAGATACTGTTAGTACTCAAAAGCTGCAATTTGGCAAGCAGAAGGGTATTCATTTATATTAGGCGTAATTAACAAATCACGCCAGGAAATCGAAACAATATTTAGGAAAACATTTTTTTTAGTTAAACTGTTGGCTTGTAAATTCTGAAAAAAATCGTGATGGTAGTGTATATAACGAACTTTGAAGGAAAACTATCACGGCTAAGTAAGCTCAATTAGTTTAAGAGTAATTTCGCAAAAGACACAAAATCCTTGGAAAAAATACTTAAGGGGCCTTTTACAGTCCACTAGCGCCGCCAATCGAAAAAATGTCATAACTCGTAAATAGAATCAAAAATACAAAATGTGGTCTATTATTAGTGTAGAAAAGGCAATAACGTAATTTTATAACACATTGTCAACACTTGAAATATAGCTGTTTAGCTAAATCGTGCATTTGTAACAAAAACGGCCGTTTATGTTTTGAATGCACGATTTAGCTTAACAGCTATATTTCAAGTGTCGATAAGGTGTTATACAATTACGTTATTGCCTTTTCCACACTAATAATAGAACATATTTTGTATTTTTGATTCTATTTACGAGTTATGACATTTTTTCGATTGGCGGCGCTAGTGGACTGTAAGAGGCCTCTTAAGTAAAGTTGTTACAGATTTAATATTTAAAATACATGACATGAACATGTACAATTTTGGAAAAAATAAAGTCCTTTTTTTTCGTTTTTAATTTTAACTTTATTGTCCGTTAAACCGTGAACTCAATTAAATGTAAAACATACAGTCCCTTCGAATTCAGCACGTTATAGCGGGCGACCACGGAACCCTACCACGTGTGTGGCCCGACACGCACTTGGCCGGTTTTTACAGAGTTTTACAAGCTTTTATTTAACTTGCACTGTTCGTATGTATGTTTGTAAGTTTTCCGTAAAACTTTTAAACCATTTTTCGATAAATAGATATTTCTACCATAGCGCCCTTTTTTTGTGGGGTGGGAAATCATACAATGACATCACCCAAAGTCTTGAAAGAAACTCCAAAGTCTTGAACATAGACGCCGAGTTGCTGGCCTGTCGGTTTTCTATCGATTACATTTTGGGGAGTGTGCGACGGAATTGCATGATTTGATTCCGCCAAGCCCGTTTCATCTAAGGACCACAAGACGTACGGCGAAGTGCCACCGGTTCATGGTGGACATCCCATCCATACGCACAAAGCGTTTTGAGAAAACATTCATTGCACGTACAGCTAGAGAGTGGAATTCTCTACCGGAGTCTGTGTTTCCTGTAAGATACAACCTGGGAGTCTTTAAGTCAAGAGTGAATAGGTTACTTCTAGGCAAGCGTGCTCCATCTTCGACCGCATCATCGCTTAACATCAGGTGAGATAGTGGTCAAACGCGAGCCTATCAAACATAAAAAAAAAAAAAAAAATAAAAAAAAAAAAAAAAACCCGCTCTGAGTGAAGCGAGAGGGCGTGTCAGACTCTTAGTGACTAAAACCCACCCCTGTTCCTTCCCTGCCTGAGTGCCCAGGGGAGCGGTAACTCTGTTACTAATTTATTCGCTACCGCTAGGCATACCATATCGCCTAAGGATAGGTCAAATATGTTCGCTAATTGTGGCTATTTTGATAAGAAATAAACGCTTGCCCACACTCATTCATAATAACAGCCTCTGTTAACATTTCTTTGATAAAACTCCTTGGAAAGCACCATAGGTGCTGATAACAATAGATAACACATTTTATCATACAAGTACTACCCCAACTTAGATAGCATAAATTATATTTTGAATGTCAACCTATTAACCATATAATTAAACAACAGGGGGTTGAAGAAATATGGTAGTACCTTTTTTTTTTTACGCGCGTGGAACACTACGCGCCGTCGACTCTCGGGCCTGGTGCTGATCGGATGGCGAGCTACCCACTACTCGCCCTCCGCAGGCCCGGGACTACTCGTAGCATTAAGTTAAATTTTTCATTATAAAAACGATATCGAAATAAAATTTAAAATCAACGAGCGATTTGCGGCTCTTCTTACAGTATAACGTAATGTAGGTTTAGACCAAACGTCCGAAACAGGACAAATCGTAGTCATCTGTCAGCAAGGAACATTTTTAAGAATTACTAACTAATTTAGACGTCCCGACTCGCTCGCTGAAGTAAGTACTAAGTACATTGGAGTAAGTGCTTTTATTTTTGGACCTGTAAACCTTATTTTCGTGTACGTGTAAACCCCCTACCTGACCCCGGTTCGCACTATCAAGACTGGTGAGGTGCTTACAGAAAGCAATGAACCAGTAGAGTGTTAGCGTTCGCGCGCCTTATAGCAGGATGGGTTGGGATTCATATCCTGGAAGACCTACCCCATCACCATATAGTCCACTAGTGGGCGATTAACGCCCGTCCTGCACACAATGGTTTATTTGAAACTAGTTTCTGCCAGCGGTTTCGCCCCCGTTTAATTATTACTTCCCTCGTTGTAAAATTTCAACTACCATTTCACCCTCTCAGAGGTGAAATTTCTAAAAACTCATTCTAAGTGGATACATTCTCTTCACAAAGAACTCAACCTCCAAATTTCATGTCTCTAGGACCAGCGGTTTAGGCTATGCGTTGATATAAAAAAAACTACACTAAAAATGAAAAAATAACTTTAATTTCGGAAGTCGGTGTCAAATAACGAAGAAATAAAATACAAACACCGACTTCCAAAATTAAAGGTATTTTTTTCGGCTGTTTTTTTAGTAAAAAAGTTTTTTTTATTTATTTATTTACTAGCTTCCGCCCGCGGCTTCGCCCGCGTGAAAAGTGTAATTATAATAAGTCTGAGTGGTATTTTCAGAGAGTAGCACGTTAAATAAATCCTGTAGAAATCAAAATCAAAAGTTATTTAAATTAGGCTGAAAGCCAGATTTTTTTGAACGTCAAAGTTCTACATACACTCACACTCGCTCAGTGTTTCGGGGTACCTATCTTGTTACTCTAACCGTGTTAAATATAATAGTTTACCATATCGAAACTGTTTCATTTATTGAGTCCCAAACATATCCTAAATTGGTGCTTAGCTTCTCGCTCGTGGCTCCGTCCGCTTAGACATTTATATTAAATTAACTTTTTCACGATTTTGGCACCCTGGTAGAGTTTAACTGTGGTTGCATCCGCGTGCAGGTCTGAAATTTCTCTTCTTCGTGATTCTGTTTTCCTGGTAGTTTAAGAATCTATACCGCTTAGGATTCCAGCCCCGAAAATACTTATGCATGATGTTACCTCTCCACTTCATGATTCTGGTATGAATATGTTTTGTGATTCTGATCTCCTGGTAGGTTGTGAATCTAAACCGCTCAGAATTCCACCCCCTTGGCAGTTTGAGAATCTATACCGCTCACGATTTCAGCACCGGAACACTCTTTGTGTTTCTGGTCTCCTGGTATTTTGTGAATCTATACCGCTTAAGATTCTAGTCCCAAAAAGCCCTGGAACACTCTTTGTGTTTCTGGTCTCCTGGTATTTTGTGAATCTATAGCGCTTAAGATTCTATAATCCCAAAAATACCGATTCATGACTCTGGTCTCCTGGTAGTTTTATAATCTATAACTCTCATGATTCCAGCCCCGAAATCACTTTTTCATCATTCTGGTCTCCTGGTAATTTATGAATTCTCTACCTCTCATAATCCCAGCCTTGGTATACATTTGTAATTCTGATGTCCTGGTTGTTTGTGAATCTGTACTGCTCGGAAAACTTATTCATCATTCTGTTCTCCTGGTAATTTGTGAATCTGTACCTCTCATAATACCAGCTTCAGAATATATTTTGTGATTCTGATCTCCTGGTAGGTTGTGAATCTATACCGCTTAGGATTTAAGCCCCAAAAATACTGGTTCATGACTATGGTGTCCTAGTAATTTGTGAATCTCTACCTCACATAATACCAGCTTCGGAATATGTTTTGTGATTCTGATCTCCTGGTAGTTTGTGAATCTACACCGTTTAGGATTGTATCCCCGAAAACACCTATTCATGATTCTGGTCTCCTGGTACTTTGTGAGTCTTTATCTCTCATGATTTCAGCCCTGGAAATAATTCTCATGTTTCTGGTGTCCTAGTACTTTTTGAGCGTGTGCGCACGTTCAGCCTGACTTTGGATTTCTACTTCCACCTCAGCCTTTGCTAAGTCTTGTCATTTACCGGGATAAAAAGTAGCCTATGTGTTAATCCAGGTTATGACCTACGTGTGTGCAAAATTTCATTGTAATCCCTTCAGCCGTTTTTGCGATACCTTCAGCCAAACATACAAACATACAAACAAACAAACATACAAACTTTCGCATTTATAATATTAGTAGGATTTATTTATTTTTTTTTTGTGGGACTTCTCGCAGGTCAGCCTCTGAGGCTGTCGTCTGCTTAACCGGGCTTGCCTGTGTAGGCTTTAATATATTAAAGCCTCCAGCCAGGACTTATTAAAACTTACAAACTAAGTGACCACGCTAAGGGCACTCCCTGCGGAGTACGGGCCTCGGCTTAGGGCGTCACTGGGGGGCAGCAAGGGAAGGCTGAATCTGGTTTCCATTAATTGGGGAGTTTACTGGCTCAGCGGCACGTGCTGGCGAGAGACGGGGAGGGCAATGACTTAGATTTCGCGACGGGCCTCGCCGGCGAGGTCGGAAAATCGGCGGTCTGTAGTGTTTTCTGATAGTGCTGGTTTCCCTACGGCTCTCTTGGAGCAGGGTTGTGGCGTCATCAGGGACTAAGAGGGTATGCCGGGGGCGGCGAATCCTAGAAATTTGGGAGGGAACGTATCGAGTAGCCGATGCGATAAGGGGGTTACGATGCTTAGCAGCAGTTTCAAGGAAGCGCTGGGTGGAGCGTTTCATGAACTGCTGCAAGGTGGGGATTTTGAGGTCAACATGCAGCTCCTCATTCCTCACAAAGTAGGGGGCATCCACCACCTTGCGGAGAAAGCGGTGCTGCAGTGTCGACATCTTGTGGAGGTGACGGGGCTTGGCATGTGCGAACACTGGGCAAGCATAGGTCATGATTGGTCGGATGACCGCGGTGTAGGTACGCAATTTGCACTTGAGTGACAATTTGCTTTTACCATTTAGGAGGAAGTGGAGTCTACCTTGAGCAAAGGCGGCCCGCGAGCGAGCTTGCTTTATGTGCTCGACGAAGGTGAGATGCTGGTCTAGGATTACGCCTAGGTACTTGGCCTGCTTCTCCCAAGGGATCGGCCTGCCGTACATGGTGATCGGACGAGGGGGTCTGACCGTATGTCGCGGTCTAGAGTAGAGGACTGCCTGACTTTTCTCAGGGTTGACCTCAATTCTCCATTTCCGGAACCACTGGGCCAGCTGGGTAGTGTAGGTTTGGAGATTGAGGCCTATCTGAGCGGGTGAACGACCCGAGTAGAAGATGGCCGTGTCGTCAGCGAATAATGCTAACTGGGCCTTTTTGGGTTTAGGGATATCGCTAGTGAACAGCGTGAAGGCTAGGGGGGATACCACAGAGCCCTGGGGGACACCAGACTTTATAGGATGGGGGGAGGATAGAGCGCCCTCTACGCGATAGCGAAAGGTCCGATCCGATGAGTACGAGACGTATTTATTATTAACAACCAACCTATATTTATGGTTTAAAAACCACACATACAAGTTATAGGTCAATGCAAGAATAAGATTTATATTAGGTAAAATTGTCAAACTGCTGGACCAAGGTCTCCCCTACATCTTTCCATATCATCTCTTCTTACGCCAAATTATATAACGAAAAAAAAACTAGAATTTGTATCACAAACTAATTTTAATAAAAAATCTTAGATAAAAAATATGACATCGCACCAACATTCGTTATCAAATCAGCCTCAAAAAGTCGTGACATTTTTATTCTTCTTTCTTGGGACAATCCTCAAGCTTCACACACTTTTTGCTGACGGAATCCCTGACGGTTGGAGCGTCACAGTGGCAGGCCGAGTAGTCGCAGATTTTACCCCTTCTATCCTCTACAGGGTGAGGATTGTCGCAAGTTGCTTCAGGAGTCAAGTAACCGCAGCCAGTGGAGACGGAGTGTGTGCCCTCCTCGCATTCCTTGTAACCTGAAACAATAGAAAATTGTGTTTTTAATCAGGGGAGATACTGGTCAAACGAGTTTTGCAATTAAACCTAATTAGTTAATTGCGATGTTACGCTGTATTTCAATTATAACTTTATATTTAAGGCAGGTTATTCCTTTTACCCGACGCGGACGGCTCCAGCAGAAGGGAAATGTTTTTCGAGAGTATGTATGTAAAGATGTCTATTTCTTTGGCTTGCCCTGTTGCCTATGGCTGGATGAATATCGACAACAACTTTTTTACAAAAAAAAAAAAACAACCAACATCCAAAAATAATACATTAAAATTTAAAAATAAATTTTATTTCGAAAGTCGGTGTTTGTATTTTATTTCTTCGTTATTTTATACTGACTTTCCAAATTAAAGTTATTTTTAAATTAGTTTATTTTCGTTTTTGGATGTCGGTTGTTTTTTTTTTGTTATTTTTTTTTAATTTTTCACTTTTCAGTTGTAAAAAACCCCAATAACACGGAACGTGGAATTTAAACATAATTGTAATTGGAGGAAACCAAAACGTCATCTATGTATACATATTTTTCGTTATCGTTCAGTTTTTCAAAAACCGCTGAAGGAAATTCGATAAAATTTATATGGGACTACTTCGGGAATATATTCTTTCGGATAAAATAATAATAAAAAAATACATACAGTCCAACATAGAACCTCCTCTTTTTTCGAAGTCGGTTAAAAATGAGTAAGTATCATTAGAATGCGTTTGACTAACGAAGTGACAGAGGCTATATGAATTTTGAAAAAAAAAAAAACAAAATGGCGGCCGCGACAAGGTAAGTGAGGTCGTTTTTTTTACATAGTCTAATGAGAATGATGTTGTGAAGGAAAATATCGTGAGGAAACCGTCCTAGAACCAAAAATTCGAAGACGTGTGACATGGAATCCACCAACCCGCATTGGGCCCGCGTGCTGGATTACGGCCCACACCCTCTCACATGGAGGAGGCCTGTGCCCCACCAGTGGGGACATTGAAAGGCTGTTGAAGATATTGGGTAAAATGAAGGGGTAGAGGAGACATTTTATAAAATATAACTCACTAAAATGTAGGAAATAAAAGAAAAATTTTTTTTCAAAAAACTCGACTCCAAAAACAACAAAAAAAATCCAAACAAGTTACTTTTCAAGCAGTCTGATGCAGTTGGTAGCATGAAGTCTATGATTGAACTGAAATAACTGCTATCTTCTATCTATATCTTGTTTAAAACTTTTTAGTTACGAGTATAAGGCTAGGCAGATAGAGACAAAGATGACTTAGAATGTTTTTTTTTTTTCAAATAACTTACATTTTCCCATAACATAGATACAGCCCCTTGACTCAGGCTTACCAGCTGACAAAGCAATAATCGAAAAAATACATAACGCGATCACAACCTTCATTGTTAACTTATTAACTTTTTTTCTTGAAAAACACGAGCAATATTCTTGGACTACAGTATTATACTGACGCAGCTAGCTCTATAGTCGTGTTATATAGGTATTGATGATCGCTACTTATTTTGCAATCAATATAATAATTACATTGAAATTTGTGGAAACCGGTACGATAATTAATTACCTATTACCAACGTTAACTGAATTGACAGAAACTCCAAAATGCGTTGACATGGGCACAGATAATATAATACTAGCGTACAGATGCCTCATCGCATACAAAGAAACGGTTCCGCCGCCGCAGTTTTTTTTTTTTTTTTGGGTGGGAAATCGTCTAATGACTTCTCCCGCTCTGGGTGGAGAGGGAGGGCGTGTCAGACTCTTACACTGACTACAACCCACCCCTGTTCCTTCCCTGCCCTGAATGCCCGTGGACGAGGTAACTCTTTCGAATTTATCTTCAACCCGCCGGGCAGGCATCGGCCATGACGGGCCCCGTCATGTTTGCTGACAACTCTTTGGGGCGCGCGTGGAACACTACACGCCGTCGACTCTCGGGCCTGGTGCGGATCGGACGGCGAGTTATACTACTCGCCATCCGCAATCTCTAAGGATTCCTTCTAATAATCGTCTAAATTTGAATTACAAGCCCATTATTCCACAATTTTATGCTTAGGGCAGTTTAATAAATAAGCAAATACAGTTTTTACCATATTTATTTTCAAAATATTAATATTACTTAAACTTCATTAAGAAATCGATGCATATTACGCCATCTATTGAGATTTATTTGAGCTAAATTTTCTTTGTTCGAGATGAGACCCCGTGACATGGGCTACCCAAGCTGAACCTTGAGCAGTGGTGGCCCAGTGGTAGCGGCACCTACTTTCGGTCGTGGGTTTAAACCTAGGAAGGCGCTTTTCCTTGTTTTATTACCCGACTGCTACAGAAAGAGAGTTATGTTTTTCAAGAGTATGTATGTGTGTATTTCTATTTCTTGCAATTTTAACAAATGAGGTATAATTAAATTGTTCTTGACCGCCCGTAGTGACATAGACTATACAAATTAAAAACAAAATGACGACCGCTATTAGGTAAGAATAGTTGTATTTTTAACCGACTTTCGAAAAAGGAGGAGGTTCTATGTTCGACTGTATGTATGTTTTTTTTTATGTATGTCCGCCGATTTCTCCGTCAGTTGGGGACCGATTTTCAAAATTATTTTTTAATCCGAAAGAATATACTTCCGAGGTGGTCCTATACAAATTTTATCGAAATTGCTTCAGCCCTTTTTGAGAAACTGAACAGAAACGAAAAATACGCGTACCTCGATGACGTTTTGGTGTTCTCCAAATGTTTAAATTCCACGTTCTATGTTATTGGGGTTTTTAGTTCTGAGGTATAACAACTAAAAAGTGAAAAATAAAAAACTTTTTTACAAAAAAAACAATCGACTTCCAAAAAAAAAAAAATTACTCTAAAAATTAAAAAATAACTTTAATTTCGGATGTCGGTGTCAAATAACGAAGAAGTAAAATACAAACACCGACTTCCGAAATTAAAGTTATTTTTTAATTTTTAGAGTAATTTTTTTTTTTGGAAGTCGGTTGTTTTTTTTGTAAAAAAGTTTTTTTTTTGAGACCCGGTCATGTGTGGTATCAAAATCAAGGGCTCAAGGAGACGATTCCGAAAATATAACTCACTAAAATGTAGGAAATAAATAAACTTGTTTATTAATAGTCGGGTTTTTTGAAGTTTTTCAATTTCTTTTTATTTCATGACCACTGCTCTTAAAACATTGAAGGAAAATATGGTGAATAAACTGACATATTTTAGAACCAAAACTTCATTCTGGAGCAGAAAAAATGAACCAAACGGGGAAGTGGAACACTTCTCTACCAGCTTATGTCTTTGCTATCAACTAGATATAACCCATCAGCTTCCTAAACAAGAGTGAAAAGCATCGGCGAAGAATTGGAATTTCCTGCCTGGGTCTGTGTTTCCTGAAAGAAAAAATCTTTAACTCACCCAAGAGTGAATAGGTTACTTCTAGGCAAGCGTGCACCAACGTCGACCACATCATCGCTTACCATCAGGTGAGATGGTGGTCTAACGCGGGCCTATAAGTAGTAAGAAACAAAAATCTTCAGAGCTCGCTCGTTCCATCGTAGTCCTTAGCCATCGCTTTCAAACAGACGTGATAGAATTTAAGAACGGGCTCATTGTGAAATAAAAAGAGGTGCTCATATGTCTTGGTAATATTGTCAGGCTCAAAAAGGGAAACCCTATAGCAGATCCTAGTTTGCTACTGAAAATTTAGCGGCATCTTAAAATTTTCTAATACAAAACTTACTAACACTTTTTTTCCGATGACGCGTCTGCACGATTTAGGAAGACTGTAGAGGAAGCACCATCACTCATGCGCATATGTATAAACATTAGCTACATAGCGAGTTCCATAGTAGGAACTAATTTCTTAACAGCATATAAACATTTAATAACTCTGACTGATATCTTTTGTGTTTATGTGTACTTTTAGTAGGAGCTCGTGACTAAAGTAATAACAGCCGCACGGGTCGATCTATCAGGTTAAGCTACGCTTGCCGGCGTTGGTCCATGGATGGGTGACCATCTTTACATACCGAGACTCCACCGTGCCTCGGAAAGCACGGTAAAGCCGTTGGTTCCGGCTGTCAATCGTGGATCTTTGACACTCGTTACGGGTCGTCAGAAGCCCGAAAGTCTGACAACCAGTCTTACTAGGGGGTATCGTACTACCCAGTAATTGTGGAGGTCAGATAGGCAGTCGCTCCATGAAAATACTGGTATGCAGCTGCATCCGGTTAGACTGGAAGCCGACCCCAAGGTAGTGGGGAAAAGGCTAGGCAGATTGATTAGATTACTTTTAATAGTGTAATTTAAACTGAACTGTGTTTTGTGTACTAAACTGTGATTATATACATGTTTGATACCAAATTGAAGAGTTTCGTTGTAATTTTTGCCCCGCCACGCTCACTCATACCTGCTGCGTGCCAGGGTTGAACATCAATCCTCAACCCTCGCGCCTATCGCGATTACTACCCAACAAAGACGGATAAAAAGAAACTTTATCAAGGAATACAAAAAAAATGGCTAAGTGTGAGTCGGACTCACGGATGAAGGGTTCCGTACCATCGTCCAAGATTATACGCGTCTATCTGTTGCCGTTATCAATGTCGAGCAAACACGAGCCAAAAAATCACGTTTGTTGTATGGGAGCGGATACTTATTCATTGTATTCTGTTTTTTTAGTATTTGTTGTTATAGCGGCAACAGAAATACATCAGCTGTGAAAATTTTAACTGTCTAACTATCACGGTTCAGATGGCCAGACGGACGGACAGCGGAGTCTTAGTAATAGGGTCCCGTTTTACCCTTTGGGTACGGAACCCTAAAAAAATATTGACTATGAGGCTCCTAGAGCGCCATAACTACTCAAGGGCAGACTTTAAGACATGCTGCTTATTCAAAATTCCACTGTGCTGACCTACTAAACATTGTTTTTGTTGATGTCTAAGATATTTGTCGCCCGCGGAAAATGACGATTGTAAACAAAAATAAATGCAACATCGACTTTAAACCCACTTAAGGCGCAAATATACGACTTCTAATGATTTTTAATTGAACACCACGTCTAAACGACTAGTCTTATTTCTTTGAAAAAAAAAATATGTTACTCTAGACAATTTCCGTCGTAATTTAATAATAATAATAATAATAATAATAGTAGTACTCCTTGATACGGCTCGCATTGTGAGGAAGTTCCTGTCTCTGGAGCCCTAACCACCGGTAGCTTGGACCCTGCTCCCGATGCCGGTGGACTACTATTTTTTATATTTTTAAATGTTTTTTTATATGTTTTCTTTTAAAAATATTTAAAAATGTAAATAATATGTGTAAAAATAAATATATGAATAATAATAATATTCCACAACTATCACACAACGCTATCTAGTCCCAAGCTAAGCAGAGCTTGTGTTATGGGTACTAGACAACTGATAAACATACTTATATATTTCTAAATACATAAATATTATAGATAAATTACACCCAGACACAGAACAAATGATCGTGCTCATTACACAAACATTTGTCCTGGGTGGGAATCGAACCCACGACCTCCGGCATAGCAGTCAGGGTCACTAACCACTAGACCAACAGGCCAGTCAAAATTTGATCTTAGAATATTTGAAAATACATTTTTATAACATAGTGTAATTAATTTGTAAAGTTATGTCTAACGCGGATAAAAAATCACGAATCACGCAAAAACTATAAAGCGTATTTCTATGAAACCTTCGCCATTTTAAAAATCATTTGATTATTTATAATTTAGTCTCATTGTTTCAGTTTTATACCTGTTGTTTTATCCTACTAATATTATAAATGTGAAAGTTTGTGAGTGTGTATGTTTGTTACTTCTTCACGCTCAAACGGCTGGACCGATTTGGATGAAATTTGGTATGTAGATAGCTTATAGCCTGGATTAACATATAGGCCATTTATTCCGGTCTAGGCGGGTAAAACCGCGGGGCGCTGCTAGTGTGTAATAAATTAATAATGCGTTTAATTTCGGACAGCGCTCCTTAATGGGCGAGTCCTATTACTGGGTGGACATACGACGTGTTACGTGAGCTCAGCGCAAAACACGCAAGCTAACCACTCAAGGTCATTGGCAGCTAATAGCGCCTTAAGTTATTTCTGCTGACGCAACGTCATGTATGTGTAACTAGAGAATAAAGTGCAAGAAACAGTTTTACAAAATTACCTTCTAAGAGTTTTTGTTATTTTTAACCGACTTCGAAAAAGGAGGAGGTTCTATGTTCGACTGTAATTTTTTTTTCTATTTTTTTATGTATGTCCACCGATTTCTTTGTCAGTTGTGGACCGATTTTCAAAATTCTTTTTTTATCCGCAAGAATATACTCCTGAGGTGGTCCCATATAAATTTTATCGACAGTGCTTTAGCGCTTTTTGAAAAACTGTGCAAAAACAAATCGCAGCAGTGTTTAGGAGTGGAGGCTTGTTACGTCACTTTTCGGTCAAAAGTAATAGTAGTAGTCAATTTTAACTTAAGTGTGACGTCTTCCGAAATTTCAATCCATTGTATCTCTTCATTTTTTGTTAAAGTGACAAAAGAAAAAATACTTGTCCAATATTATTTATAATAATAATAATATAATACAGTAATATTCCACAACTATCACACAACGGCATCTAGTCCCAAGCTAAGCAGAGCTTGTGTTATGGGTACTAGACAACTGATAAACATACTTATATATTTCTAAATACATAAATATTATAGATAAATTACACCCATATTGCATTATTTGGTAATCTAACTGACGGACTAATAAGATTTTTTTAGTCGTCATCTCTATTGCCACATGTATAGCGGAGTGTAACTTGAGAACGGTTCGACCAAATTGGCAGATTTTTTTTTTCTTGTGTTCAGGACAAGGTTCGTTTGTAAGATTTTAATCCCTATATCTTTAGTTAAATTTAAGGTTTACACATGTCTTTACTTTGAGTTAATTTCTCTATTTTATTGATTAATTGATATGCTTTATGATTTAATTTTTGTTTTTTGACTACTTAATTTTTCTAATGTTATTTGTATTTTTCTTTTTTTTTCCTTTGTTTATAAAGTTGTTTTGATTTAAATATTTGTTAAAATAAAAAATAATTTTAACGCGTTACGTGCTAAATTGTAAACATTGAAGAAGTCACTGTCTCCTATAAAGAATTATTATTATTATTTTATTTGGAAAAATACTACGGAAATTAAATTGCACCCGTGCAACGCCGACCATTTTTCGACCATTTATTGGTATCCGATTGAGTTGAAATTTTGCATATTACCTACAGTTCTGGTGACAATAGATTTTATAAAATAAGTATGACCTGAATCGAAAGAAACGATGGTTGGACTGTGTGAAAGAGGATATGGGTAAAAAAGGGGTGACTACATATATGACGACTAATAGAGGAGTATGGAGGAAAAAGACATGTTGCGCCGACCCCAAATAAATTGGGATAAGGGCAGGAGAATGATGATGAAGTATGACCTGAATAGCCATCCAGGATTAACTCCAGATAAAAGAACTCTTCAATGCTCTACAGCTCGGACACGAAAATTTGTGTGCACATTGAATTGAGATAGCCGGTACATAGGTTTTTTTTTTTAACTATAAACATATTTCTATGAAATCAGCAGTCGTTTATTCAAAAAAACTTTTTTACAAAAAAATAGAACCGACTTCCTAACCGAGTCGGTGTTTCTGGTTTTGTTTCTTCGTTTTTTGACACCGACTTCCGAAATTAAAGTTATTTTGCACTTTTTTTGGAAGTCGGTTCTATTTTTTTGTAAAAAAGTTTTTTATTTTTCCCTTTTTAGTTGTGGTTCCCCATTAAACTGTGTTAACAATTCATAGACATACGATAGCAGCAATCGCGGTTGATTTGCTGTCAATTTTTGAAGAGTTCCGTTGTCTGTCTCCGAAACCCATCATCAGATCTTTTTGAAATTTAAATGGGACCATTTCGGAATAAACCCCTTTTGAACAAAAAAAGAATTTTGCAAACCCGTCAATATATGACGGAGATATGCCCGAACATACATAAAAAAAAAAAAAAAAAAAAAAAAAAAAAAAAAAAAAAAAAAAAAAAAAAAAATACAAACATCCGAATTGATAACCTCCTCCTTTTTCGAAGTCGGTTAAAAATAGGATGAGAGCCAGAACTTTTTGAATGTCAAAGTTCTATATAAATACAATTCTCCAAAAACGCCCGCCACACACATGAAAATTCACAACAGAAACACCGACTTCTGAAATTAAAGTTATTTTGCACTTTTTTTGGAAGTCGGTTCTATTTTTTTGTAGGTAAAAAAAAAATATTTTTCACTTTTTAGTCGTGATTCCCCATTAAATTCTGACAACAATGCATATTTATATGCGATACCAGCAATCGCGGTTGATTTGCTGTCATTTTTTTAAGAGTTCCGTTGTCTTTCTCCGAAACTCATCATCGGATCTATAAGAAATTTAAATGGGACCATTTCGGTATAAACCTCTTTCGAACAAAAAAAGATTTTTGCAAATTCGTCTATTATGTAAATGACGAAATAAAAGAAATATATAAACAACCGAATTTGATAACCTCTTCCATCTTTAAGTCGGTTAATAAAACCGTCCAAGTGCGAGTAGGACTCGCGCGTAAAGGGTTCCGAACGTATCACATTTTATAAATGTTATTAAAAATGTTAAACTAACTTTTACATGAACTTAAAATACTAATTAAATTTTAGATACGTAAGCGTTTTTTTTTTTTTTTGAGGGTGGGAAATCATCTCATGACTTCTTCCGCTCTAGGGTGGAGCGGAAGGGCGTGTCAGACTCTTACTGACTAAAACCCACCCCTGTTCCTCCCTGCCCTACGCGCCCGGGGGCGAGGTAACTCTTTCGAATTTATCCTCAACCCCCGGGCAGGCATTGGCCGTGACAGGCCCCGTCCTTTGCTGACAACTCTTTGAGGCGCGCGTGGAACAGTACGCGCCGTCGACTCTCGGGCCTGGTGCTGATCGGACGGCGAGTTACCCACTACTCGCCGTCCGCAGGCCCGGGTAGATACGTAAGCGTACAACTATAATATTGGGCTTATCCTTCAAACAGTGTAGAGAAGTTCACACCTCAAGCTTTAAAGAACATGTTATAGTTACAACTATAACATTTTATAGTTTACGTTTTTATTTGATTGAAGCTTGCCTTAAAAAGATTTTGATTAATCTATAAGAACTTTATTTTATATTTTTTGGCATTATAAAATTATTAAAATGCTTATCCTGACACCAGGAGCGTATAAACTCTAAGGACGACAGAGTCAATACGACGACGTCAATATTCTTCTAGCCAGCTGCCCTGCTCTTCTTATCAGTCAAAAGAAAATCGAGTCTATACGGCCAGTGTGCTCTAACTTGTCAAGACAAATCTTACTAGCCTTACCACATAGGGCTACATTGTTAAGTTGAGGGTTTCCTATGATGACCTTCCAGATCCAACATTATAGTTATTATAGTTTTAGTCAAGACAAAACCGACGAGACCAAACAATACGGCACTTCCTTGTTTAGTATCTATGGTATCCTTCTGGCTCTATCATCGGACCCTAGTCACCACTTAGTTTAACCCGACAACACTCTACGCCGCACCAGTGAGGCTAGGCGAAAAAAAATATTATTATTAAAAATTATAATTATTATTACTAATATTAATTACTATTATTAAAAACGCAAAAAAAAAAATTAAACGCCGCGGTACCTGACACGGACACTAGTCAGAAAGTACCTGCATGTTCAATGAGTCTAAACACTTTTTGGCTCCATCATCAGACCTTAAGCATCACCTAGTCTAACGTAACTTGTCAAAACATATGCAATGAGACCAAACACGATAGTGCCATCTTGTTTGATTGAGGGGATCCTATGGCCACCTTCCAGCTCCATCATTTTATAAGATTTTATAAGAAATGCAAGTTTCAGCTTAATCAAAGACCAGGAAAGTATTTGAAAAATGTGTTACTATTTTGTAACCGGATACACACACTACCAAAGCAAGTCAATATAAAGTTTATAAAAATATAGACATCTCATAAGTTTTTCTGTAATCTATAAGCAAAGAACTATTTCCTGTATTTTTTTCATAATTTTAGACTCGGAGATAATTGGGGGAAATGCTCAATTTTCTTAAATAACTTTAAAACGATTTATTTAAAAATTAAAAAAAAAAACATATATATTTAAGACCCTCTCAACGCGCCCTTCCATTTGATATATCGCACGGTGCAGTTTGAAAAACTTCTTTTTTTAATTTTCCGATTTTCACCCCAAAAGTGACCCCATATTCCAAATAAATTAATTTACGTAACTCGCCCGTGATAAGGTTATCGAAATACACTTATGTTGCAATTTTTTACTTAATCGGGCCAGTAGATTCGGAGTAATAAGACTGTGCCAAACGGGTTCTGTTTTGACATTTGGATTTTCGGAACTCTAAAAACAATGTACGTATACTTACATCTTCCCAAAATGTATTGACAACCTCTATTAGGCTTGCTAGACGACAAAGCGACGAGCGCCAAAACACACAGAGCAACTAAAAACTTCATGGCAACTGTTTTTTTAATAATTTTTCAAATAACACGAGTTGTATTATTGAACTATTTAGTTCCACTGGTCGACCTTACTAAATAGGTCGTCTTTATATAGTGTTGACCATAGTTTGCTCACAATTAAATATTTACATCGAGAATCGTGCTAACCGGTATGATAACAACGTACGGTCGCCATTTTAGATTTGTTTTTATGTTTTTTGTGTGGACGTTTTGTATTGCGGAGCCAATTGGGTATATTCCTGTGTTTACTGTTGTACAATAAATAACAAATAACCCTAACAATAACCGTTATTCGTGGACTTCTCGCTATCTCTGTTGTACGCGCAAAAACCAATGACGGTGACGTCACATTTGTAGTGCATCCTTTTTAGGGTTCCGTACCCATAGGGTCCAAATGGAGCCCTATTGTTGTCACTCACGAGTCGGTCTGTCCGTCTGTCTTTCTGTCCGTCCGTCCGTCGTCGTCTGTCACAAAATTTTGTTACGAAGATTTTTTTAACTTGCCATTGACCTATGAATTCGAAATATAGTGATAATGTTTATTATTACGTTTACTTTACTAAAAAATACCAATATTTGGTACGGAACCCTTAAGGCGCAGTTATACGACTTTTAATAGTTTTTAATTGAACTTCACGTCTAAACGACGGGTCTTATTTCTTTGAAAAAAATATATGTTACTCTAGACAATTTCCGTCGTAATTTGATGTGACAATATTTGAAATTATATTTTTATAAAATAGTGTAATTAATTTGTAAAGTTGTGTCTAACGCGGATAAAAATTGAGAATCACGCAAAAACTATAAAGCGTATTTTTATGAAACCTGGTAAAGGTTTTTTTTTAAAGGTCATTTAATTATTTATAATTTCGTCTAAGTGTTTTAGTTTAATACTTGTTGTTTTATTTGTAATAAATTAATAATGCGTCTAATTTCGGACAGCGCTCCATGCTGGGCGAGTCATATTACTGGGTGGACGTACGACGCGTTACGTGAGCTCAGCACAGAACACGCAAGGCCGTTGACATTTATCTGCGTCTTAAATAATTCATGTACACACATATAATAAACAGACAAGAAGAAGGCAATAGAATACTAGGTACAAAGGTAATGCTTATGTCTAATGAAATCTCTTCTAGCATACCTGCGAACAGAGAGTTGGAAGAAAAGGGAAGTAGACACCGTTTGTAAGAGTAGTAGAAGAAAACACGAACAATAAAACCGGCCATGTGCGTGTCGGTCTTCGCACATTTGAGTTCCGTACCAAATGTATTTTTGACTATTTGTATGACTTTGGGTCAACAAAATGCTTATACTGTGAAAAATTGAAGACTGTACCTCCAACCGTTTGGCTGTAAAAACTGTGTGACAGATGACGGACAGACGGACAGTCGGACACGTGAGTGACAGCAATAGGGCTCTGTTTGGACCGTTCGAGTACGTGGAACCCTAAAAACACTGAAATGAAATAACATACAATGTAAGGATAAACTATCTTATCTACAAACATATAGGTCAAAATAATATCACAATAATTTACACTAATGAATCATAATGTTACAAAATAATAAAAATACTTACCACATCTTTTTTTAATTAACCCACTCTGTCCCACCGCTGGACAAGGGGCTCCCCCATATATTTTCAGTTCTATTAATTGTGAGTTGTTCTCTCCGGGCAGTCAGTCAGGAACGAGTTCAGATCATCACGCCAGCGTTTTTTGAAGTTATACTTCTTTTGGCGCGTTAAGGAAAAATGATGAGAGTAAATTTTTACGATGCGTGCGCACACCGTCACAAAAAACCTACAGCCTGAAGTTAGTTAGAACCGACACCCTGAAGTTAGCTATGGTCTGTGATTCATGAAGAATGATTGTTTTTCTTTTGTAAACTTTGTGACAGTTTGGATATTTATCTCGTTACGCCAATGAAGTATAACTTCTTACGTGCGTACATAAGTACACACAGACTTTTTTTAATGATCATCAGTATCAGCCTTTTAATGTCCCCATTGCTGGGGCACACACCTCCTTTGTGAGAGAGTCTGGGCCGTAATCCACCACGCAAGCCCAAAGCGGGTTGGCGGATGTCACATGTCTTCGATGTTTTAGTTCTAGGACATGCCGTTTTCCTCACGATGTTTTCCTTCACCGTTTTGAGAGCAGTGGTGATGAAATAATGCACCTGCTTGTGGCCATTGCTCGCAGAACACACGGTCGATGGGCCCGAAAAGTTTTGTAGTAGCTACCGCGTACCGGAAGACGCAGCGTTGGAAGGGCTCCAACAAGGTAGACCGATGACCTGGTGAGAGTCGCGGGTAGCCGATGGATGCGAGACGGGAGCGGTCAATGTGGGGACACTTGGGAGAGGCCTATGTCTAGCAGTGGACGTTTTTCGGCTGAAATGATGATGATGATGATGATGAAAGCGCCTGCCTATGCAAGACCACAATTTGACAAAACCTTTAGGGTTGCTGTTGACTATAGAATCATGAAATTTCACACGATATTAAGGTCCACCTCAGTTCTAAGTTGAGCTATTCGACTACTGACAGACGCTTGCTCTGACTGGACAGATCCACTCAAATATGTGTGGTTATTTCTTCAAAAGACCATTACAGACACTAATCTGCATGATCCTCACCATATTGTGAATGTGAGAACTATGTATATTCACGTATATTTCATGATTGTCTGGCAGCTTGAGTACTAGCCTACTCAAATGTCCTTAATACTTTGGTATTGTTTGTCGGTTCTTTGAGCTCCTTAAGAGGGAACAGGGCCTACGAGGAATTTTCAAAATTAGTATTTGAAGAAACTATTGCCGTCGTGCTGCCTTAAGCCTGTCCCTAAAAGTGCGATAGAGACAGCTGCAGCTCAGACCGAATTTATCACAAAATTTTTGACGAGATCGACGTTTCATATTCCCCTTTTTTCGCCTCGAAAACTGAGCCGATCCAATTATTTTTGGCACCAATTTTTTTAAGAAAGAGTGTACGAGTATATGTTTAATAAAATGTTTTATGTTAAAACTTTTCGAATTTGTCTGGTAGTCCTCTAATAACGGCGCTAAAAATAGGGCCATTTTTTGTCATTTTTGGAGGGTCATATTTTCTTTACTTATTAGTTGCTGAAAAAAAGAAAATGATAGGGACGTGACTACAGCAGACAAAAGAGGAATACATTTGTATGGAGAATCGCAGCCCCTGTTCCCTCTTAAAGTTCTGAGTTGAGCTACACGATAACTGACAAATGCTTGCATTGTCTGGATAGTCCACTCATACCTGTGTGGTGTTTTAGTCAAAAGCTCATCTCATACATTAACGTACATGGTTCTCATATGATTTTACCAGTACATATTATAAGGATTTAAACACTTTAAAAGAGACTTTCACCGCTGAGTTTGTTTCGGTGTTTCTTCTCAGGGTAGTCAGCTAGGAAACACCGGCCTCATCTAGCTTAAACTGACCAAAAACATTGATGCTTAAAAGTGGTCCTTGTAACCTAACCTAACCCAACCGATAGAAATCCAGCTAGTAACTCGCCGTCTATGCTCAAAACTTTGGCACTTTAGGTGGATGAGCCATCCAGATCATTGCCGATGATCCTCTTAGCTCGTTTCTCAATTGTCTCAAGGGCATCAAGCCCGAAGTAACTTGTTTGGAATTTTTTAGAGGTTTTTTGTCAGTCATGTTGTTTTTCTGATGCGAATATTGCTTGCAAACTGACGTGTCTCTAATGTCAATTGCGTTTAAAAGAGCTGTGGTTTTATGATGCATCTTGTTAACATAACTAAAACGTGTTTTTCAATTTTAAACAAAATCCGGCAAGCTATAAGTAATATAGCTTTTTTGTTGCCTAAATGGTTGATGTAAATTAATCTCGAGATCAAACGGATTAATCAAAAGTTCTAGTCTGCCCGCGCCTTTTCCCAACTATCTTTTTTTTTTTTTTTTGTGGGGTGGAAAATCATGCAATGACTTCTCCCGCTCTGGGTGGATCGGGAGGGCGTGTCAGACTCTTACTGACAAAAACCCACCCCTGTTACTTCCCTGCCTGAGTGCCCAGGGGTGCGGTAACTCATTTTCAGAATTTATCCCCTATCCCTAGGTATGCAGGCACCGGCCACGATGGGCCCCGTCAGTGGTGGCTGACTACATATCTTTGAGGCGCGCGTGGAACACTACGCGCCGTCGACTCACGGGCCTGGTGCTGATTGAACGGCGAGCTACCCACTGCTCGCCGTCCGCAGGCCCGGGTCTACGGTGGCCGGAAATCGTCTCGCGACGTCCTACGCCTGGTACGCCCAGTACCTCTTCTGCGGTGGTAGCGACCGGGGCCGCGAGGTCCGCTCCGTTGAGCTTCCCTCACGCGTCTCGCCTCCGCCTTCACGAGCATTACTGCTTCGCAGAAGGCGGAGACTGCCTCCCATTCCCTCTCGCTCCGTACCATGGCCTGAACCAGGGCCGGGTGCGAGAGGTCGCCGCCACCTATCGCATCCACGAGGACACGGCGGTGTTCCGCCCAAGCGGGGCAGACCTCCACCGTATGCTCCACCGTGTCCTCTGGGCGATCCGCGCAGTGGTAACACCCGGGCGTTTCCTCCCGCCCGATCTGATGCAGGAACCTCCCGAAGCAACCGTGTCCGGTGAGGACCTGCGTCAAGCGGAAGGTGAGGACGCCGTGACGCCTCTCCAGCCACTCCTCAAAGAGGGGCAGTACCGCCGCAATGGTGGCGTGCCCAGCGCTGGGTTGCGACAGTTGCTGTCTCCATGTCGCCATGAGATCCTGCCGGAGCTTCGTCCGCCGAGCCGCGAGGTGTCGCGGCAGCAGAGTTTCGCCCCGGCGTTTGGCCTCCTCTCGCCACTCCCAGAGCAGCGCGAGGACCCTGGCCTCTAGATCCCATGGCGACAGTCCGGCAAGGAGGCTCGCTGCCTCACATGAGACCGTGCGGTATCCGCGGATGAGCCGAATGGCCATGAACCTTCGGGACGCGTTCAACCGGCGAGCCGGTCGCTTCCTAAGGGAACACGCCCACACTGGTGCTCCGTAAAGGGCCATGGACCGCACGATCCCCGCGTAGAGCCTCCGGCAGGAGGCGTTTGGACCCCCCAGATTGGGCAGGAGCCGCTTCAGAGCAGCACTGGCCCGCTCCAATCTGGGAGCCAAACGTCGGAAATGCTCGACGAAGTTCCACCGGCTGTCGAGGACGAGTCCCAGGTACTTCATCGTCCCCTCGACGCTGATGTGAACCCCTCCTACCGTTATATGGGAACCCGACGGTGGCGCATTCCGAGGACCATGAAAACACATGGCCTCGGACTTGTGCAATGCCACCTCGAGTCCCAGTCGCCGGATCCTCTCGACGACTGTCGCAACACCACGTGACATCAAGTTGGCCGCCGCCTGGTACGACCTCCCCTGCGCCAGTACCAGCGTGTCGTCAGCGTAGCAAACTACGCCGCTAGGGAGGTCGGCGCGCAGCACCCAGTCGTATCCGATGTTCCACAGAGGTGGCCCCTGGACCGATCCCTGCGGATCACCGCACGACATCTCTCGCTGGTTCCATTCTCCCTGGTGACCGGGGTAGATGACGGCTCTGTCCGTCAAGTAAGCCTCGACTACGCGACGGAGGTAGGGCGGCACCCGGTGATACTGGAGTGCCAGGCAGGGTGTTGAAGGCATTGGCGATGTCCAGAGACACCGCCAAGACGACCCTACCCCGGGCCACTGCATCCCCCGTCGTGAGGGCTCGTACGCGCATGATTGCGTCCACAGTGGAGCGCCCCCTGCGGAAGCCATACTGGCTCTCCGCCAGATCCGGCCCCACCCGCACCAGCTGCCCGACGAGGCGGTCTGCAATAACTCTTTCAAAGAGCTTGCCCACCTCGTCGAGCAGCACAATGGGCCGTTAAGCAGACGGAGAGTCCGCGGGGCGCCCCGGCTTCTTGATCAAGACCAGTTTCCCCGTCTTCCAACGAAGCGGAAACTGGCCCCTCTCCATACATGCGCTTAGGAGCCCTCTCAGTCAAGGCCAGGACCCAGACTTTCCCATGAAAGCCATCGGGTCCTGGGGCGGTGCTTTTAGCATTCAGCCTACGCACCGCCGCTCTCAGCTCTACCTCGGTCACCTCGGGAGCATCGTCGTCGTCAGGTTGGTCCGCGTCAGGCACCACAGGAGGCGGAGCCATAGGCGGGGGAGTGTGTTCCCCTCGCGAAGGGAACAGAGCGCTCACCACGCCCTCTACGAGCTCAGGCCGGAGACTCTGCGTCAGCGGGGGCGCCTATGGGCGGAGTTTATCCCGCACCACTCTGTATGGGCGCCCCCACGGGTCTCTGTTCAGAGTCCCCAGCGACTCCTCGCGGGCCAATTTCTTGGCCCGCCTGATTTCAGCTCGGAGGGCGGTCCTCGCCGCTCTGTACCCCTCATACAGCTCCGCCTCGATGGCTTCTGCACATCCGGCGGGCGGTTACGGAGCCTGCGGTGCCTGGTGTACCGGCGTCGCACGGCAATACACGCTTGGCGTAAAGCCGTAAGCGCCGGCGACCACCAGTACACCTGGCGCCGAGCACAAGGCTGGACCCGGGGCATTGCCACGTCACAAATCTCGGACATGGCCTCCTGGAACCACTCTGCCTCGTCGTTAATGTTGGCAGGCCTGTCCGGTGATGTCACCTAGGCCTGCACGGTCGAGGCCTCCAGGAGTAGCTCCCGGTCCAGCCGCTTCAGTGAACAATGCGGACCACTCGGGGTCTGTCAAACCGGCACGGTCGAGGTCTGGGCGGAGACGTCGAACCGGATATACCGGTGATCGGAATACGTCTCCACCCCCTCCATGACGCGCCAGTCGACGACACGCGATGACAGAGCGGGGCTGGCGAACGTGAGATCCACCACCGATTCACCCCGCATCCGCATACACGTGGGGACAGAACCCCGGTTTTGGACGACTAGGCCCATCTCAAGAGCCCAGTCCTCCACCATCCTGCCCCGTGCGTCCGTGAACCGGGAACCCCAAGCCAAGTTCTTGGCACTGAAGTCCCCGAGGACGAGCACAGGGAGGGAACGGTACCCGACGACGACGTCTCTCAACTCCGCGAGGGAGTTGTGGAACTCGGCGAGAGTTCGGTTCGGAGAGAAATAAACCCCCACCACGTCTATCTCCCCGAACCGTGCTGCCACGCAACCCTGTCCCCTCTTGATGTCCTCGAGGGTTGGGGTACCGGCGGCAGCCCACGATTCCCAACTATCTTGGTGTCGGCTTCCAGTATAACCGGATGCAGCTGAATACCAGTATTTTACATGAAGCGACTGCCCATCTGACCTCCACAACCCAGTTATTGGGTAATACGATACCCCTTGGTAAGACTGCTTGTCAGACTTTCGGGCTTCTGACGACCCGTAACGACTGTCAAAGATCTACGATTGACAGTCGGGACCAACGGCTTAACATGCTTTCCGAAGCATGGAAGAGTCTCGCTATATAAAGATGATCACCCATCCACGGACCAACGCCGGCAAGCGTAGCTTAACCTGATGGATCGACCCGTGCGGCTGTTATTACTATAGCCACGAAATCAAAAGTTCTAATCGAGAGTTATTTTTAAATTGAGAATTTCCTGGTATGTAAATCACTCCTAGCCTTTTTTTTTGTTTTAAGCAACAATAGGATAGTTTCCTAATAAAATCTATTTGGTCCGTGAGTGAGCCATCGCCAAAAAATATTGGACATTTATTTTTTCTTTTGTCACGTCTACAAAAAATGAAAACGTGCCAAGTGCGTGTCAACTTCGCACTTTTAGGGTTCTGTCCCAAATGGGTACCCTTTGGATACGGAACCCTAAAAACGATACAGTGCGTCGAAATTTTGCGTGACGTCCCGCTGAAGCATACTTTAACCACGAAGTGACGTAACAAGCCCCCATTCCTGGTCTTAGATGCGTAATATCTTTGTAAATTTTTACTGGTTTGGTAAAGCAAAAAATGTTTTCAATATTTTTTGATAATATAACTACTAAATAGAATAAAAAAATAGAAGGAGGACTAAATAGAATTATTTATTATTATTTTGTAGCCAGGAAACATCCGGTATGTCCGTCGTCTGTCACAAAATTTTGTTCCGAAGATTTCTTTAACTTCCCATTGCCGTATGAACTTGAAATTTGGTGATAATGTTTATTAATCTGTATATTTTACTAACAAATACCAATATATCGTATGGTTTTGAGAACACATTCATTGTGCGTACAGCTAAGGAGTGGAATTCCCTGCCGGCATCTATTTCCTGATAGCTACAACCTGGGAGTCTTTAAGTCAAGAGTGAATAGGTTACTTCTAGTCAAGCGTGCTCAGGTGAGATAGTGATCAAACACGTGCCTATCAACTATAAATATAAATAAAAATAAAATGATAAATCAGATTTTTTCTTTGAAATTTCCTCATTTGGTACGGAACCCTAAAAGTGCGGAGTGCGACACGCACTTGGCAAGTTTTTATTGTTATTTTTTGTTTTGTTTAAAATGTGTCACAAACACTGAATCGCGAAAATCAGCAGCATTGTCTACCAACTTGCGATAACGATGTCGATTGACCACGTGACTTAGCGCGGTTTATGTCAATCCCATACATTTTAGTCTTTTCTAACTTCATTATCGTTTTTAAATTGTTACTTTGTCTAAGCCCCCTGATTTTTTTTCGCTTGCCAATGTTTTTATTGATTATTATAATGTCGTCTCGACCTTGTATACACATAAGTAACTATTTTTCATATACCTATAGTTTTTAGCGTCTAGAAAAAAGGTAATTTTTCTTTTGCAGACCGTATAATACCGTCCATGATTATATGCTCACATTACTAGAAACGGGTTAAGCATATTTATAATAATAATATGTAATTGTTATTAATTATTGATTTGAGGACGAGTACTGCACCTACATCGATTATATTAATAACGTAGTCAGATTCAAGGATGATGATGCAACCTAGGTACCTATTTATTATACAAGATTATCCTGGATGAAGGAGAAGCTCGTGGCTGAGTAATAACAGCCCAAGGGTCGTTCTCCACCTAGTAGAGACGAGGGAGTACTGTTTGGGACAAGCTCACCACATTATTCCCAAACAATTGTAACTTCTACAGTATGTAACAAAAATGCTGTCCGATCCTGAAGGGTATTATTTGGTATCGTACTGCGTACACATATACGTAATCATTTAATGGATACGAGATTATTATTTTATCCAATGAAAATAATTAATTTAAAAAAAAGAAAACTTATCAGAGGCAACACTGAGCGCTCGACAAAGTTCACCTACAGTTTTATGTCTAAGTGCCTACAGCGCGGCTAGTGCAGGGCAGTATCGTTTGAAATAATAAACAACTTTTTTACTCTAAAAAAAACAACCAACTTCCAAAAAAAAATACACTAAAAATTTAAGAATAACTTTAATTTCGGAAGTCGGTGTTTGTATTTTACTTCTTCGTTATTTGACACCGACTTCCGAAATTAAAGTTATTTAGAAATTTTTAGTGTATTTTTTTTTTTAAATCGGTTGTTTTTTTTTGTAAAAAAGTTTTTTATTTTTCACTTTTTAGTTGTTATACCCCAGAATTAAAAACCCCAATAACATAGAACGTGGAATTTAAACATTTGGAGTACACCAAAACGTCATCGAGGTAAACGTATTTTTCGTTTTTGTTCAGTTTCTCAAAAAGCTCTGAAGCAATTCCGATAAAATTTATATGGGACCACCTCGGGAGTATATTCTTTCGGGTAAAAAAAGAATTTTAAAAATCGGTCCACAACTGACGGAGAAATCGGCCGACATACATAAAAAAAAAAACACAGTCGAACATAGAACCTCCTCCTTTTTCGAAAGTCGGTTAAAAATAGGTAAAAATTAAGATTTCGCCGGCCGGTGGAGTGTGTATTCTATAAAAAATAAAAATCTATAGCTTTTGGTTTTTAGGAGTTACATTTTTTTTACTGTTTTTTCTACTACGTATGTTTAAACAGGAATACGCCTGTATTGGGTCGGACAGGGTTTTTGTTACACGCTGTATGCCCGAATCAACAGTGGCGACCACCAGAAAAAGCGCCGAGGCAATGAAGCTCGACGAGTCCCAGAGACACGATTAAACTGTCTTGGGTCCCGCAGCGAAATTAATTAGAAAAGAATAAAGAAGGAGTAAGAAAAACATTAATACTAAAACGGGCCGGGCGCGAGAAAACAACGCTTGCTGATGTTTATCTGTGGATGTTTGACCATCCATTACATACCAAGACTCCTCCCCGTGCCTCGGAAAGCACGTTAAGCTATTATTCTCAATTGACATTTGTTAATCTTTGACAGTTGATGACACGGCTGGTGCAGTGCTTTAGTGTTCGGCTCTTGCGCTGCCTGTCGCGGGTTCGAATCCGACACGTAACAAATATTTGTATGGCCTACAGATAGTTGTTCCGGGTCTGGGTGTCTTGTGTATGTGACCACGATATGGGAGTACAAAGTAGAGAAATTTGTTACGGGACATCAGAATTTAGAAAATCTGACATCCGTCTTGTCCAGGGATATCGTGCTACCCAGTTACTGTTTAGCAGTTCGGATGAACAGTCAGTTCATGTAAAATACTGGTATTCAGCTGAATCTGGTTAGACTGGAAGCCGACCGTGATTGGGAAAAGGATGACTGATTGATTGATTCAAAGCTGATAATGTAACCTAAGATATTTACACAAAGGTATCCTGGATAACTGTCTCTTTGGTGTAGTGGTCTCGAGCACTATCTTAAGAGCATGAGGTTCTGAGTTCTATTGACGGGTTGGGCAAAGAAATATAAAGAAATAAATTTAGAAAGACTGTAAATTATTTGATACAGTTGAGACTATACACAAAAAGGTGGTAAGAGCCGCGACTTACAAGTTGTAGGTCGTGAGTTCAAACCCAGGCAGGCGCTTTATTATATGTAAATTATTTCATCACCACTGCTCTCAAAACCGTGAAGGAAAACATCGTGAGGAAACCAGAATGTCCGAGAAGCAAAAAATCGAAGATATGTGACTTCCACCAACCAGCAATGAGCCTGCGTAGCGGATTATGGTCCACACCCTCTCACTGAGAGTAGACCTGTGCCTCAGCAGTGGGGACATTAAAATGCCAATGATGATGATGATGATGACATAAAAATAAAACAACAAAAGAAAGAAAAAGCCTTACGGCTGCGATAATAAGGTTCATTTCAGCAGAAATTACTGTTAGATATTGTCAAACACTAGTCTTTCAATTAATTTAAGGACACTGACGGGAGAAAGCAGTTGATATTGATATCTTTCATCTGAAATTTCACAGTAGCTACTAAGAGTCGGGTTTGATTTGAACATAAATAGCGAAATCAAATCAATCAATCTGCCCGCGCCTTTTCCCAACTGTCATGGGTTCGACTTCCAGTCTAACCGGATGCAGCTGAATACCAGTATTTCACATGAAGAGACTGCCTATCTGACCTCCACAATCCTTACTGGGTAATACAATACCCCTTGGTAAGACTGGTTGTCAGACTTTCGGGCTTCTGACGACCTGTAACGACTGTCAAAGATCCACGATTGACGAGGCACGGAAGGGTCTCGGTATGTAAGGATGGTTACCCATTCAAAAACCAACCCCGGTAAGCGTAGCTTAACCTGATTAATCGACCCGTGCGGCTGTTATTACTTTAGCCACGAGCGAACATAAATAGCGAAATATTGGTGCGAATTGTCTACAGTGATAATTTCGCCGATGGTTGAAGTCCGTAAATATTAAATAACCAATTCAGTCTTAGGCAAATAAACATAGCTAAGAATATAGGAAGTCTGCAAGATTCGCACATACAAAAACGTAGTTGCCAATAAACTATGTAAACCAAAATACATATTATTAATAGTCAGGAAACTTATCTTTTATATTATTCGTCTTCTATTTTTAGGCAGCTGTTATCACGCTGCTAAGCGGATTTGAGTGAAATTTGGTACCAGGATAGCTTATACCCTGGATTAACACATAGATTAATAGGCGGAGATTGTGGCTAAAGTAATAACAGCCGCACGAGTCAATCCATCAGGTTAAGCTACGCTTGCCGGGGTTCGTCCGTGGATGGGTGACCATCTATACATACCGAGACTCCTCCGTGCCTCGGAAAGCACGTTAAGCCGTTGGTCCCGGCTACCAATCGGTGATCTTTGATTGTCGTTACGGGTCGTCAGAAGCCGAAAGTCTGAAAACCAGTCTTACCAAGGAGTGTCGTATTACCTAGTAACTGGGTTGTGGAGGTCAGATAGGCAGTCGCTCCATGTAAAATACTGGTATTCAGCAGCAAAAATATCTTTAATTTCGGAAGTCGGTGTTTGTATTTTATTTCTTCGTTATTTGACACCGAAATTAAAGATAGTTATTTTTTAGTGTATTTTCTTTTTTGGAAGTCGGTTGTTTTTTTTGTAAAAATGTTTTTTATTTTTCACTTTTTAGTTGTTATACCCCAGAACTCAAATCTCAATAACATGGAACGTGGAATTTAGACATACTCGTAATTGGAGAAAACCAAAACGTCATCTAGGTATACATATTTTTCGTTTTTGTTCAGTTTTTCAAAATTCGCTAAAACAATTTTTATAAAATTTATATGCGACCACCTCGGGAGTACATTCTTTCGGATAAAAAAGGAATTTTGGAAATCGGTCCATATATGCCAGAGCAATCAATGGACATACATAAAAAAACATAGAACCTCCTTCGTTTTCTAAGTCGGTTAAAAAGAGGTGACCTCATCTTGCCAAATAATGATCCAGTACAAATAAATGGGCACTCAGAACACTATACATACTTAGCCGTACGTATATAAAGCTCGTAACACATTAGCAGCAAACATAATCGATAGTACTAAAACACAAAATAAAATACCGTTACTTGATCCGTACAGTTGACATACCGGTATGAACGAACTCGTTCAAAGTCGGGCCATGAAACTGCAGGTTTTAAGCTCGAGCGAGGTTTGTTGACCTGCAGTTCAAACAGGATAAAATACTTAGAAGTCCCACTTTATAAACTGGGCATCACAATTCCCACTTGACAATTCTCATCTGTGGTGCTTGGGAATTGGGCTTACCCTAGGATAAGTAATGCAGGGTAAAAAAATATTATTCAATTCAGTCCGCAAGTTAGATTAGCAAAAAAATATTGGACACATACTTTTTGCTTTAAAAAATTAATGAAAACTGACAAAGATAAAACGCATCAAAGTTTAGGAGTGGAGACTGTTACGCCACTTTTGAGTTAAAAGTGGTACAATTTTAACTCAAGTGTGACGTCGTGCCAAATTTCAACGCACTGTCATCGTCACTCTCACATCGTCTTTATTTTTTTACGTAAAAAATTAAAAATACGTGTCCACTATTTTTGGTATTTTAAGTGACAGATTAATTAGATTTTTTTAGTCATCAACCCAATTGTTAATGTCCCTTTGTGCCTATTGGCCTAACTTTGTTCTGACTCCTGCTTGATAATCTTAGGTTCCGAACATCCCATTAAAAAACTTTTTTACATAAAACACAACCGTCTTCCAAAAAAGAAAATACACTAAAAATTTAAAAATAACTTCAATTTCCGAAGTCGGTGTTTGTATTTTATTTCTTCGTTATTCGACATCAACTTCCGAAATTAAAGTTATTTTTAAATTTGTAGTGTATTTTCTTTTTTGGAAGTCGGTTGTTTTTTTTTTTTGTAAAAAAGTTTTTTATTTTTCACTTTTTAGTTGTTTTACCCCAGAACTAAGACAGAACCTCAATAACATGGAACGTGGAATTTAAATATACTTGTAATTGGAGAAAACCAGAACGTCATTCTAAGTATACATATTTTTCGATTTTGTTCAGTTTTTCAAAAAGCGCTGAACCAATTTCGATAAAATTTATATGGGACCACCTGAAAAATATACCCTTTCAAACAATAAACAAAAAAAAACCCAAATCGGTCCAGGCATCTTCGAGTAATCGGGGAATATACATAAAAAAAAAACTAAAAAATTAGGTTCTGATGAATTGAGAACCTTCGCCTTTTTGAAGTCGGTTAAAAACCGGAACCCTTGTAGGATCACTCGTGCGTCTGTCTGTCTGTCTGTCTGTTCGTCTGTCACAGCCGTTTTTACTTACTCCTCCAATGTTATTTTCTGATTAATTTCGTTGTGAGACCCAAAACAGTTGTATCGTTTCTTCAGGACTCGTCGAGCTGCTTTTCTGGTGGTCGCCACTGTAGATTCTGGCTTACAGGAGTTGCAGTCGCTGGAAATAGTGTGGCAGGCTAGTCTAATTAATAAAAAAACTGGGAATCTCCGTCGAGGTAGGATAAGCTAATCACTAACTGATGTATCAGAGGATCGAGGAGCCCAGTTACCTGCTATTAAAGACTTTTTTTTTTATGTTTGATAGGCTCGCGTTTGACCACTATCTCACCTGATGGTAAGCGATGATGTGGTCGAAGATGGAGCACGCTTGCCTAGAAGTAACCTATTCACTCTTGACTTAAAGACTCCCAGGTTGTATCTTACAGAAAACACAGACTCCGGTAGAGAATTCCACTCTCTAGCTGTACGTGCAATGAATGTTTTCTCAAAACGCTTTGTGCGTATGGATGGGATGTCCACCATGAACCGGTGGCACTTCGCCGTACGTCTTGTGGTCCTTAGATGAAACGGGCTTGGCGGAATCAAATCATGCAATTCCGTCGCACACTCCCCAAAATGTAATCGATAGAAAACCGACAGGCTAGCAACTCGGCGTCTATGTTCAAGACTTTGGAGTTTTGACTCAACGAGTCTATCATTGCCGATGATTCTTGGCTCGTTTCTCAATTGACTCAAGGGCATCAAGCCGGTATCTTGCAGATCCGTCCCAAAGATGAGAGCAGTACTCCATACACGATCGGACTTGCGCTTGATAGAGTTGGAGCAGCTGTTCCGGCGTGAAGTATCGTCTCACCTTTGCGAGGACCCCCAACTTTTTGGCAGCCACTGGAGCCTTAGCCTCTATGAAGGGACCAAAATTGAGTGTAGATGTTAAAGTAACACCAAGAAGATCAAGTCGGTCGGTTATCGGCACGGTTACACCTCGGAAACATGGAGCCGGGTGAAATTGGCTCCTTTTAGCAGAAAAAAGACACGCCTGGGTCTTAGCAGCATTGAACTTAACCAGATTGGCATCGCCCCATTCAGAGACAGCCTGCAAGGACAAGTTCAAGCGCCCAACCATAGCCTCTCGGAGAGACCGGACCTGAGACCCACTAACTCGTGCGTCTGGCACGTATCTCTCGGCAACAGTGCTGTCGTCTGCATACCCAAAGGTACCGGGTTTTAGCAGATCGTTAATATGCAGCAAAAACAATGTTGCCGAGAGCACCGACCCCTGAGGAACACCGGCATTAATAGCCAGCAGTCCGGACGAGCAGCCATCTATGACTACTCGGATAGACCGATCCCTCAGGAAATAATTTGCTGGGTCAGCTCGACTACCCTTCTTGGGTACGGGTTGCACGTTAGCTTGCTTCCAAGCCATCGGCACTTTTCCAGTCTCAAACGAAAGGCGATATAGGCGTGTCAAGATCGAAGACAACTCAGGCGCACACGTCCTCAGTACAATTGCCGGTATCCCGTCGGGACCACTAGCCTTGTTCACGTCCAGGTTACGCAGCACCCTCCGGACATCCTTCTGATGAATGCGAATGTCTGACATAATCGACTCGCATCCACCAAGAGTACCAGGGGGCCTCGCGCCACCAGGATCTAGACGCGAAGATTCCGTAAACAGAGAGGCAAGCAAGCTTGCTTTCTCCTCAGCGGAGTGGGCCAGCGACCCGTCGGGTTTCAGCAGTGGAGGTAGTGAGGGGCGGCAGAAGTTCGATTCAACCGACTTAGCCAGGGACCAAAACGCCTTACTACCAGCTGGGTAAGAAGCAAGCTTGTTCCCAATTCGGCCAATGTGGTCAAACCGAGCCTTCCGCAACACCTTTTTGCAGAACTTGGCAGCCCTGTTGAAGGCTCTCTTCTTCTGACTCACGTCACTCCATTACATCACGTAATACTCCATTCCCCGCCGCAACACATCCGTCACGGCGTCCGCGCACGACGAAACATCAGTCGAAGAAAAGCAAGTGGGCCGCCAAGGATAACATGCGAAGAAAGATCGCATGCCATCCCAATCTGTAGACTGTATAAAGATCATAGCACACATATCAACTCGGAAAGGGATCGCCATCGCCTTTCCAGGGCATCGTCAAACAGGCGTCAACCTAACGTAAGCACGTAACCAAAGCGGATCACCAGCACCGGTACGTCGACTCGGCTATGGCTAGGTGACACTGCACTTATGGCTCGCAGACCGGGGTGGTTGACCTGGCTGCCACGTACCTAGTTTGATTCTGTTTTGTTTGTTTGAAATCTAACCAACAAATTCAATAAAACATCCGCGAAATACGAATGGAAGTTATCTTGTGAATGGCATGACAACACGTTCGGTAACAGTAGTTTGCTGCAAGCGCGGGGACGATGAGCCGTAAGCGCGGGGACGACGAGCCGTAAGCGCGAGGATGACGAGCCGTTAGCGCGGGAACTGCAAGTTGATCACGCAGCGCACCGCGGTTCGTGAGCTTCTCCCAAGGCGAGGCGATTACGTTACGATTCCGATTAGTGTGCGTTGATATGTGTGCTATGACCTTTATTAAGGGCCTACCTCCCCATAAGTGGCGCCCTCATTGAATTTGATTAAAGAGTCCTATGTTGCGTTTGTTACACATAAGATAAGGTATTTTTACGTAGTTAAAACAGGACCCAAAGTGTTTCGTATCCAAAGTAGTAAGCAAAAGTGTCAAAAACGGCCGTTTTTGGTGTGATGTGGGGTGTTACGCGCATGGATAGAATTAGGAATGTGTATATAAGAGACAGTCTGAAAGTGGCACCGCTGACTGAAAAGTTTTGTGGAAATCGGTTGTCGTGGTATGGGCATGTGATGCGAAGGAATGAAGAAAATGTCATGAGGAAAGTATTGTGTATGGCTATAAGAGTAGGAGAAAGCCAAAGAAACGATGGTTGGACTGTGTGAAAGAGGATATGGGTAAAAAGGGGGTGACTACAGAGATGACGACTAATAGAGGAGTATGGAAGAAAAAGACATGTTGCGCCGACCCCAAATTAATTGGAATAAGGGCAGAAGAATGTTGATTACTTTGGATACGAAACACTTTGAGTCATGCTTCCACAACGTAAAAATACCTTATCCTCTTTGTAACAAATGCAAGATAGGATTCTTTAATCTTTATTTTCTAGGCTTTGCTACGATTTTTTATTCAATGAGGGCGCCACTTGGCGGCTATATAAGCCTTAACATTTTCCATACAAACCGAGCTTGCAGTAAGTGCCACCGTTTGTTTATTGAAAGTAACGGTCAGTGGCAATTCTGACAATGCCTGTGAGGTTTGAAACTTGCGGATAGCTGACCCATCGGACGATGAGTGTGAAGGAACAGAAAGTGAGTTGAGCTATATTACCTCCTGTGGCACAAGGATAACGTTTGTTTAAATGTAATGTGCTAAATATCCGTTGAAATCGACACCGTGTCCAAAATTTGATCGGGAAAATAACTGAACCTTCTGGCCAAAGCCTTCATGGTTCAACAACAACAGATTAAAGATTCGGTCAGATGTTACTTTTCAGGTTATAATCAGTATCTTGTCCCTTGCATTGGGTGATCACATAAATACGCACTTTGCACAAGTGCTTGTGATTTCAGATGTCGTTACAGCGATTACGGTACGCATACGGTAATTTTGAGTAATTTGCGAGCAGGTGTAGCGATAAAAATATTTTTTGAGAGAGATTTTCGACTTTAGGGCGTGATTTTTTGTTTTTTTTTTGCTGTGTTTTGGCATTGCATTTTTACTGTTAATAAGTTTAAGGCTCGTCTTTACTTTGTAGTGGTTTCGATCTGTGTGTGTAAGGCTGAAGGGACTAACAGATGTGTAAGGGTTAGAAACCGAATGGAATCCTTATTTCTGTTAATTGCACGCCTCATATCGCGAAGAGATTGAGGTAGTGCTCTTCTTTCAACACGTCAAGGCCAAGCAATTTTATGGCCTTAAAAAGACTTTTTTTTCTTTTTTTTTTTTGGGGTTGGGAAATCATCCAGTGACTTCTTCCGCTCTAGGGTGGAGCGGAAGGGCGTGTCAGACTCTTACTGACTAAAATCCACCCCTGTTCCTTCCCTGCCTGAGTGCCCAGGGGTGCGGTAACTCATTTTCAGAATTTATCCGCTACCCCTAGGCATGCAGGCACCGGCCACGATGGGCCCCGTCAAAAATGACTCTATTACGTTCATATTTCATCCATAGGATAATGAGTAAACGTATATCAAGAAAAGACTTTAGAAAACTTACTTTATGTTTTAAGAAAACATTTGTTCTGCTACTTGATAGAAATAAAGAGTTTGAAAAAAATTTTACTTTGACGTCCGGACGTCTGTATGTATTAACTCTTTTTGTATCTAGTCCGAATAACTGCCGAAAAAAATATCGTATCGAGAGCTGTTTTTTTTTTATTTTGTTCATAATTTTCTCAAGATGAACCCTTTCGATATTCACTATCGTAGTTTCTATCGTTTTTTTAATATTTAATTAAAATTCATGACATAGCATTTTTTGTATAATTATCGGGTGTAAAAAGACAGTTTCCGAAGTCGAAAGCCACTAAATCTACCCATTATTTTGAGTTTTTTTTCCACTAGACTATTCCTAGGAATCCACTGGTTCTAAAGCTATTGAAGGTCAAAGTCCCAATTTTTATTTTACTCTGTAATTCAGCAATACAACTTATTTTCAGAAATGAACGTTATGAGGCGTGCACTCTGCCAGACACTCTTTTCTTATACATTTACTTCTAACTACTAATCTTCGCATTTATAATATTGGTTGGTTAGTATGCGTTGGAAGGCCTCCAGCAAGGTGGACCGATGACCTGGTGAGGATCACGGGTAGCCGATGGATGCGAGACGCACAGGACTGATCGTTGTGGCGACACTTGGAGGAGGCCTATGTCCAGCAGTGGACATCTTTCAGCTGAAATGAGTTTTTTTATTTTTTATTATTGTTGATAGGCTCACGTTTGGCCAAGATCATGTGGTCGAAGATGGAGCAGGCTTGCCTTGAAGTAACCTATTCACTATTGACCTAAAGACTCCCAGGTTGTAGCTATCAGGAAACACATACTCCGGCAGGGAATTCCACTCCCTAGCACATGTTCGCACAATGAATGTGTTCTCAAAACGTTTTGTGCGTGTAGATGGGATGATCACCATGTACCGGTAGCACAGCGCCTTACGTCTTGTGGTCCGATGATGGAACGGGCTTGGCGGAATCATATTATGCAATTCCGTCACACACTCTCCAAAATGTAGCCGATAGAAAACCGACAGGCTAGCAACTCGGCGTCTATGCTGAAAACTTTGGAGCTTCAACTCAACGTGCCTATCATTACCGATAATTCTCTGGGCTCGTTTCTCAATTGACTCAAGGGTATCAAGCTGGTATCTGGCAGATTCGACCCAAAGATGAGAGCAGTACTCCACACACGATCGAACTTACGCTTGAAAGAGTTGGAGCAGCTGTTCCGGCGTGAAGTACCGTCTCACCTTTGCGAGGATCCCCAACTTTTTGGCAGCCACTTGAGCCTTGTCCACTATGAAGGGACTAAAATTGAGGGTAGATAAAGTAAAGTAAATTAAGTAAAGTAAAGATGGAGCCGGGTTAATTGGCTCCTTTTAGCAAAAAAAAGACACGCCTGGGTCTTAGCAGCATTGAACTTGACCAGATTGGCATCGTCCTATTCTAAGATAGCCTGTAAGGACAAGTTCAAGCGCCCAACCATAGCCTCTCGGAGAGACCGGACCTGAGACCCGCTAGCTCGTGCGTCGGGCACGTATCTCTCGGCAACAGTGCTGTCGTCTGCATACCCAAAGGTACCGGTTTTTAGCAGATAGTTAATATGCAGCAAAAACAATGTTGCCGAGACCACCGACCCCTGAGGAACACCGGCATTAATAGCCAGCAGTCCGGACGAGCAGCCATCTATGACCACTCGGATAGACCGATCTCTCAGGACATCTGAAATCCAATCACACAAACCGGCGGGCAGACCGAAGGAAGGAACCTTGGCAATTAGGCCATCGTGCCAGACCCTGTCGACGGCCTTCGAGATGTCAAGGGAGACCGCAAGGGCTTCCTCTTTTTTCTAGATGGCCTCACTCCATATGTGAATGGCATACGCTAGAAGATCCCCAGTTGACCGATTTCGGCGGAAGCCGTATTGTCGGTCACTGTGGATATCGTTAGCTTCTAGGTATGCCAGGAGCTTACCATTCATACGTTCCATATTCTTACAGAGTATGGAAGTTAAAAAGAGTATGTGAGTATAAAGAAGGATTCTCGTCTGTTTCCTAGCCCCAACCATTATATTGTCATGGTATAGAATTAGTTTTTTGTCAGCGCAAATACCCACTGACACAGTTGATTATGTTGATTAACCTAAAACGTTTATATTATAGTCTCGTCGTGATATATGGTTTTATATGGAGAAAGCTTAATTATATAGATTTCTTTATTGTGATTTTGATGCTTTCGTTTTATTAAATACATGAGCAAAGTTGTCAAAGTCACTGGTGGCGCATCACCGTACGTCTTGTGGTCCGAGGATGAAACGGGCTATTGTCAAGTTCCGACGCACACTCGTCGGATCTAGCCAGAAAGATCTAATCATCACCACGACTACCCACAACCTGGCTTCTCCCACTGCTAAGCATATGCCATTCTCTTCTTGTGGCAATCCCCATGCTGCTGTGCCAACGTCATATTCTAAGTTTTACCTTTTTCTTTGGGATGGTAAATCATCAAACAAATTCGGCGTTCAGGCGTGTCAGACTCTTACTGACTAAAACCCACCCATGATCCTTCAGTTTCCTGTGCCAAGGCAAGGTGACTCCTTCAAACACTTCTGTGACCCTGGCAAATTCTAGGCCATAACTTTTTTTTTTCTTAGATTACATCGATGTCGTTGGCCTATGAAGAACGTCCTACACTAAGTTTATCGATTTGCTGTACTTCAACAAGATTTAATAAACTCAAACCCGAATATAGAAAAAGAAAGTGTGTGTGTACTTACGTACTCACGTAAGAAGTTATACTTCTTTGGCGTAACAATATAAAAAACCAAACTGTCACAAAGTTAACAAAAGGAAAACAATCATTCTTCATGAACACAGACTATAGCTAACTTCAGGGTGTCGGTTTTTGGTGACGGTGTGCGCGCGCATCTTAAAAATTTACTCTCATCATTTTTCCCTAACGCGCCCAAAGAGGTATAACTTCAAAAATATGATTTTGTGCGTTTTTAACGTTTATGGGACATCATCCTATGACATCGCCCGCTCTGAGTGGAGCGGGAGGGCGTGTCAGACTCTTACTGACTAAAACCCACCCCTGTTCCTCCCTGCCTTGAGTGCCCAGGGGCGAGGTAACTCTTTCGAATTTATCCTCCACCCCCGGGCAGGCATCGGCCGTGGCAGGCCCCGTCCCTATTGCTGGCAACTCTTTGAGGCGCGCGTGGAACACTACGCGCCGTCGACTCTCGGGCCTGGTGCTGATCGGACGGCGAGTTACCCACTACTCGCCGTCCGCAGGCCCGGGTCTACGGTGGCCGGAGATCGTCTCGCGGCCCCTGGCGTCTCCTGCGGCGGTCGCGGCTGGGGGCGCTAGGGCGACTCGGCTGTTGTTGAGTCTCCCTAACGTATGCCGCCTCCCTCTTCGCGAGCATTACTGCTTCGCAGAAGGAGGAGACGGCCTCCCATTCCCTTTCGCTCCGTACCATGGCCTGAACCAGGGCACGGCGCGAGAGGTCGCTGCCGCCTATCGCATCCACGAGGACCCCCAAAATCCCCAAATTTTAAAGTTCATAGGTCAATGGGAAATTAAAACAGTCTTTGGAACAATATTTTGGGACATACGACGAACAGACGGACACGTGAGTGACAGCAATTAGGCGTTTAGACCCTTTGGGTACAGAACCCTAATAAAAAATAAAATAAAGACTAATAGAGAGCTGCTCTATTGGTGAGAGCAATGGTTTCCATTTTTGGAACAGGTTACGGGAGCAAAACCATGGGAAAAGACCAGTATAGCTGATAAGACACGACCTTCAAAGTTTCCAATCTCTGTCAAGCTTCAAGCTTCTAAACATCTCTAGAACCAAAATAAAACATAAAAAATTCTACCCTAATACAATGAGGTAAAGTTTAAATTCCCACAAACGTAATTGTAAAACATTTAAAGTTATTTAGCGCCTATGTTTGATTGGGACTTATCTTATCTTTTTAAATTCTTTAATCATAACACTGTCAACTTGATGGGCTAAGTGCAATACTGTTGAATAGTTCACATTGATGCCGAAAGTTGTCAAAGTCACTGGTGGCGCATCACCGTACGTCTTGTGGTCCGAGGATGAAACGGGCTATTGTCAAGTTCCGACGCACACTCGTCGGATCTAGCCAGAAAGATCTAATCATCACCACGACTACCCACAACCTGGCTTCTCCCACTGCTAAGCATATGCCATTCTCTTCTTGTGGCAATCCCCATGCTGCTGTGCCAACGTCATATTCTAAGTTTTACCTTTTTCTTTGGGATGGTAAATCATCAAACAAATTCGGCGTTCAGGCGTGTCAGACTCTTACTGACTAAAACCCACCCATGATCCTTCAGTTTCCTGTGCCAAGGCAAGGTGACTCCTTCAAACACTTCTGTGACCCTGGCAAATTCTAGGCCATAACTTTTTTTTTTCTTAGATTACATCGATGTCGTTGGCCTATGAAGAACGTCCTACACTAAGTTTATCGATTTGCTGTACTTCAACAAGATTTAATAAACTCAAACCCGAATATAGAAAAAGAAAGTGTGTGTGTACTTACGTACTCACGTAAGAAGTTATACTTCTTTGGCGTAACAATATAAAAAACCAAACTGTCACAAAGTTAACAAAAGGAAAACAATCATTCTTCATGAACACAGACTATAGCTAACTTCAGGGTGTCGGTTTTTGGTGACGGTGTGCGCGCGCATCTTAAAAATTTACTCTCATCATTTTTCCCTAACGCGCCCAAAGAGGTATAACTTCAAAAATATGATTTTGTGCGTTTTTAACGTTTATGGGACATCATCCTATGACATCGCCCGCTCTGAGTGGAGCGGGAGGGCGTGTCAGACTCTTACTGACTAAAACCCACCCCTGTTCCTCCCTGCCTTGAGTGCCCAGGGGCGAGGTAACTCTTTCGAATTTATCCTCCACCCCCGGGCAGGCATCGGCCGTGGCAGGCCCCGTCCCTATTGCTGGCAACTCTTTGAGGCGCGCGTGGAACACTACGCGCCGTCGACTCTCGGGCCTGGTGCTGATCGGACGGCGAGTTACCCACTACTCGCCGTCCGCAGGCCCGGGTCTACGGTGGCCGGAGATCGTCTCGCGGCCCCTGGCGTCTCCTGCGGCGGTCGCGGCTGGGGGCGCTAGGGCGACTCGGCTGTTGTTGAGTCTCCCTAACGTATGCCGCCTCCCTCTTCGCGAGCATTACTGCTTCGCAGAAGGAGGAGACGGCCTCCCATTCCCTTTCGCTCCGTACCATGGCCTGAACCAGGGCACGGCGCGAGAGGTCGCTGCCGCCTATCGCATCCACGAGGACCCCCAAAATCCCCAAATTTTAAAGTTCATAGGTCAATGGGAAATTAAAACAGTCTTTGGAACAATATTTTGGGACATACGACGAACAGACGGACACGTGAGTGACAGCAATTAGGCGTTTAGACCCTTTGGGTACAGAACCCTAATAAAAAATAAAATAAAGACTAATAGAGAGCTGCTCTATTGGTGAGAGCAATGGTTTCCATTTTTGGAACAGGTTACGGGAGCAAAACCATGGGAAAAGACCAGTATAGCTGATAAGACACGACCTTCAAAGTTTCCAATCTCTGTCAAGCTTCAAGCTTCTAAACATCTCTAGAACCAAAATAAAACATAAAAAATTCTACCCTAATACAATGAGGTAAAGTTTAAATTCCCACAAACGTAATTGTAAAACATTTAAAGTTATTTAGCGCCTATGTTTGATTGGGACTTATCTTATCTTTTTAAATTCTTTAATCATAACACTGTCAACTTGATGGGCTAAGTGCAATACTGTTGAATAGTTCACATTGATGCCGAAAGTTGTCAAAGTCACTGGTGGCGCATCACCGTACGTCTTGTGGTCCGAGGATGAAACGGGCTATTGTCAAGTTCCGACGCACACTCGTCGGATCTAGCCAGAAAGATCTAATCATCACCACGACTACCCACAACCTGGCTTCTCCCACTGCTAAGCATATGCCATTCTCTTCTTGTGGCAATCCCCATGCTGCTGTGCCAACGTCATATTCTAAGTTTTACCTTTTTCTTTGGGATGGTAAATCATCAAACAAATTCGGCGTTCAGGCGTGTCAGACTCTTACTGACTAAAACCCACCCATGATCCTTCAGTTTCCTGTGCCAAGGCAAGGTGACTCCTTCAAACACTTCTGTGACCCTGGCAAATTCTAGGCCATAACTTTTTTTTTTCTTAGATTACATCGATGTCGTTGGCCTATGAAGAACGTCCTACACTAAGTTTATCGATTTGCTGTACTTCAACAAGATTTAATAAACTCAAACCCGAATATAGAAAAAGAAAGTGTGTGTGTACTTACGTACTCACGTAAGAAGTTATACTTCTTTGGCGTAACAATATAAAAAACCAAACTGTCACAAAGTTAACAAAAGGAAAACAATCATTCTTCATGAACACAGACTATAGCTAACTTCAGGGTGTCGGTTTTTGGTGACGGTGTGCGCGCGCATCTTAAAAATTTACTCTCATCATTTTTCCCTAACGCGCCCAAAGAGGTATAACTTCAAAAATATGATTTTGTGCGTTTTTAACGTTTATGGGACATCATCCTATGACATCGCCCGCTCTGAGTGGAGCGGGAGGGCGTGTCAGACTCTTACTGACTAAAACCCACCCCTGTTCCTTCCCTGCCCTGAGTGCGCCTAAATTAGAAAATTAACTATCCCAAGCAAACATATTCCCGAGATAAAAGTATCTAATGTAGTAAGTATCTTTACCGTAAATAAACGTATTTTCTTTCTTTCTTTCTTTCTAATAATGGTGCCGATTCTGTTATGCACAAACTAAACTTAATTTAGGCTATTGCTATTTTTGTCTCTCTAGTAAAACAAGAAAGAGACGTACGTAAATTAGAGCTGTCAAATTTAGTTGAACTAAGATTTTCATACAAATTAAGGATACACGTAAAAACATGTCGACTAAAAACACGGTAAAACGCAAGGCGCAAACTAGTTTGACATCTCTAACTTAGTTCATAGCTATAGCCGTCCTTTTCTCACACTGCGTTTTAGTAAAAGATAGCGATTCTCTAATTATAGTTTAGTTATTGATCAAGAGAACCGCCACCAATGTCCTATTCCAGAACATGGTCTATCTACCTGTGCCCATGCGCAAAATTTCATCCCAATCCGTCCAGCCGTTTAGCTATGAAGAATTAACAGAAAAACAGAGTAACTTTTGCATTTATAACACTAGCTGCGCCCCGCGGTGTCACCCGCGTAGACCGGGCAAAAGTAGGCAAGTGTTAATCCAAGATGTAAGCTGTCTACATACCAAATTTCATTCAAATCGGTTCAGTAGTTTGAGCGTGAAGAAGTCACAAACATACACAAACTATCGCCTTTAAATAAATAAATAAATAAATAATTTATTTTTCTTCAAAAATTACAGATTATGGTGGTGTGATTATGGGCCTTAAAATCAAAACAAAACAAGGTATAACTTCAGTACATAAGTTTGGTTGGCATCGAACATTGCCAAAGATAAATTGTTGCAATCTGTATCCAATAATTAGTAAACCCTGCCTCCCAAACTAGGGTAGCCTGTATTTTAGGAGGCAGTGTTCGGGTAAGAGATTATTTTAATTAGATTTAACAGATTATGTTTTTATTTTTTATTATTGCTTTTACCGCAAAAACAACAACTTATACAAAGATATATAGGAGCATTTGTATGCGAAGATTAATTGATTGCAAGTATGTGGCTGTGGGGGTGTGTGTGTATGAATGGGGATAGGTTTGTATGAATGGGGGTATGTTTTTTTTTTTTTTTTTTTTTTTTTTTTTTTTTCTATTCTATTCCTATACAATCTGTTTTTATTTATTTATATGTTATATTATGTAAGTCACTGTGTATGTGTAATGTTAGGCATGTGAAGTGAGTGTGAGTTTATTAGGATATGAGTGCGTGTTTCTGAGTACTTGTAGTGTATGTTTGGGTAATGGGTGCGTAATAAGAGCGTGTGATTGTGAACAATAGTAGTGTAAGTTAAATATGTGGTAGTAAGTGAGCAGTTGTATAGTTATTAGGAGATGAATGTGAGCAAAGTCTCTGTGTAGCCATAGTCCTTTTGTAGTAGCCACTCAGTTACTATGGATTGCACTTTGTGTAAGTTTAATTTTATAATATTTAATTGTGTGTCGACTTTATGGTATATGTGTGTACCTAGTATGTAAAATTGATGTGTTGCGAAAGCGGTTTTGTGTTGGGTTCTTGGAAGAAGATTTACTCTCTTATTAGGTTTTGGTGGAGGCAGACCAAAATGTGTTCTAAGGATAGATCGGAGCACAAAGAGTTGCCGTACTGTTAGAACTCCACAGTCGGAGTACAGTTCTGTTGTTGGATACCTGTAAGGCTTTTTACAAAGGACTTTGAGTATGGCCCTTTGCGCTCTTTCCACCCCCAAAACACTGGTTTTTGTAGCTCCACCCCATGCAGTAATGCAATATCCCAGAACCGATTGGCACAGAGCAAAATACACCATCTTCAGTGTGTCTAGGCTAACTGAGTCTCTAAGGGACTTAAAGATGTGGATAAGTCGCATTGTTCTTGTGGTAACGGCTTCTATCTGTTTGTCCCATTTTAGTCCGCTATCAATATGTACGCCAAGATATTTAGCGCTGTCAGCTCTAGTAAGTGCTGGGCAGACACAGTGACCGAGTAAATTTGAGCAAGAGTGAGCTACTACAGAGAAAGTACGGGAAGGGGCCGTGTTTCTGCGGATTGCGAAAGGAATGAATGATGTTTTGGTCAAGTTGAGTGTAAGGAGGTTTAGTTTAAGCCATTTAATTACCCTGGACAATGCTTTCTCTGCAGCAACCTTGACCATATCCCACGTAGGTCCGTAAACGAGGATCGCGGTATCATCAGCATACGCATAGATGTTACAGTTAGTGAGGCTCAATCTGCACAGGTCGTTCACATAAATTAGGAAGAGTGTTGGTCCTAGGATGCTTCCCTGAGGAACGCCATAAGTTATCGGTTCCTCGTCGCTATAGTACTGGTCAATTTTGACAAGTTGCGTCCGATTGGTGAGGTAACTTTTGAAAATCTCAAGTTGTATTCCACGTATACCGACGAGTTCCAGTTTGGCGATAAGTTTGGGAACAGAAACTGTGTCGAATGCTTTAGCGAGATCCAGGAAGATCGTCAAACATTTTGTTTTATTGTCAAGCTTACTAGCTACCTGTTGCGTAAGATCCAGCACGGCATCTTCGGTCGACACTCTTTGTCGGAATCCGTACTGATTCTCAGCAATAATTTTATGTTTGTCTAGAAAGCTTCCTAGACGTTTATTTAAAATCTTTTCAAAAATTTTTGAGAGGGTAGACAAGACAGATATCGGCCTATAATTGTTAACACAGTTTTTGTTCCCTCCCTTATGAATAGCCTTTATAATATTAGTGTGATAAGTATGGATTAAACCTTAGAGAATCAGAGATAATCTAAGTACCTACCTTGTATAGGTTACATTACCATTACATTACAAGATAAAATTACGTTACAGGACAGAATAATCGGTGCTTAAATAACAAGTAATTTAACTTATCCAAACACAATGTAAACAATGATTTATTCTAATTTATACATTCCATAAATGCTTTGAACATCTAAGATGGCCGATAGCTCTCAAAGGCACAGTTTCAACAGAGGTTTTGGCCTTCAAAAAGTTATAGGTACACAATTTATTACTAAACCAAGTTATAGGTTTACAATAAACACACTGAACCAGTGAGGAGTGGTGGCCCAGTGGTTGCAGCTTCGACTTACGAGTCAGGTTATGGATTCGAACCCGAAAAGGCGTTTTACTTACTTATTAAGGCTTATTTATTTATTAAACTTAATACACAAGTAAGAATTACTGTACAATGGCGGACTTAATGCCTTAGGCATTTTCTACCAGTCGACCTTAGGGTGGTGCAGAGACGGAACGTGGCAGGTGCAACTTAAGGGAAAGAATAAACGGAAAAAAAAATACAATAATGAATACATACTTAAATACATACATACAACAGAATTAAAAATGTAAATGAGAAAAACGAAAACAACGAATCAGCGTTGTGACGATTTTTCCAACTCCTTGCGAATGTGTTCACGCGTCTTCAACTTAAAAGAGAAACGACTGGTTGCCGACCTGATGTTCGGAGGGAGCGCATTCCATAGGGAGACCGCCTGGACATGGAAGGAAGAATGGACAAACCCAGAGCGGTGAGAGGGACATCGCAGAAGACGATTATTGGTTGAACGAAGATGCCGTCACTCGCGTGTCCGTCTGTCCGTCGTTTCTCACAAAATTTTGTTCCGAAGAATTTTTTAACTTCCATTGACCTTTAAACTTGATAAATCAGATTTTTCTTTGATATTCCCTCATTTGGTACGGAACTCTAAATGAGCGAGGTCTGACACACACTTGTCCGGTTATAGTAATTAATTTCAAATCATTATTATTATTTTTCGTATATTTATTTTTACACATATTTTTAAATATTTTTAAAAGAAAACATATAAAAAAAACATTTAAAAATATAAAAATAGTAGTCCACTGGTATCGGGAGCAGGGTCCAAGCTACCGGTGGTTAGGGCTCCAGAGACAGGAACCTCCTCACAATGCGAGCCGTATCAAGGAGTACTGCCTTCTGAATCAGGCCCTTGATCCAACCGCGCAACGACAGCTTCGACAGGTGGTCGTCGAAGCTGTCGAAGCTGTCTGTCTTATTATTATTATTATTCTTTATTGTACACATAAAACATAGACAGAAAAACACAATGGGACACGACATATTCAAGAACCAAAAATTCGAAGAGCGGTCGGCTTCCAGTCTAACCGGATACAGCTGAGTACCAGTATTTTACACGGAACAACGGCCTATCTGACCTCTACAACCCAGTAACTGGGTAACTCGGTACCCTTTGGCAAGACTGGTGTTAAGATCTCAGGCTTCGGTCTCGGGCCTGCGGACGGCGAGTAAAAGGTAGCTCGCCGTCCGATCAGCACCAGGCCCGAGAGTCGACGGCGCGTAGTGTTCCACGCGCGCCTCAAAGAGTGGTCAGCAATGATGACGGGGGCCGTCATAGCCGATGCCTGCCCAGGGGTTGTTGATAAATTAGAAACAGAATTACCGCGCCCCTGGGCACTCAGGGCGGGGAAGAAATAGGGGTGGGTTTTAGTCAGTAAGAGTCTGACACGCCCTTCCACTCCACCCTAGAGCGGGAGATGTCATTGGATGATTTACCACCCCACAAAAAAAAAATGGCTTTGGTCTACCCGTAACGACTAACAAAGACCTGCAAATCACAGCCGGAATAGACAGCTTAACGTGCTATCAGAGGCACTGAAGAGTCTCTGTATGTGATGAATGGTCACTCATCCACGATTCGACCTCGGCAAGTGTTGCTTAACCTTCGAGATCGGCTCGTGCCACTATTATTATTTGGCAACGAGCTCACCTAAAGTACTAACTAAACCAAGTATAGGTTTACAAGAAGCTTATTAAATCAGTCAGTAGTGGTGGTCCAGTGGTAACAGCAACGTCTAACGAGTTTGTAGATTGTGGGTGTGGGAACCCAAGCAGGCGCTTTACTTTGTATTCCATCACCACTGCTCTCAAAACTGCGAATAAAAGAATCGTGTCGGACTTACAAGTTGTACGATCCGACCTCGGCAAGTGTTGCTTAACCTTGGAGATCGGCTCATCCCACTAACTAAACCAAGTTATAGGTTTACAAGGAACTTACTAAACCAGTGAGCAACGGCAGCCAAGTGACAACGGCGACGACTTACGAGTTTGTAGATAGTGGGTTCCCAAGTTGTTGTCCCAAGTGTTGGAACCCAAGCAGGCGCTTTACTTTGTATTCCATGACCACTGTTCTCAAAACTGCGAAGAAAAGAATCGTGAGGAAACCGGCATGTCCTAAAACCAAAACTTCGAAGGCATTAGATATCTTATCAATACGCACTTGAGAGAAGTGGTAGCCCCAGTGGTAACGGCCCGCGACTTACAAGTTGTAGGTCGTGAGTTCAAACCCAGGCAGGCGCTTTACTTTGTGTAAATTATTTCATCACCACTGCTCTCAAAACGGTGAAGGAAAACATCGTGAGGAACCCGGCATATCCTAGAACCAAAAATGGGAAGCAGTCGCCTCCTTCTGCGAAGCAGTAATGCTCGCGAAGGAGGAGGCGGAACGGGTGAGGGAGGATCAACAGATTCGCCCTTACACCCCCAGCAGCGGCCGCCGCAGGAGACGCCCTGGGCGTCGGGGTTCGCAAGCCGATCTCCGGCTACCGTCGGCGCGGGCCTGCGGACGGCGAGTAGTGGGTAACTCGCCGTCCGATCAGGACCAGGCCCGAGAGACGGCGGCTCGTAGTGTTCCACGTGCGCCTTAAAGAGATGTCAGCAACACCTGACGGGGCTTGTCAGGCGCGATGTCTGCGCCTGTGGTCGCTGATAAATTCGTAATAGAGTTCCCGCTACCCTCGGCACTCTGGCAACTGAAGGAACAGGGGTGGGCTTTAGTCGGTAAAAGTCTGACACGTCCTCCTGCTCCACCCAGAGCGGGAGAAGTCATTGGATAATTTCCCACCTGCACAAAAAAAAAAGGGTCGAGGGTGTGTTTGAAAAAGTCACCGCGACCCTGGCACAGGCCAATGAAGGCCTTTTCCCCAAAAGTCCAGGCGCCTTTTGAAGGATACCACCGAGGCCGAAAAAAGGTATTACGACATCATTCATCATCATTCTCCTACCCTTATGCCAATTTATTTGGGGTCGGCGCAACATGTCTTTTTCTTCCATACTCCTCTATTAGTCGTCATCTCTGTAGTCACCCCTTTTTTACCCATATCCTCAAAAAAGGTATTACGACATCACTATTATTGTTTTGCGTGTACAAGACAATATTTTGTCTTATACACGCAAAACATAGATTTAAATGGGCAATTTAGGTACTGTTAATTAAACAAAGCAGTGAAATGGTTGCGATAGTCTATTGTTCTTAATTTCCCAGTAATTAAACGTTTTGCTGTTATTTGTACTGAGATATGCTTTCAGTACGATTTTGTAAGCAATGTCTGAGAATTGGTTAAATAGGTATTTAATTTGATCGATCTATAAGACTGGGTTTCCTTTAATTGTATTGGCGTGTCATAATAGTGCGCGTAGGTGAATAATACAGACCACGTATTCAAAATGAAACCATAAGTTTTGTTTATCATTGTTGGTTTTTAACAATTTTATTTTTAGGTTTTTGGGACTAGGCTAGTAAATCTGTGTAACATAATTTCCTAGTACAGATAATAGTCAACGTAAAGGATGTTTCAAATAAACGACTGTGATAAAAATACGGTGTATATTTTTATTTCAAGTTATTTAAGCTTAAATAAAATTGAAATAAATCCCCTTCAAAGTACTCGCTTTGGCTCTCAACGTCCTAATCCGAACGGTGATTCCATAATTGGGAGCATAGCATTTCAGAAAACCTTTTTTCTGAAGGGCTGCCGATGCCTACAGCCGGTATATCGTGACCTGAAAAATTTAAAATAAAAACAGCAAACACTATATGGGAAACTTGGGATTATCTGGAGGACCGGATATTCGATAAACGAGGCATTTTTACTAGCTTAGAAATTAAATAAAATTTTGTGTAAAAGTAGTATAGCATAGTTAGTAGGTAAATAAATACATAAATAATCATTTTTTTGTAAGAAATGTGAGACTTGGTATGTAACTTATATATATATATATATATACACTTTTGAACACTTCCAGGTCAAAATTACCAGGAAAGACAGTGCTTTTCATCACCCGGAAAAAGACAGCCACCACCAATAATAATTGTATATCATATAAAAGAACAATGCCCACTTACTCATCTGTTCACCATTCAAGTGACAACCCACGTTCTTTTCTCGGAAGGTCTGATATGCATCGGATATCAGATTATTCAAATGAAAGCCACTGTATGCGCAAAAACTTATGATGTATCATCACGTCTGGTCCCGTAATAGTACCTACACAATAGAGATGAATGTTACTGGTTTACTGAGATGTTATCTGGGTGGCCTATTGACATTGTAATGTTCAATGCGATGACTTTTTTGATTACCTACTGGGTGACATAGAACTTGCACTCTGAAAACTTTTTTTTTACACTGATTGGTTGCTGCTTGACCACTATCTCACCCGATGGTAAGCGCTGATGTGGTCGACGATGGAGCACGCTTGTCTACAAGTAACAGATTCAATCTTCGGTTGTAGCTATTAGGAAACACAAACTCCGGCAGGAAATTCCACTCCTTTGCTGTACGCACAACGAATGTGTTCACAAAACGTTTTGGGAACCAACTTTTCCTCTGGCACCAGGAATTTCTTCTTCTTCTTTTCTCAAAGAATTGGAGGCTTTGTAGAAGATCGGAAAAAGAGGGGAATGAGGACTTTGCTTTGCATTGTGTGTATGTACTGACTCATTATAATAAAACCAGAATTTTCCAGTCACATCATGCGCTGTGTGCGCCTGAGCAGCAGATCTTGGTCACCAGGATCGGGCGAGATCTGTCTCTACCAAGCAGTAGTGAGGGCTATCCTGACGAAGAGCTATTATATAATTGGAGGGAAATGGCCTCCTTCTGTGAGACTGTGATGGTCCGGAAGGAGGCCGCTGAGCGAGATCATAAGAGAGCCGATCCCGCTCTGAAAAGAAGGCGTCGGGTAGGCAACTGCCTCGTTACCTGCACTGTTTGAGACACGTGGGGCTCTAGAGTCGCGGGCTCTCAGAGTGGATCTGTGGTCTGGTGGATGCAAGACCGGTCGTTTTAGCGACACTTGGGGAGGCCTATGTCTAGTTGTGGACGTCTTTTGGATTTATTGATGATGATGATGATAGTCACAGATCTCAATATTTATAAAGAGCCGGACCTGAAAATAATTATTACCTATGTCATTTCAAAATTGAATCATTGTTTCAGTTTCAGGGGTGGATGCAAGGTATAAGGCAGGCATGGCCTTTATGATGCTGGTCGGTCACACTTAATGCCTCCATAGACGGACTGCTTGGAGCAGTCATTGCCAACAGCTTGAAGCGGTCGCTGTTAGGTGATCTGCAGTTTTAATACAAAATCTCATGCAGTTCATTTGTAGTCAAAGACTACAGTATACTGTTTGCAGTTGCAGCTAAATATGCAGTCGGCGTGCGGTCTAGTTTCGCCGTGCTGCCGGTACGTAAATAAATTCAAATTCAAATTCAAATCATTTAATTCAGACCAGTAATAAATTTCATGTCCATATTATGTTAGTAGCAATAAACTTAAATCTATGTTAGTCACAAAAATAATAATAATAAATCAATTCACAATCATGTCATCATTTAAAATCATTTATATTAAGCTGCAAATCTCTCATAAAATATGCAGCCTAACAAATCTATCCCACACTGCCGACTCTGGTCTTTCTGCGATTAAAGTTTTATTTACTTTTTCCATTGACAGTGATGTGGATGAATTTTTTGATGCCCATTGAGTTGTTTTTATATGTATTTGTACATATTAGTTATTATTATCAGTATATATATACCTATGTCTGCTAGGACAAGCCTTCTAAAGTTTGCCCCTTTGTCGCGAGCCATACGGGTAATTAATAGTTTAGCGCTATCAGAAGATATGTTTGGACAGAACCTGCCGAGATTCATTAAAGCGGCACAAATAATAATTGAAAAAGGTATAGAGTTATAATTTTATAATTTTATAAAAAATGTATTAGGTATGTAATGTAATATTTATGTTTTAATATTGAAAATTATAACATCGTCTTGGACGTGTCTGTAAGGGTGTTATAATGTAATTGAATAAATAATAAATAAATAATAATAAATATTTATCCAAAGCAATATTACGCGTTTAAAATAAATAAATTAATAATGAGTTATTAATCAAACAGTTAAACTAATTGTACTTTGTATTGTGATATCACTAAAAGGTAAAACTAAAATGGTTCTCAAGATTTCATTTCATTATTGTAGATTTCAAATATCTAATTTTCGACTTTGATTAATCTAAATATCGTACTAACAAGCTGTTTTTCTACCCACAGATAATGTTTAATTTATAAATTGATGTCATGTCATATTTAAATCATATTTAAGGAAAAAACTTGTCAAACTGTGACTAAAAACCGGCCAAGAGCGAGTCGAACTCGCACGCATAGGGTTCTGAACCAGTCATAATTTTTTTCAGGTATTTTTTTTAAACTATATACTTCTTATAGGTTTTCCTGTATTCTATAAGTAAAGAATTACCTCCTGTATTTATTTCAAAATTATAGGCCCGGTGGTTTCGGAGATAAGGGTTCTGTTTTTCATTCGGACTTTCGGAACCCTAAAAAACGATTTTATGTACTTCAATGTTGTTTGATAGGTAGATGGGTAGTAATATTTATCTATTGTATCGTGTACCTTTTTATAAACAAGTGAATACTACTACTATGATTGGAATGAAGTGTAACAGCTCACAATTTTAGGATATTAGTGTTTTCTAACCAGTGGTGCTTGGCAACTGGGCTTACCCCAGTTGTAAATATCTCTTTTGTGCCTAATGGCCTAGCTTTGTTCTGTCTCTCGCTTGATTAAGAGGGAAGTGGAAATTATGTTTTTCTTACTCGTCCACTGTCTTTTCTGATTAATTTCGTTGCGACAGTTTATTCGTTTCACTGGGACTCGTCGAGCTTCATTGGCTCGGCGTTTTTTCTGGTTGGTCGATACTGTTGATTCTGGCTCACAGAAGTTACAGCGCTGTTGGAAATAGAGTGGTGGGCTTGTTCCTAAAAAACAAAATCCAACTAAATATATTGATTCAGGTCTATTAATACACATAAATGCCTGAGAATTCACTTGAGTTAAGAAATCAGTTGATCGGCAATTTTCTATCAAACAATCAAACCTCCAAAAGGGACACCAACTGTTGTTTGTGTTTTTAACCGGTTTTAGTAAAGGAGACGAATCTACACACTCGGCAAGTTACGTCTGTACGACATGTATATTTTTTCTAATTAAAACATAACATAATCCGCCATAAACTGTTCCCACTGCTGGGACTAAGGTCTCCTATATAGAAGATGGGAATGGGCCGTGGTCTACCACGCGAGCAGAATGCACATTGGTAGATAACATGCACATGTCTTCGAATTTTTAGGGTTCCGAACATCCGAATGTAAAAACGAAACTCTTATAGGATCACTCGTGCGTCTGTCTGTCCGTCCCTCTGTCACAGCCAATTTACTCCGAATCTACTCGACCGATTGGGTTGAAATTTGGTACACACATGAATATCTGTGACCCAAACACGACCGTGTAAAGTAAATAATTGAATTTGGAATATAGGGGTCACTTTGGGGGAGCAAATCAGAAAATGAAAAAAAAGTTTTTAAACTGTAATGTCACATATCAAATCAAAGGGATTATTGTAGGGATTTCAAATATATTTTTTTCATAATTCCAATAAGTTTTTAAGTTATTTGAGAAAATAGATGAAAAATGACCATTCCCCTTTATCTCCGAAACCACTAGGCCCAAAATTTTGAAAAAAATACAGAATGTAGTTCTTTCTTTGAAGATTACAGGAAAACCTATAAGAAGTAGGTACTTATATGTAGTTTAAACCTGAAAAAATATGATTAGTTACCCAAACCACCCAAATGCTGGGTTAAGCTCGCCTTAATAACTAACTGTTAATTTGTGTTTTATTTATATGTTATATGTGTACAATTAAGAATAATAATTAGTTGCGTGCTGGTCCGACTCGCTCTTGGCCGATTTTTTTGTTTTAGGACATACCAATTTCCTCACGATAGACACAGAATCCTAGAAAACGGCGTGACTTCGGACCAGGAGGTTTCTTATCAAATAAACAGACATCTTTTGTTATCACAAGGTACTTGTTGCTTTACCCCTGTAAAGGAAAGGTGTGGTCATATTTTATGAACTGCATTTCCCCATCGATTTGAACAACTTTCGTCAAGAAAAACTGACCATTATTATTAACATAATAATTATAAATTATAGATATAGATAGTTTGTGTTAATACATAGAAAGTTAAGCCTATGTTAGTAATAATTTCACTTCTGGTGGCACCAACAATTCACCCAATAATTGGAAAGTAAAAATAATTGCTTAAATCTGAAGTCATGGAACGGCTATCGACGAACTTGGAATAATATTAGCTATTCCTTCTAAAATTATATATCTTGATATTGAATGTCAAGGTCGGGCTCTGATAGCAGGCTGACCTTGACACTGGCCTCTCTAAATAAAGCGTTGGGTACCTCTGACTTTACTCACACTTACATAATGGACACTCTTAGTCACACCTGGTAGTTTAACAAATACAGTATATACCTTACTCTTCTTATAGTTCCTTAGCGATATCTTCAGGATTAAGCAACCGAGACAGCAAAGAGTTTAGATTTTTATTCATTAAGTCCCTAGTAATTTTATATAATATGCCCAGCTTCCGCCAGCGGTTTCGCCCGCGTGGTATTTTTCTATTTTGTTCAGCTTATGATAACTTTCTACGGTAAGTCTACCTTTTTTTGGGAATTTATACTTTAAGAAAGTTATTCATTTACATGGGCAGATTTTTTTTTAAATGTGACACTTCATTGCCGTTACAACCTGTATAAATATGATATTTATGATACAGCACAGTTACCATCTTTACTTGAAAATATCAAAATTGTTAATTAATCTTGAGAATCTAACCAAAAACTCCGAGGTTTGTAGCTATGTAAAGTACAACATTCTAAAATAGCAAAACCACAATATCTACACAAAAGTTTTAGTTATTAGAAAATTCATAGAAAAAGCCTTCTATCTCTCAATAACATTAGAATCCTGTTAGAATATTATAAAGGTAACTAGCTGCGCCCTGCGGTTTCACCAGTGTAGACCGGAATAAAAAGTAGCCTATGTATTAATCCATGGTATAAGCTATTTACATACCAAATTTCATCCAAATCGATCCAGCCGTTTGAGCGTGAAAAAGTAACAAACACACACCCCGCTATAAATTATTACAATTTTTTTTTTTTCATAAAAAGTATCCTATGTTCCTTTTAATACCTCCAAGAATATGTGTACAAAGTTTCATGATGATCGGTTAAGTAGTTTTCGCGTGAAACCGTAACAAACAAACTTATATTCACATTTATAATATTTAGTAGGATTAGTTTGACTATGACTGTCATAGTCATAGTGTCATAGTCATGACTATGATGACTATGATTATACTGATAAGTTCAGACACTTAGGCACTATCATTTTTCTTTTAGTGTACTATTTTTTTATTGTTTATGGACACGCGTTTGACCACTATCTCACCTGATGGTAAGCGATGATGTGACCGCAGATGGAGCACGCTTGCCTAGAAGTAACCCATTCGCTCTTGACTTAAATACTATCATTTGGCTGTGCCTAATGTGGGATTGTGGAATGAAATAAATTAGTGAGTAATGAGTATTGGGAATATCATTCTCCTGAGTCAGACATGCATTGTTCTCTGATATTATGTTGAAAGTTAGGAGGTTCGTCGGAAAAGGTTTACTATATTTACATTATCATTATAATCCTACTAATATTTTAAATGCAAAAATTTGAATGATTGAGACTCAATCACGCCAGAACGGCTAAGCGGATCTGGATGAAATTTGGCAAAGAGATAGATTTTATTCTGGAATAGCACATAGGCAATCTGTGTATAAATAAAATTCAAAGTCCTGAGCCTAAGCCGCTGGTCATACATACATGAAATTTAGAGGGCGTGTTTCTTGTGAAGAGTAGGTATCCTCTAAGAAAGGGTTTTTCGAAATTCCACCCCTGAGAGGGTGAAATGGGGGTTGAAAGTTTTTAACGGGGGTAGTATTAATTCCACGCGGGCGAAGCCGGTGGCAGAAGCTATTAATTAATAATGAAGTAAGTACAAACAAGAAAGAAGTAAAAAAAAACGAAGAGATAAGATTTATAATAATTTTATATTACTTACAAGTACATAAATTCAGTCGCTCAACAATTTTTATGTGAATAAAATTTGAGACATTACGCCTAAAACTAAACTTACGATTACGATCACATTTTTCGCACTAAACTCGCACAATTCACACTTACGCACTGTTTCCAAGACCCATGTTCATGGCATTTAATATATCACCATTATCAGCATCAATTTCCCACGAGAACAAACCTCCAAGCTTATTATTCCTTACGTACTTAGCTTTCTCGATCGTAGACCTTGCATCGTCATACGTAATAAGGTCTCCAGTATCTTTCCTGAACACGTAAGGTGCTTGAGCTACCTTGTCATAATGGTATTCCCATTTTCCTTGAGCAATTTCATTGGCAATTTCCCTGTAGTCAACCACTCCATCCTGCCAGGTTCCTTTGACAGGTCCAGTGGCTACGCCAGTAAATGGGTTGTCATCTTTGTAGCCGTTCACTCCAGTCCAGCCTCGTCCGTACATGGCAACACCAACCACGATCTTCTTGGGGCTGACTCCTTGAGCCAACAAGAATTTTACACCGAAGTCAGTTGTGTAAGTTTCTTTAGGGTTCCATGCGGGAGCGTAGAGACCAGATTGGTGGCCAAGAGTGTCGTTGGACCAGGCACCCTTGAAGTCGTAACTCATCAAGAAGATGTGGTCCATGTACTGCTGGGCGGCCTTGTAGTCAACAACCTGAATCTTATCCCAACCAGAGCTGATAGCTGAAGTCAGTTCGTATTTCTTTCCAGTCTTGGCAGACAGCTCGTTCAACATCTCTCTCAATTCCTTCATCAGCTGGACGTAGATATGACCGTCTTCAGGACCACCAAGGTCAGGGTTGGCTCCCTTACCACCAGGGAACTCCCAATCAATGTCAACACCATCGAAGAATTTCCAGGTCTCGAGGAAGTCCTTAACGGATGCAACGAAGCGGTTTCTCTTTACCTTGTCGGTGAAGAAGAAGAAGGGATCAGCCAGGGTCCATCCACCAACGGAAGGAAGGATCTTCAGGTCTGGTTTCGCCTGTTTCAACATCATCAGCTGGCCGAAGTTACCCTTGTAAGGTTCGTTCCATGAACCCAATCCCTTCTGGGGTTTCTGAAGAGCAGCCCAAGGATCGTGGATGGACACTTTGAAGTCTTCCCTGCCGCTGCAGGATCTTTGCAGAGCTTGGAAACTGCCTTCAATCTCCTTCAAACTGTCGTTGATGCCATCTCCACCACAAATTGGGATGAAACCGTACAGAAGATGGGTAAGATTCGGGATAGGCACACGGTCAACGGGGAACTTCCTTGGGTAGACACCCCATTCGACGAAGTATGCACCAACAACCTTTCCAGAAGTCTGCTTGAAGGGTTTGTTCCTCTCTCCGATGGAATAGTCCAGGGGTGGCAGATGGCTACCATCAGTATCGGCGACCACTATCTCCGTTGAATCGCTGTAGCTGCATCCATCAGCGTTGCAGAGTTCCACTTTCATCTGGTATCTACCACCCTTCTTGACTTTGAAGGCAGCTGAAGTGGCGGTACCGGATCCGGACCAGAATTCCTTTTCGTTCATCAGTACTCTGGCCTTAGTAGCTTTGTCCCCAGACCAGACGTTCCACGTGACGGTGACATCAGCAGCATCCCTCTTAGTGACTAGCTGGTTGTATGCTGTCGCTGCTTGGTTCACTTCGACGATGGCAAAGGTGCGTTCCCCCCAACCCAAGGACGGCTTCCCAGGCGGCCCGCACACGACCACGGCGAGCAGCCCCGCGCCGACGAATAACGCCAACATCGGACGTCCCATAACCGGTTCTAAAAAAATAAATACGAAAAAATTGGACACAAACTTCTCATTAAAGAGCTGAGTTGGGACTGGAGTTGCATCTCGGTGGTATCTTTTATATACTGCCGGGCATAGTAGGACAACCGCTACATGTGGCCCGCATTGTATTGAGTGCCGATAAACAGTGATTTTTGATACGTAATAATTACCATTAGCACAGTTTTCTATCCCGGTCAAGTTAGTAGGTCGGTCAAGGTAACCAATGTTTTTAATTGTTTGTTTCATTTTACTGTTGTTTGTTAGCCCTATATGAGTTTAGAAAAGTTAATGTGTTTCTTCTTATCTTTAATGTGTCTGTTACTGTAATTTGGTGATAAGATTTGAGAGCACGTTAGGATATTAAATTGTCGTATAATTTAGTGGCAAGTTATTTCGCTTAATTTAAAATGTGAAGTACGAATATCTTGCAAACAGAAAACTATGTTTTTCTAGATTTTTAAAACATCTTCCTATAAGCAATGCTAGCAGGTAAACAAAAATATCATATTTTTTATGCAAAACAGCGAGATTACAAACAATTCATATGTTTACTCACAGGTATAATAACAAACGCGAGATAAAAAAACAATTATAATTATATTATTATAATCTAATCTCACAAGTAAAGGCACGCGACAAGCTAGTTCAAAAAGATGTTAATGATGTTAAAATCAGTGTCATTGGCGTCTCTTAATGAGTCATTATACTGTTTGCTGTCAACTCTACTTTTATCTAAGAATGTTTAAACATTATGGATATCTGTATTCGGTTTAAAAGATAGGAGGGCTTTACGACTTCTACCTTTTGTTTGAGTTCTTCGAAGAAAAACTAAACTTAAATTATCATTAAGATTGAGCAAACAAGAACATGTATGTTTTGTTTGCTTGTTGTGACGCCATAATTCAAGTTTTAGAGTAGGTTAGGTATAGATATTTTTCCGAATAATTACAAGCGCTATAAGAAGCATTAACTATTTCATAGCTATTTTGCTGTACTAAATAATAATGTATAGCTTCCAAAACAGTATGATTCAACGAAGGTATAATAACTAACAAACTACGATCTCAAACCTTCCTGCCAAGTATGGTAAATAAGACATCTTTATCTCATCATCATTAATTAACTCTTTGCGCATCTAGCAGACATATGGTGGGCAAGACACAATTACCATCAATTGTGTCTGCTTATTGGATGCAACACAGGTTAAAAGAATACTAGCTAACAAGCGTTAATTGAATTAATTTTTGACTTAGATAATATGCTTTGACTTCGGCTAATCACTTGACATTGCATTTGACATTATATCTGACAATAATTTTGATATTAGATTTATTTATAGACAGTGAAGTTGGGGGTGGTGGTTATATCTAATAGGGAAACAGAAAAATAGGTATAAAGGTGGTGGTTCACCTTTGTACCTATTTTTCTGTTTCCTTCTTCTTGTCTGTTTTTATATGTGTGTTGTTAAATAAACATTTTTAATTAATTGTCTCAATATTTTATATTATTTTATTTTAGTTTTAAATTTTACAAATTGTTTATGCATGTGCAAATTATGTTCTAATAACATAATGTACTTTAAGCTCAACACAATATTAATTGTTGGAGAATAATTTGGCACAGAGATAGATTATAGTCTGGAATAGCACACAGGCTAGAATTTATAATGAAGGAAGTACTCATTCCACGCGGGCGAAAACGCTGGCAGTAACTAGAAGTAACAGCTCAGGAGTGGCATTCTCTGCCAGTTTGTTTCCTGATAGCTACAACCTGAGAGTCTAGAATAGGTTACTTCTAGGCAAGCGTGCTCCATCTTCGACCTCATCATCGCTTACCATCAGGTGAGAGCGGTCAAACGATTGCGAATTATCTAAAAAAAAAAAAGCTTTATACAAAAAAAACAACCGACTTCCAAAAAAAAAATACACTAAAAATTTAAAAATAACTTTAATTTCTGAAGTCGGTGTTTGTATTTTATTTCTTCGATATTTGACACCGACTTCCGAAATTATAGTTATTTTTAAATTTTTAGTGTATTTTTTTTTTTGGAAGTCGGTTGTTTTTTTTTGTAAAAAAGTCTTTTATTTTTCGCTTTTTAGTTGTTATACCCCAGAAGTAAAAACCCCAATAACATGGAACGTGGAATTTAAACATTTGGAGAACACAAAAACGTTATCAAGATATGCGTATTTTTCGTTTTTGTTCAGTTTCTCAAAAAGCGCCAAAGCAATTACGATAAAATTTATATGGGGCCACCTCGAGAGTATATTCTTTCGGATAAAAAAAGATTTTTGAAAATCGGTCCACAACTGACAGAGAAATGCGCGGACATACATAAAAAAAAAAACATACGTACAGTCGAACATAGAACCTCCTCCTTTTTCGAAAGTCGGTTAAAAATGCTTTTCATTTGAAAAAATTGTAGTAAAATAACTAACAAAAAGTAAACTTTGTAAAAATACCCCTTAATTACACCCGCATACAAAATCTGTAAGTATTCGGCTTCAATGTGAACTATTCAACAGTATTGCACTTAGCCCATCAAGTTGACAGTGTTATGATTAAAGAATTTAAAAAGATAAGATAAGTCCTAATCAAACCTAGGCGCTAAATAACTTTAAATGTTTTGCAATTACATTTGTGGGAATTTAAACTTTACCTCATTATATTAGGGTAGAATTTTATATGTTTTATTTTGGTTCTAGAGATGTTTAGAAGCTTGAAGCTTGACAGAGATTGGAAACTTTGAAGGTCGTGTCTTATCAGCTATACTGGTCTTTTCCCATGGTTTTGCTCCCGTAACCTGTTCCAAAAATGGAAACCATTGCTCTCACCAATAGAGCAGCTCTCTATTAGTTTTTATTTTATTTTTTATTAGGGTTCTGTACCCAAAGGGTCTAAACACCTAATTGCTGTGACTCACGTGTCCGTCTGTTCGTCGTATGTCCCAAAATATTGTTCCAAAGACTGTTTTAATTTCCCATTGACCTATGAACTTTAAAATTTGGGGATTTTGGGGGTCCTCGTGGATGCGATAGGCGGCAGCGACCTCTCGCGCCGTGCCCTGGTTCAGGCCATGGTACGGAGCGAGAGGGAATGGGAGGCCGTCTCCTCCTTCTGCGAAGCAGTAATGCTCGCGAAGAGGGAGGCGGCATACGTTAGGGAGACTCAACAACAGCCGAGTCGCCCTAGCGCCCCCAGCCGCGACCGCCGCAGGAGACGCCAGGGGCCGCGAGACGATCTCCGGCCACCGTAGACCCGGGCCTGCGGACGGCGAGTAGTGGGTAACTCGCCGTCCGATCAGCACCAGGCCCGAGAGTCGACGGCGCGTAGTGTTCCACGCGCGCCTCAAAGAGTTGTCAGCAATAGGGACGGGGCCTGCCACGGCCGATGCCTGCCCGGGGGTGGAGGATAAATTCGAAAGAGTTACCTCGCCCCTGGGCACTCAAGGCAGGGAGGAACAGGGGTGGGTTTTAGTCAGTAAGAGTCTGACACGCCCTTCCGCTCCACCCTAGAGCGGGAGAAGTCATAGGATGATTTCCCACCCCCCAAAAAAAAAAAAAAGAAAAGGGTCTAAACGCCTAATTGCTGTCACTCACGTGTCCGTCTGTTCGTCGTATGTCCCAAAATATTGTTCCAAAGACTGTTTTAATTTCCCATTGACCTATGAACTTTAAAATTTGGGGATAATGTTTATTATTACGTATATTTTACTAACAATTCATAATATATTGATAAACCAGATTTTTTTTTGAATTTTTCTCATTTGGTATGGAACCCCTTCAGTGGCTGATAACATATTGACGAGAATAGTCTAGGATTGAGTAGGTATTATAGCGTCCGATAAAAAGCTAGCCATTAGTGTCCGACCGAAGAGCAGTGGTGGCCCAGGGTAACGGCCGCGACTTACAAGTTGTAGGTCGTGAGTTCAAACCCAGGCAGGCGCTTTACTTTGTGTAAGTTATTGATAAATGATAAATGATGTTTATTCAGTAAATAAGTTACAAGGAACACTTTCACACGTCAATGTTTTTTGTCAGTTTAAGCTAGATGAGGCCGGTGTTTCTTAGCTGACTACCCTGAGAAGAAACACCGAAACAAACTCAGAGGTCAAAGTCTCTTTTAAACTGTTCAAATTAATACAATGTGTACTGGTTAAATCATATGAGAACCATGTACGTTTATGTCTGGGATGAGCTTTTTGAAGAAAGCAACACACAAATTCGAGTGGACCTGTCCAGACAGTGCAAGCATTTGTCAGTCATCGCGAAGCTCAACTCAGAACTTTGAGGAGCTCAACGAACCGACGAACAATACCAAAGTAAGGACATTTGAGTAGGCCGCAAAAATACTCAAACTGCCAGACAATCATAAAATCTACATTACAGTACAGTATATATTTCATTACCACTGCTCTCAAAACGTTGAAGGAAAACATCGTGAGGAAACCGGCATGTCCAAGAATCAAAAAATAATTCGAAGACATGTGACATACACCAACCCGCATTGAGCCCGCGTGGTGGATTTCGGCCCAGACCCTCTCACAGAGAGGTGGCCTGTGCCTCAGCGTGGGGACATTAAAAGGCTGATGATGATGGTTCAGTTTGGATGTCGCCCAGTTTCGGCCAAAAAAATTGGTTTCGCCTGGAGTTTTGGTTTGGCCAAAAAGTGGCCGAATATTCGTCGTGATAGAGACCTATAATCTGACTGCCTCTTTTGTCTATATGTGTACCTAATCATACTATTATTAATTTATTAGGGTTCCGAAAGTCTGAATAAAAAAAGGGAACCCTTATAGGATCAGTCGTGTCTGTCCGTCTGTCACAGCCAATTTGCTCCGAATCTGCTGGACCGATAGAGTTGTGGTACACACATGAATATCTGTGACCCAAACACGAACATGTACCTTAAATAAATTAATTTGGACTATGGGGGTCACTTTTGGGGTGAAAGTCGGAAAATTAAAAAAAAAGTTTATCAAACTGTGCCGTGTGACATAGGCACATGGGCACATTGTGAGAGCATGTAATTTTTTAATAATTTATGAATATATAGTTTTAAGGATATTCCCCCATTACTCTGAAACCAATATGGGCCTAAAATTTTGAAAAAAATACAATAACAACATATTAGATTAGATTATAGGAAAACCTACAAGGAGGAGTTAGTTAAAAAAAAACTTGATAAATATATGATTTGTTGCGGCACCCTTTGCGCGCGAGTGCGACTCGCTCTTGGCCGGTTTATTTTTTATTTAATGAATGTTAGGATTGCTTTTTCAATGGTCTAAAACATTATCAAAATATTTTTTAATTTTTGCTAGTTTTCCTGTTTCCACGTGAGTTTCGGTTTTGGCTAAAAATCGTGTATCCAAAAGTCATAAAACGGTATATCCAGTTTTTGGATACACATATCCACCTTGGCCGTGCCAAACGAACAGTGCTTCTGGACTCCAGAAATGGACGATATAGACATTTATGATGATTAGTAATAAAATTCACTACGAAACTACTACTTAAAAACCCCAACCACTCTTCGCCCGACCTTTATTTTTTCGCCCGACCTTGGTAATCGAACCCACAATCCCACACTCAGCAATAAAACTTTTGACCACTACACTTCCAAACTACTGATTAAGTGATTAGCAATTTAAGTGAGTTATTTGGTTTGTGTCTCTCATGTGACAAGGGTCATAGGGTGACGGGACATTTCTTGCAATCCGTAGCGGGTAAGGCTACCTTTTCACATGAGAGGTGTGGAGGTAGCTAAGCGGTAAAACTATGTATCCTACAAAACTATGTGACTTACTGTTGTAATGTATACCACAGTTAAGAGTTAGACAAATAAAAAAATTAAATATTTTCATTAAACTCGACTGTGAGAAACTACTAAAAAGTTCCAAACAAGTCACTTTTCAAGCAGTCTGATGTATTTGGTGGCAGTTATTTTAGTTCAATTATTGATTTCGTGCCACCAACTGCATCAGCCTGCTTGAAAAGTGACTTGTTTGGAACTTTTTAGTTGTCTTTTACAGTCGGGTTTTTGGAAATATATATTTTTTTCTAAGTACATTTTAGTTTAACTTATTAGATTGTAGAAAATAAAAAAAAATATTTTTGGAATCACCTCCTCGAACCCTTTATTTTGATACCTCACATAATATAGTTCGTTGACTTCATTTTTTTTCCACAATATGGGGTCTGGTTGTCGCCATATTGTATTTTGATTACTGTCATGTCTTTAGAAGCAATCGCAAGATATAGATGATAGTCTAGAATAACACATAGGCTGTAATTTATAATGGAGTATTGTACTTATTCCACGCGGGCTAAGCCAGTGGCAGAAGCTAGCTTGAAATAATTTTGGATATTTTTAGTTTTCGTTTAGTTTAGGAGGAGCTCGTGAGTTCTATCTTTGAGGAAAACCAACGCATGCCGAGGTTGATCCTTAGATGGGTGACCATCCTGTACATACGCGTTAAGCCGTTGGTCTAGTCTATCATTTGTAGATCGTTGACTGTCATTACGGTAGTCAGAAGCCAGAAAATCTGACACCAGTCTTGCCAAGAGGTACCATTGTTACCCAGTTACTGGGCCGTGAAGGTCAGATAGGTGGTCACTCTACATAAATCTGACACCAGTCTTGCCAAGGGGTACCATTGTTACCCAGTTACTGGGACGTGAAGGTCAGATAGGTGGTCACTCTATGTAAAATCTGACACCAGACTTGCAAAGGGGTACCATGTTACCCAGTTACTGGGTCGTGGAGGTCAGATAGTTGGTCACTCTATGTAAAATCTGACTCCAGTCTTGACAAGGGGTACCATTTTTACCCAGTCACTGGGTCGTGGAGGTCAGATAGGTGGTCACTCTATGTAAAATACTGGTATTCAGCTGTATCGGGCAACAAAACTTTTTTTTTTTTTGTGGGGTGGGAAATCATCCAATGACATCTCCCGCTCTAGGGTGGAGCGGGAGGGCTGCTAGCCGATTTCAATATACAGGGTGTAACGGACAGGTGTGGTCATATTTCAAGAAACTATTTTGCCAAGGGAAATGAACAACTTTCTATAAGAAAAAATAGAAAAACCCAAAAAAAAAAATTGGATTTTCCATAAAAAATTATCATAAGCTGATCAATATTTGTATGGGAATATTTTTTTTTTTTTGAGAATTTCCTCAGGTTTTCTTGAAAAAAGTTGTACATATTTGTTGCAGTTGCGGTTCTTAAAATATGACCACACCTTTCCGTTACACCCTTTTTTTTGTTGTATTTTTTTTGGGGGTGGGAAATCATCCTATGACTTGTTCCGCTCAGGGTGGAGCGGGAGGGCGTGTCAGACTCTTACTGACTAAAAGCCACCCCTGTTCTTTCCTTGCCTGAGTGTCCAGGGGCGCGGTAACTCTGTTACAAATTTATCCGCGCCCCATTGTAGATGGGAGACGGCTAGTCAGCTTGATCTTGTATAGAAAAGAAGCTGAAATTTGCATTTGTATGATCGTCGTCATACAAAATAATATTACAATTAAAAGAAGAAATACACTTTTCGGATTTTTCTCAGAAAACCCATTCATTTGTTAACCACATCATGGAAATGCATAAAAAAATACTACTTCGCCATCATTGGGAGTCCGCCATATTGAGTTAAATATGACGTCACTTAGGTAACCAGACATTTTCATCCAAACTAAACATATTTGTATCCAAATTTTCAGTCCAATCTGAAACCGGGAAGTAGGTCAAATTTAACTTCTAAGATTTATTTTACATACTTAAAAAAAAGGTATTGGTGAAACCAATAAAAGCTTGTTAAAATGAAAAATGGCGTAATTAAATTGACTGACTCAAATAGTTCATAACCACACATGCTTATCAATTAGTAACAAAACTCATTGAGTCAGAACCTAACCCACATTTATATTACTCATAGATAAAAAACTTATGAATAACAATAAAAGAAGGAAAACGATTTTATAATTACTGTTGACAGTGAGATCATTGACCTTTTTAACCGCCTTCGAAAAAGGAGGAGGTTCTATGTTCGACTGTATGTATGTTTCTTTTTTTTTATGTATGTCCACCGATTTCTCTGTCAGTTGTGGACCGATTTTCAAAATTATTTTTTATCCGAAAGAATATACTCCCGAAGTGGTTCCATATAAATTTTATCGAAATTGCTTCAGCGCTTTTTGAAAAACTGAACAATAACGAAAACTACGTATAGGTAGTAAACATAGATGACGTTTTGGTTTTATCCAATTACGAGTATGTTTAAATTCCACGTTCCATTTTATTAGGGTTCTTAGTTCTGGGGTATAACAACTAAAAACTGAAAAATAAAAACTTTTTTGCAAATAAAACAACCGACTTCCAAAAAAGAAAACACACTAAAAAAACTTTAATTTCGAAAGTCGGTGTCTAAAAACGAAAAAATAAAATACCAACACCGACTTCAGAAATTAAAGATTTTTTTTAATTTTTGGTGTATTTTCTTTTTTGGTTGTATTTTTGTAAAAAAAGTTTTTATATAATACGCATTAAGTGTGAGTACGTAGATGAGTAGTGGTGGTTCAGAGCAACGGCCCCTACTAACGAGTTGTACGTGGAGCCCTCCACGTACAACTCGTTAAAACCTATATATAGTATGTTACTTAGAGTAATTCATTTCACCACTACTCTCACAAGATACCATTTAAATTAAAAACCCCTATTTAAAAAACACAAAAGAGCTGATTACCTTGAAACGGCAGAACCAATTTTGATAAAACATAAGAAACTAAGAACCATCGCTAGAAAACCTGCTTTCAAATAAAAAAAAACCGCATTTAAATCGGTTCACCCGTTTAAGAGCTACGGTGCCACAGACAGACAGGCACACACACATAGCGGTCAGACTTATAACTTTCCTCTTTTTGCGTCGGGGGCTCAGATCGGTTAAGGAAAACATCGTGAGGAATCCGCCATGTCCTAGAACCAAAGATTCGAAGACATGTAATGTGACATCTACTAATTCGCACTGAGCCCGCGTGGTGGATTATATCCTGTTCTCTCTCCTAGAGAGGAGGCCTGAGACCTAACACTGGGACCATTATTAGGGACACTCCCTCCACCTTCCCTAGGCCCTTCCAACTTAGAAGTTATACGGGCCGAATCGTGGGGCGCGTGCGGACCTAGCTCCCTTGGCCATCTTATTTTATCGTCCGCAGGCGCTTCTTGATCCCGTACAAATTGTAAGGCTGATTATACTTAGATGCTTATCTAGGTACTTATTGATTTCATCGTTGGTCAATGGTTGCTAGTACTACTGTTGAGTATGAGGTATTGGGTTTGATTCCAGAGTCAGGCAAAGTGCGATTTGGGTTTTATTCGACTGTAGATTCTCAGTAGTATCCCGAAGACTTGATTTATGTCTCGTCGATGGAAATATTCTGGTTATGTTTGAGTTCCATGTAAGGGTGTTATTACACCAATCGATCGATCGTCGATCGGTGTTATCGATCGACGTTGATTAATTAGTGCATGCCAGAGTCTGTGGTTCCTGATAGCTATAACCTGGAAGTATTAAGTCAAGACTGAATAGATTACTTCTAGGCAAGCGTGCTCCATCGTCGACCACATCATCGCTTACCATCAGGTGAGATAGTGGTCAAACGCGAGACTATACATGATAAAAAAAACTGGCCAAGTGCTTAACAAATGAGGGAATAATCGAAGGAAAAATCTGATGTATCAATATATTGGTACTTGTTAGGTAAATATACGTAATAATGAACATTATCACCAAATTTCAAGTTCATAGGTCAACAAAATTTTGTGACAGACGACTGACAGACAGCAATAGGGTCGAAACCCTAAAAAGGTACACATCTGCTTACCCTTCGAGGAATACCAAACGTTAAGTTATGTATTTAAAGAGGTAAGCGGTCAGGTTCTGAGTCAACTTGTTGCTCATAAATACATAGATAGCTGTAAGTAGACATTTTGACCTAATTTGACAATGACTCAGTAAAGCTTTTCTTTTTGTTTTGTTTACGACGAAGAAACAAAAAATAAACGTTTTCTTTACTCTCCTCGTTAAAAGGTTTTCTTTTTCGTCGCGATGTTTTCTTTTAAAGAATTTACATTTCTTTTCTTTATTTTTCATTATTAAATAATTAAGGTCGCCTTTACTCCTTCTTTAAATAATAACTTTCTTGTATTTGAGACAGGGTCCGGTTGTAATGTTTTCTTTAGTCAGGTATCTTATTTTTTGTTTCAAAATATTGGCGGCTTAACATGAGTTGTTCTTTTTTTATCTGAATACTTGTCTGAATAGGGATGATTCAAGGGTAAAATATAATAATTCTATTTATTTTGTAAGTTAGATTATCAAAAAATATTAGACACGATTTTTTTGTGTTATCAAATCAAAGTTTAGAAGTAGTGGCTTGTTACGTCACTTTTGGGTAAAAAGTGGTACAATTTTCACTTAGGTGTGACGCCATCCAAAATTGACAAAAGACCCTATTAAGGCCCTATTTTTTATTTGTATTTTGTACTGATACTCGTAGTATTACCTAAGTATTTGTGTACAAATAAATGTTTTTCTTTCTTTCTTTTTTTTTCTAGCCCGATCACACTTTTCGTAACGCTCTCGGCTCTCGGGTGAAGGCGTGAGCCTTCACCAACTTACTCCCCAAGTCAATTGTTTTTTTTTTTTTTTTTGAAAATACGTGTCTAATATTTTTTGATAATATAACTGACGAACTAATTAGATTTTATTAATCATCATCATCATTCTCCTGCCCTTATCCCAATTTATTTGGGGTCGGCGCAACATGTCTTTTTCTTCCATACTCCTCTATTAGTCGTCATCTCTGTAGTCACCCCCTTTTTACCCATATCCTCTTTCACACACTCCAACCATCGTTTCTTTGGCCTTCCCCTACTCTTATTGCCATCCACATCCATACACAAGACTTTCCTCACAACATTTTCTTCATTCCTCCGCATCACATGCCCATACCACGACAACCGATTTCCACACAATTTTTCAGTCAGCGGTGCCACTTTCAGACTTCCTCTTATATACTCATTCCTAATCCTATCCATGCGCGTAACACCACACATCGCTCTTAGCATTCTCATCTCAGCTACATGCAATTGCTTTTCATTCATCCCTTTTGTGGCCCAACATTCTGAACCATACAAGACAGCAGGTCTGACCATTGTTTTATAAATCTTCCCCTTAAGTTTTAGGGGCATGCGGGAGTCACAGATAGTCCCGGTGACCTGCCGCCATTTCATCCATCCAGTGTTAATTCTGTGCTTAACAGTCCGATCTATTTCGCCATCGCTTTGCACGAGTGAACCGAGATACCGAAAATCGGAGCAGACTGGGAGAAGCGCGCCATCTAGCACTACAGCTTCAGAACTGGAGAGACCGCCGAAATCGCAGAACATGTATTCAGTTTTGGTTCTGCTGATTTTCAAGCCAACTTTCTCCAGCTTCTGTTGCCACTTCTCCAATCTGCTCTGGATCTCAGGTCCATCTTCACCGACCAGAACAATGTCGTCGGCAAACAGCATGCACCAGGGTGCCTCTTCCTGTATTTCCGACGTAAGAGCGTCCATAATCAACAGGAAGAGGTAAGGACTTAAAGCCGACCCTTGATGCAAGCCTACAGCCACACTGAACTCATCGGTGTTGCCAGCAGCCGACCGGACGTAGGTACTAGATTGTCTGTACATAGCACGAATCAACTCAACATACTTCCCAGGCAAACCTTTCTCTTTCAAGGCCCACCACAACACATCCCGAGGTACCCTATCATACGCTTTCTCAAGATCAATGAACACCATGTGCAAGTTCTTGTGCACACGTCTGTACTTCTCGCACAATTGACGGAGAGCGAAGCCTGGCATAAACCCAAACTGGTTCGGGGTAATCTCACTCTCCTCTCGCAATCTTTTCTCTATCACTTTCTCCCATACTTTCATAGTATGTGACATGAGCTTTATCCCTCGATAGTTGTTGCAGTCCTGTACATCCCCTTTATTCTTGAAGATGGGCACTAGCGAACTATTGCACCATTCTTGTGGGATCACTTCTTCATACAACAACTTATTGAAGAATAAAGTCAGCCACATACACCCATCCTCTTTTAAACACTTCCATACTTCTACTGGTATGTCATCAGGTCCCATGGCCTTTCCATTTTTCATACATTGAACTGCCTTTCTTACTTCATCCATGCTAATTTCTCTCACCAAACCCATATTTACTTGTACCTCTTTGAGCACACCGTTCCATTCATTCTCTTCGTTCATCAACTTTTCAAAATAAACCTTCCATCGCTCTTTTATTTCGTCATCTTTCGACAAGACTTTACCGAGTTCATCCTTCATACATTTTATGTGCATTATATCCCTCGTTCTCCTTTCTCTTAATTTTGTAATCCGGTAGAGCTCCTTCTGGCCTCTAGGGCTGTCCAATAAATCATATAACTTTTCCTGCGCCTTAGCCCTGGAAACTGCAACCGCCTTTTTTGCCTTCCTCTTCCATTCTTTATAAATTTTCTTTTTCTCTTCTTTCAAATTATCATTTCCGGTTTCTACATTCTGCCATACTTTAAACGAAATTTTCTTTTCTTTTAGCATCTTTTGCACATCTTCATTCCACCACCATGTATCCTTTTCTATCATGCCTTTACCTTGCGATTCTCCAAACACATCTTTTGCTACTCGCCTTATACAATCCACCATCTCTTTCCAACATTCATCCACAGATTTTCCTTCCATATCCTTCATGTCTAACATTTTATCTACCACTTGACTCTTAAACATACTTGCACACTCATTTTCCATCATACGCCATCTGATTTTGGGTGGGGGCCGTTCTTTGTTCCTACTGGACGAGGCACTGACTGTTACGTCCATCATTATGAGCCTGTGTTGAGAGACTAAGCCTTCGCCTGGCAACACTTTACAGTTTTTGACTGTTTTGAGACTGTTTCGTTTCACCAAGAAAAAGTCAATTTGGGTCGCGTGCTGGCCACTTTTGTACGTGATCAGGTGTTCGTCTTTCTTTTTGAACCAGGTGTTAGTTATTGCCAGGTCAAAAGCCGAAGCAGCTTGCAGCAATGTCTCGCCATCAGTGTTACGGTCTCCGTACCCCCAACCACCATGCACTCTCTCATAACCGTACTTCAGACTTCCTACATGCCCATTAAAATCACCCCCCACAAACACCTCTTCACTCTCCTGTACATTCATCATCACACAATCGAAGTCCTTCCAAAACTTCTCTTTTACACTATCCTCACATCCTGATTGGGGTGCATACGCACTAATAACATTTACTATCATACTCTCCACAACCACTTTAATAGCTATCACTCTATCACTTACTCTTTTAACATCCACCACACATTCTTTTAACTCACTATCCAAAACTATGCCCACACCATTCCGTTTGCCATCACTTCCACAGTAATAAAACTTATATCCTTCTCCTAATTCTCTTGCTTTTGCACCCTTCCATTTCGTTTCTTGCAAACACGCTATATTTATCCGTCGCCTTTTTAAAACATCTGCTAACTCTCTTCCTTTTCCAGTCATAGTACCTAAATTCCAGCTCGCACACCTCAATCTTAATTCTCTCACTCTCCGAGCTTGCGTCTTACGTCGCACCCGCCCGTTCTGGTGCGACAACCCTTGTCCAAATAGATTTTATTAATCATTCACCCAATTATATTTCAAGCTCTAAACAAACGTACAAAAATATTTTTATAGTTACGAACAAAAACTGTTTTATAATACACGTTAGCTTTTAAATACCACGAAAATCCATCGGCAAAACCCGTCACCAACAACATAAAAAAACTAGGCCAATGACTAATCCAAATCCATACAAAACAATGCATCATGAGGATTAGCAAAAAAAAAACTGTCACATTTTTTACTGCAGGTAACATTTGCATACAATGCGAAAGCTTAATAATCTGTGGACGCTTTTAGGGTTATTGACCTGGTATAAAGAGGTTATTGTGACCAGTGCAAGGCTAAGGTTGGGCTTGGTACTCACTGCCGGAATGTTTTCGTATGCATTAGTGTTGCGTAAGTTACGATGGTCGTTTAGAATGCTAAATAAATGGTAATTCGTTTTATTTTGGGAAGAAAATAAATATTTGGTTTGTTTCTTGCGTAATTTTTAATTAAGCAGCCATTTAGCTTATGTGGTCATTATAGCTTTCTCCTGCAGTGAAACAGTTTACATGCTGGTATTCTTACAATTATTTTATAGAAGCTCATTATTACGGTCATTTAAAATTTTAAGTAGTGATTTAAATGTATTGTAGTATTGTATTGTATTTTGTTGTAGTATTGTATTGTAGTTGTTTATATTTGGTTTTTTCTTTATTGTAATTATAATGTAATTGCTTTTAAATATGCTAGTCAATAAACTAAAAAAAAATCACCTCTGTCATACTCTTCGGAATGTTATGATAAGAATAATTATGTATTTTTTAAACAGGTTGTTGAGGTCAGAAAGTACTACAAATAAAGATGTATTTTTAATAGATTTTGAGTGCATGAATGAAGCCACTAGCTTTCAAATGTTCATTAAAAGACAGGTTATTTATTTAAATACGTGATTTAAAACTATAGCTTTTATCTGGAATTACTGCTTTCCATTTTAAACTACGACTTTGAATTACCATGAAATTAACATCAATGCCTTAATGTCTTATTTTATTTAAATAATAACCTAAACTTTTCTACTTGGACTAATTTCGTAGTGTTGCACCATTTTAAACTACTTTCCTTTTTCTACTATTCAAAGAATCGAAAAACACTTTTTAATTATTTTTTTTTTGCCTCATAAACAGGTAGAAACTTTCAGAGAAGCTCGTGGCTAAAGTAATAACTTCGAGTCGAACTATCAGGTTAAGCTACGCTTGCCGGGGTTGGTCCATGGATGCCTCGACTCCTCCGTGCCTCGGCAAGCACGGGTCCCGGCTGTCAATCGTGGATCGGACAATCGTTACGGGTCGTCAGGAGACCCGGGCCTGCGGACGGCGAGTAGTGGGTAACTCGCCGCCCGATCAGCACCAGACCCGAGAGTCGACGGCGCGTAGTGTTTCACGCGCGCCTCAAAGAGTTGTCAGCAAACGGGACGGGGCCCGTCATGGCCGATGCCTGCGCGGGGGTTGAGGATAAATTCGAAAGAGTTACCTCGCCCCTGGGCATTCAGGGCAGGGAGGAACAGGGGTGGGTCTTAGTCAGTAAGAGTCTGACACGCCCTTCCGCTCCACTCTAGAGCGAAAGAAGTCATTGGATGATTTCCCATCCCCAAAAAAATAAAATAAAAAAACGGGTTTTACCAAGGGGTATCGTATTACCCAGTAACTGGGTTGTAGAGGTCAGATAGGCAGTCGCTCTATGTAAAATACTGGTATTCAGCGGCATCCGATTAAACTGGAAGCCGACCCCAAGATAGTTGGGAAAAAGCTAGGCGGAATGCACAGGTGGAAACTTTCAGCAGGGCAGTAAGGGGTACTACCTCAACCGTTGTAGCTACACGAAAAAGGTCTTAGGACGTCTGACTTTTTTTGTACTCCAACCTGGACTGGCTCCATAAAGGTTTTTGATCAGTATTAGAAAAAGGATCGATTCGCATAAAAAAAATCGTGAAAACATGGATATGTTCTTGCTAACTGTATTTTTTTGTGAAAATCTGTGAATGGGGGATCAAAATTGCAGAAAAAAATATGGATAGCCCTTCTAAGACCCTTTACGTGTAGCTGTAACATTTAAGGTAGTTGCCCTTACTGCCCCCGTGAAAGTTTCCACCCTGTATTTGTTTAAAATAGACAAAAGAGAAATATGCAGCATACTTTTAAAGACACCTACACCCTAGCACCTTTTTTGTGAAGGAAAATGTTTTTTTTTTTTATTTCAAACTACACTTATGGACAAATACATTATATCAAAGTACCAACAAGGTTATCTACTAAAAATATTTTTTTTAAATAGAATCACCGTGTACTTTGATTGTGTCCACCAATGTTTTTTATTTTATTTTTTTATAGCCCTAGAACAGCTCACATCGATAAATGCAAAAAATATGTATCCGAATTTATCATCACTATATCTCCTTTTTCCGGTATCAAAAATAAACACACTAACCGATCCAAAACACGGATGCCAGCGTGGTGTTAGTGGTACATTAATAAATTCTTACAGCAAATGGAATTTAGCGGCAGGATTAAGTCTGTTAACCTTTGCTCCGCGCGAAATATAAGCGATGCATTGTTTTGCACATTAGTACATGTTAGGGTTGAGACTTAGCTCTTATTAAAAGGACTTAGACGAACTTCACCTATGGGAAAAGGAAAAACCGAGTAAGTGCGTGTCGGATTTCGCACATAAAGGTTCCGTACCAAATGAGGGAAATTTAAAGAAAAAATTCAGATTTATCAATTGGTATTTTTTAGTAAAATTTACGTAATAATAAACATTATTTCCGAATTTTAAGTTCATAGGAAAATGGAAAGTTAATTTTTTTTTCGAAAAAAAAACATATGTGTCAGACGTCGGACAGACGAACACGTGTTGTAATCAATGTGGCATCAAATATTGTACAGAAAATAAAGAGTTACCTTTTTTAAAAGAACTGAGACTAACTTTACTTATGGTACATTACGAGGTTGGAAAGAACTTGCACTATTTTTTTTACAAAGGCTAACATAGGTACCAAACTTATGGAACATTCGAAGAGTGGTACAAACTAGAACCTTCATTAAAAGGTTTAAAACGAACTATCGACATGGAATATTCAAAGGGTGAGATGAGCTTGGCCCCTTTTCAAATTTAAATGATTGTTTATTGTTTTTTTCTTTTTAAGATTAGATTTGAATGATTTTTCTTTTTTTTTGTTTGATTTTTTTGTGTTTGTTTGCGTGTGTTTGTTTGTTTGAAAGTATTATTCTATTCTAATGTTTTTTTTTAGTTTAAAAAAGTAAACTAAACTAAAAACTTGGGTCTTTGAAAAGCTGTGGTGTTTAAACAGAAACCGTGGTGTTTAAACAGCAACAGCCAGTCTCAATCTCAATACGGTAAAGCATTTCAATTTATGGCGCAGTTTTACGACTTCTAATGGTTTTTAATTGAACATCATGTCTAAACGACTGGTACTATTTCTTTAAAAAAATATGTGTTATTTTAGACAATTTTTTTCGTAATTTGGTATGTTAATATTTGAAATTATGTTTTTATAACACAGTGTAAATTCATTTGTAAAGTTATGTCTAACGCGAATAAAAAATTGAGAATCACGCTAAAACTATAAAGTATATTTTTCTGAAACCTTCACAATTTTATAGATGATTTAATTATTTACTTTTTAGTATACGTGCTTTAGTATAATACGTATTTTTTTAGCTATAATAAATTAATATTGCGTCTAATTTCGGACAGCGGGGTGGACGTACGACGCGTTACGTGAGCTCAGTACAGAACACGCAAGCTAACCACTCAAGGTCGTTGGCAGTTAATAGTGCCTTAACATTTTATGGATGGAATAAATCGTACGGTTCAATAAGCTCACGAAGAAAGCAAAAACTCTTTGACTAAAGACCGGAAAAATACCGCACAAAAACTTGTAACATGTGTCCAAATATGGACCCTGTGTTACACTATGAACGAAATAGAGCAGCACAAGAGAACCAAGTTAGCCGATATAGCTAGAAAAATTGCTAAACTGAAGTAGCGTTGGGCAGGGTAAATTGCTAGCAGAACGGATGGTCGATGGCGCAAACAGGTTGTAGAGCGGCGACCACGTACCGCAGGATGCAGCGTTGGAGGGCACAAACAATTTTGACCGCGAAGCACAGGTTCGGTTGATGTGGCATGCTTGGTGGTGGATGTCTTCCGGTTTTTTTTTTTGAGGTGGGAAATCATCCAATGACAACTCCCACTCTGGAGCGAGAGGGCGTGTCAGACTTTTACTGACTAAAACCCACCCCTGTTCCTTCCCTGCCCTGAGTGCCCAGGGGCGCGGTAACTCTGTTTCGAATTTATTCACAACCCCTGGGCAGGCATCGGCCATGACGGGCCCCGTTATGATTGCTGACAACTCTTTGAGGCGCGCGTGGAACACTACGTGCCGTCGACTCTCGGGCCTGGTGCTGATCGAACGGCGAGCTACCCATTACTCGCCGTCCGCAGGCCCGGGATGTCTTTCGGCTGTGGTGACGATGATGTCGATGAGATAGAGCAAAATACCATCTTTACTACTTATCCACTTTCAAACCTTAAATTCGTGGATGCAGAATATATTTTGAACATGCCCTTCATTTGTCCACAAGTTAGTACGGTACCTAGTAGGTTAGGTGGCCAACTCGGATGTTTACAACTAGAATTTAAAATACTTTTTCTACAACGTGGTGCTACAATGGTGACATTAAATTAAACACGGGTAGGGCTAGTGTCAATTAATCATATTAAATAATAATAGGTTCAAATAATTCGAAAATTGAAAAAAAAAAAAATTCAAACAAATTAAATAGTAATAAAAACTTTTTTACGAAAAAAATTATAAAAAACGAAGAAACAATACCAGAAACACCGTCTTCCGAAATTAAAAATATTGTGCACGTGTTTGTAAGTCGATAAGTACTACTTTTTTGTAAAAAAGTTTGCGTCACTATTTAGTTTCTTTAATTTTTTTTTTTTAATTTTCGAATTATTTTAACTTAGCTTAATTTATATTAATAGGCACTAGCCCTACCCGTGTGTTAAATTAATGTCACCATTGTAGCGCCACGTTGCATAAAACGTAATAATTATAGTATTTTGGTTTCGCGATTTTTATGGATAGTAACAGCTACCAAATATTCACCAGTTTGTTGGCTAAAAATACGCTAGCAGTAGTCGTGTTTTTAATCAATTTAACAAATATTCCGTTTTTAGTGTTCGAGATTGACCAAGATAACCCCACAAAAGTTCAGGATATCTCTAATCTAGTGGCTCTAAGGTCAATGACATCGTTACCAAAATACAAAACGTTGATAAAAATTAGGTCGTTGTTCAATTCACATTGAAACTTCAGAATCCAATAACTGAATTTAATACAGTAATAACCTACACAAATCAAAATTCAAATTCAAAAGAAAGATAACAAATAACAGCAAAAATTTGCCTCAAATCAAAATGTTGGCGAAAAAAGTTGTATACATTGGATTTGGCCACCCTATAGTATGATCCAGTGGTAACGGCCGCGACTTACAAGTTATAGGTCGTGAGTTCAAACCCAGGCAGGCACTTTACTTTGTGTAAATTATTTCATCACCACTACTCTCAAAACGGTGAAGGAAAACATTGTGAGGACACCAGCATGTCCTAGAACCAAAAATTCGAAGACATGTGACATCCACCAACCCGCATTGGACCCTCTCACAGAGAGGCCTGTACCTCAGTGGGGACAATAGAAGGCTGATGATGATGATGGTGATAGTATGGTCAGTTTTATTCACGAACAACTCATGCGAAGAATAATTTTCCTGGCCAAGTTTGAGCCCATATTCAACAGTGAACCTTTTTGAGCCGGAGCCAACATACGAGTAGCTGATATTATTGCACTTATATGATAATTATTAGAAACTACCAACCCTGCATATTCGAAGCCGTGTTAGAGATTACAATTTGTATTCAAGAATTTACGATTAACGTGCATTTTAAGGATTATTTATGGGCCGTCTCTAACCTTTGAATAAGTGCACCCATATTATGTTAATTTCTTTCATATTATGAACCTTGCACTTTTTACCTTTAAGGTTTTCTGTTAAGGGGAGGTATTCCTCCAGGTTGCGAGCAAAATTCATCTATACTTTTAGAAATTTCTCGTACTTCCTATTTAACCCCTTTTTTACCCCCTTAAGGATTGAATGTCGTAAAACCCTTTCTTAGTGGATACCTACTCTTCACAAAGAACACAACCTCCAAATTTCATGTGTCTAGGACCAGCGGTTTAGGCTGTGCGTTGATATTACGAATCAGTCAGTCAATTTTATAAACATATACAGATAATAACTTACCTAACTTAAATTTCTTATCATAAATATATTATTTTAATTCTTAATTCTTTATTGTACACCAAAACATAACAACCACCAAATCATGTACGAATCATGTGAACCTAGCCTTACTCAACATTGAATTTTCTCCTAGAAAACCTTATAGGGTGATAGAGAGAGATCACATTCGAGGGTAGGATCCAGTGTACAATATAAACCTACATATTAATAAATGAGTCTAAACGTAACGGTAACCTTAGGATTTTACTACACCAATCGATGGTAGAATCAATTAGTCGACGTCGATCGATAGTTTCTACTAGGTACACCGATCGATCGAGCGTCGATCGAAGGTACAATGGATTAGTCAACGTGAACCGATTGATTGTTTATCCGTCGTTCCAGCCAAAGGTATTACACCAATCGACCAACGTCGATCGATGGCATTGATCGACGACCGATCGATTAGTGTGCTAACACCCTTAAGCAGCCTGCCGAATTATTAATTGACTGATTCTTTAATGTTTTCTTATGTTATTGGGTGGTAAACAAACAGGCGGCCCACCTGCTGACAATGGACATTTGCAATAAGAATAAGAATAAAATTTATTAAATCCAATGTTGCAAGCAATGAATATCGGCAACATGTTGTGTTTCTACAAAATAAGTCTATACAATGGTCCCCAAACTTTTTTTATGAAATTATTTATGTACACACAGACACAAGGTAAAGAACTTTATGAATATGAGTACAAAGGTTGTATTTGTTTTTATTTTTTCATTTTTTTTTTTATTTATTGAAATTTTTCCAATTTCATATCTTCACATATCCCATAGTGCTAAGTCAGCAATATGTAACTTTTTTTTTGTAAAATTGTATTTTACGAGTATTATATGGGTTATACATAGATCCTGAATTAATTGAGTTTATTTATTGAATTTTCTAATGGCGGCCGCCATTTTGTTTTTTTTTTTTAAATCCTATTTATATTATATTATAGCCTATATCACTTCGGCTGTCATGTTTTGCTCTTTCTGGGATACTCGGGCAAAAAATCATAGAATACCCCAATTTCAGACCAGCACCAATGTATACGGCCAAAGCTCACGGAACATAAAGTTATTTTATTTTAAAACTAACCTGGAGCGGAACCACGTTGCCCTGACCACGGCAAAACTACAAAATATGATATCTATAAATAAAAGTTTTTATTGTTTAACAGACGTAATAGTTTAGAGATATTTATGTCACTACCTACCTAGGTTGTACTAACATTTTAAGCTATTTTATGCTACACTTCCTACATTATTCGGCACAAGCTAATGTCGGTGGGTTCACCTGTGTGTAATTAGTACTTTCCCCATTTTTTTTGTGTGTGGTGGGAAATCATCCAGTGACATCTCCCGCTCTAGGGTGGGGTAACTCTTTCGAATTTATCCTCAACCGGGCAGGCATCGGCCATGACGGGCCCCGTCCTGTTTGCTGACAACTCTTTGAGGCGCGCGTGGAACACTACGCGCCGTCGACTCTCGGGCCTGGTGCTGATACTTCCCCCATTACAAATTATAGCTACTCTAGACTTCTGTATTTACAATATAAAATTAATAGCCCTGACTGACTGACTAACTGACTGATATATCAACTCACAGCCAAAATCGCTGGTCTTAGAGACATGAAATTTGGAGAGTTGTATTGTTTGTGAAGAGTAGGTATCCAAAAATAAAGGACATGACATTTACATGAAATTTGGAGAGTGTAATCTTTGTGAAGACTAGTAAGTTATCCACTACGTAGTGTACAATTTTTTTTTGTAAAAAAGTTTTTTATTTTTCATTTTTAGTTGTTGTAGGTACCCCAGAACTAAAACTAAATATTAAAGTTATGCCCGAATTGATGACCCCAATAACATGGAATGGAAAACATATTTTTTGTTTTTGTGGTTTATTTTTCATTTAAATTTAAATTTCAAGAGTATAATCGAATAAATGAATTTTGAAAATGGGTCCACAGTTGACAGAGAAATCCGCCAATATACATTAAAAAAAAAAACATGAACACAGTCCGACATAAAACGTCCTCCTTTGTTATGAAAAAATTTTTACAAAAAAAAATACAACCGACTTCCATAAATAATACTAAAAAATGCAAAATAACTTTAATTTCGGGAGTCGGTGTTTCTGGTTTGGCTTATTCCTTATTTGACACCGACTTCCGAAATTAAAGTTATTTTGCATTTTTTAGTATTATTTATGGAAGTCGGTTGTATTTTTTTTGTAAAAAGTTTTTTATTTTTCACTTTTTAGTTGTTGTACCCCATTCTAAAACTAAATTACTAGTAAAGTTATGCCCGAATTGATAGCCCCAAAAATAGGGAATTTGAACATAGTTGGTGAAATTAGGGTGTATCAGGGTGAACTGTACAAATCTGTATACCCCTTCAGAGCGTATCAGCGTGATGTAATGTTGTGAAGTGGTGAAAACACTATACAGACATAGAATACGATTGCAGCAATTCTGGAAGGTTTTCTATCATTTATTGAAGAGTTCCATTGTGTATCTCCGATGTTCTCTATCAGATCTTCACCACATGTGAAGCAACAGCTTTCAAATTTAAAAAAAAATCTATAAAATCGGTTCACGTAGTAAAAAGTTATGAGGTACTTAACACACATAAAAAAAAAATTAAAAAAATACACTCGAATTGAGAACCTCCTCCTTTTTTTGAAGTCGGTTAAAAAGTGACAGTAGGTATTCTGTATCAAAAAACCTAAAATTAAATACTTTAACTTGACGGCTGACATGGACAAACCGTGCGAAGACCAAATTAAAAAAAAAAAGTAATGCGTGTGATGCAAAATTAGAATATTCATCACAAAGTATCATAAACCAATTAACATTTCGATTGACAAAAGAACAACAGAGCCCAAACAAACAAAAACAATGGCTTTGTTTACCTTTCTTACTTCGATTGAGGAAAATGGGTTAAATCGTGCTCACAAGCAATGAACTACGGCAACCTGCTATTATATAAGATCACTTGAATTGATGAAGTTCCGTCGATTGTTTTATATTTTTATTTTGTTTTTTATTTTTTTATTTACGTGTTAGGCGTTTTTTTTTTGCGTTTTCAATAGCATTAATTAATTAATTTCGCCAAGCCTTACTGGTGCGCCGTAGAGTGTTGTCGGGTTAAGAAATTAAAAATAATTCAGAATAGGCAAAATAGGCCCATATTTTTTTTAATCAAACTATGGGTAAGTATATTTTTTTCAAAGATCAAAATTTACCTCGTATACTTTCTTCAAGTAAGTCATAGTAAATCCTGGAAAAGAAGTGGGACTTCCCATACAAATTTTGACCAGCTGATGTTAGTACGGAAAAACGAAAAATCAGTTAAATATCCTGACCTTGTCTACTAAAATTTACGACTGTTATCGTAGGCGCTATTTTGTTAAAACGATCACAACAACTTGAACGAGTATTTAAGTTAAAAAAAAACAATTGAGAACCTCCTCGTTTTTTTTAAGTTGAAAGTAAATAAATTTCCTACCACTTAACATTTTAACTTGACACTTAAGAAACAAACCTACTTAAAATGAATTAAATAAGCTTAAAATTCCCACGGATTTATCGACAAAACAGTATATTTTAAAATTTAATTGGCGCGGATCGAAGATAAACAAACAAAAATTTGAGGTCAACGGCCATGTTTATCAAAGATCGTTAAATGCACTTGTGCAAATAAACGATATAACTGAGAAAAATAATGTTAGTCCTTAATGCATTAACATAAAGTCGAGATTAGAATGAATAAAGGTTGTATCTTCACAAAAACATTGTACAAAGGAGTCTCGATGCTCTCGATTTGCGAAGGGACACGTAACGGTACAAAATAACGGTTAAACAATAAACGAAGTTCCAATTTTGAATCCCGCTTCGGTACAATTCGGATGGCGATCTCGCCCGATCCGAAACGACCCCGCGAAGATTGCTATCGTCGAGTACGATTTTATTTCAAATACGAATTTAGAAGAAACAATTCTAAAATGTTTACCTGATTGGAATCGTCCGGAGAAGTCAGATAGTTTATTGATATAAATTCACTTGAGTTTTCAATTTCATTTAATAGCTAAGCAACATTAAATTACGAATTTCATTTCCGAGTGAACAGTCCTGATTCAGATCGTTATTACTACTAAAACAGCTGATTTGTAATGATAATAACTTTAATCAGATCGCAGATAATACGGTATTATCGCGGCATTGATACCGTTCGGCTAACCTCGTGCTCCTTTGGCGAAATTCGGCACACGCATTGTTTCACTTCCGAAATTGGACCAAGTGTGTCATAAAAGGGCAAACAAACACTTTCACGTGTATATTCTTTGTCTTGGTAATTTTTATGAAGAATTTAGAAAGTTATTAACAGAAGCGATTTTTGCAAAATTATACAAAAGATACCACCATTTTTTGTAAAATTAGGCTAACTCATTTTTAATTATTTTTCATTAATAAAAAATATGTTATAAGGGCAAATAAACCAATTACCAGTCATCAGAACTGAAGTCGCCGAAGTTTGAGGTATCAACACTAATTTTCGTCTCCGAATTTTTCACTCAAAAAACACACTTTTTAAATACACTAGTTAACGTATTTCACGTGTGGGTTATGTTCGTAGTGTATCGGCGCAGCTGCGCTGGCGCACGCCCTCCCGATACTAATGCTAGTGCTCAGTACTATTGTCCAGGAAAGCATCGTAAGGGTCCAAATTAGTATTGCACTCGCGATTCTCCGCCTATGTCATACGTTTTGTACTTGGCTGTGGGGCACACGAATTGTGGCGACGTGCTTTAGTGACTAAAAGGAAGGAAAAATCATTGTTTTTTGTTGATTCGTAACAAAGAACTACTGTTCTAAGTGTATAGGATTTCTCCCATACAACATAATCTAGGTAAGTCCCTAATAGCATTTCATTGCTGGCATTTGGTTGGGTCAACAATAAATGCTATCATTTTATTGTTGGGCCAACAATAAATGCTACTGGGGTTTTTACTCCAACAACTGAACAACTGTCATATTATGCGATATATTTTGTGGGGGTCGAAATAACCCTCACAGATGAGATTTATTTTTAGGAAATAGGGACTGGAAAAACTTCCAGCTTTAATTTAATAACTAACCTATTTTATACCTGATTAAAATGATCATAACACAGTGGAATTCTCACCTATACACACATACGCACGAATAGTTTCGTAAATATCTAAATCGTTGAGATCAATCCTTTGTGGGAGTCTATTGTTCCTAATAGATAAATTATAACCTGGAAGTGTTTAAGTCATGAGTGAATAAACAGATCACTTCTAGGCAAGCTTGTTCCATCGTCGAATACATCATCGCTAACCATCAGGATAGATAGTGATCAAACGCGAGCCTATAAAATCAATTTTAAATTAGTTTTGAGACTGAAATTGTCTGTCTGTTTGATTTTTTGTACGCATATAAAACTCAGCCCGCTGTTTCAACTATAATGAATTTTGGTACAGAGATAGATTGAACATTCAAAAAGAACATACACCATACTCCCGGGATAAAAGTACCAATGATTTTTTACCGGGAGTACTTTTTGACTTGCACGCGAATCCACTGGCTGGTCTATAATAAATAAAAGTTGTACTTAATCGTACAAGAGCAATCGATAATAAACTACACGAATATTTTATAAATACAGTAACAGTTGCACAATGCAGTTCGTTCATTCGTTCCGAACGAATGGTTTCACGCGATCGCTACGTAATGTTCACTCATTCATGGAGATCGACTGGCTGGTTGTGTTTTTGTAGACAGAAGATATGAATGGGTTTAAAATAAGAACACCATGTCTCAATGAACATTTTCCAAAGGAATGCTGTCAGTTTTTTTTTTATATTCGTTTCCCGGTTTTTATTTTGGAATAAGTGTTTGCTATGGTGCACTTTTTTTGACAGTCAATTAAAGGCGGCAATAGGATGACAGAATACGGTTTAGTATACAGTGGTGTTCCTAGTATACTCGTAACAAGAGTCAGATAAATATTCCACATACGCGCGCAAATCCTTGTTGCGACTGCGTAGGTATCATTAAAGAACTAAGTAATGACCTTTTGGGTGCAATCATTGTGCGCGGTATTAAGGATCCGCAGATTCGTGCTGCAGCTATGAATGCAAAATAGACAATTTTCATGATAGTCCCATGATATTGATCATTTATATAAGGTGTCAAAAAATGAACTCTCGAAACTTTAAGGAGTGCTTTGGACCATCGAACTGAATAACTTATATTATGGGATCAACTATGAAATTGCGAAAAAAACATCAACTGTTCCGTACATTTTGATTTTGCGAACATAAATGTAGACAACAGCTGTTTTTTTTTTTGCGATTTCAGAGTTGGTCCCCGTAGTCGAAATTCGGTCGGGAGTGTTATAATTATTATTACACTTTTTTTTATTTGGGTGCGAAATCATCCAATGACATCTCCCGCTCTGGGTGGAGCGGGAGGGCGTGTCAGACTCTTACTAACTAAAACCCACCCCTGTTCCTTCCTTGCCTGAGTGCCCAGGGGAGCGGTAACTCTGTTACGAATTTATCCGCTACCCCTAGGCAATACTTTGAGTATGAATATCTAAATTCGGTCGGGAGTATTATAATTATTATTATACTTTGAGTATGAATATCTAAAGAGAAGACCAAATAAACTATGGATTGACTATGTAAAAATCTGCCTTTGAAGGAAATTACTACTGAGGTAGACAAGACAAAGAAGATAAAGATAAGTCACGTCTGCGCCAAATAAATTGTTATAAGGTCAAAAGAAGAGGAAGAGAGGGCGAGATGATCTTGACGCCTACCGCAAGAGCTGGTTTGACGTGGCCTGTGAAGAGAATACCTGGAAGGATTTGGAGGAGGCCTTTGTTCAGCAGTGAGACAGTATGGGCTAAATAAAAAAAACCGTCAGATTGCGTGGCGGACTTCACACATTTAAGGTTCCGTACCAAATGAGGAAATTTAAAGAAAAACCTGATTTATCAATATATTGGTATTTGTAAGTAAAATATACGTAATAATAAACATTATCACCAAATTTCAAGTTCGTAGGTCAATGGGAAGTTAAAAATACTTCGGAACAAAATTTTGTGACAGACGACGGACCGACGGACACGTAAGTGACAGCAATAGGGCTTCATTTGGATCCTTCGGGCAGGGAACCTTAAAAAAGATCAAAATAATAATAAAATAAATTTTCTGTTTCTTTTTCACTTCTCCCATATCTCAAGAATTCATTTCGCATGTTCAGCACTGCTGCATTTGCGTGGCAAACAAATGATAGGTTTATGGGCATTTCCCTGTGTTACTACAAATTACCTAACAATACATTTGTTTATTACCTTCAACCTCACAACGGAAGTTAAAAACCCGGAAAACTAAAATATACATGAGTAAGACATGCCCCGTTGGTCTGGCTCGACTTTTGAGCATAAGGTCTTGGATCCGATGCCCACGTCAGATAAAGTGTTCTTGGTTTTCTGTTAGGAATTTATAATATAAAGTATAGTCGGATATATTGGTGGCTGGTTGATGGCAACAGGCTCGCCTTACGAAATTATGAGCAGTCAGATACTTGAATGTAGAACAGACATTCACGTCAAATTGCCTTCTGATTACAGATAGCCATTTTCACTGACAAAAAATGACAGTTGTTAATAGTTGTGATTAATTTACGGACAATAATCAAGAATCTACGGATGGATGAAATGGCGACAGGTCACTGGAACAACTTGCGACCGACGGATGCCCCTCAAGTTAAAGGGGAATATCTATAAGTCCGTGATTAAACCTGTCGTACTGTATGGGTCAGAATGTTGGGCTGTGAGAAAGACGGATGAAAAAAGATTGCTTGTGGCGGAGATGAGAATGTTGAGATGGATGTGTGGAGTAACGAGAATGGATAAAGTGAGAAATGAGTACATTAGCGGTAGTTTAAAAGTGGTGCCAGTGACAGAAAAGTTGAAAGATAGCCGCTTATCTTGGTATGTGAAGAGGAGGGATGAAACACATGAAACTAAAAGAGTAATTAATATACATGTGGATGGATGGAGTTGGAAGGGGAGGGCAACGAAAAGATGAATGTATTGTGTGAGGAGTTATATGAAAGAAAAGGGAGTTAGTGATAGCGTGACGGCTGACAGGACAGAATTGAAGAAAAAAACGTGCTGTGCCGACTTCAAGTCACATGGGACAAGGCCAGGAAGATGATGATGATGACTGTAGTTGACATGCAATGCATGTGACTACAAGAAACAAGAGTAATTAATATAATTGCATGGTTGAAGAGGTAGAGAGGCCAAAGTAAAGATGATATAGATTTTTTGAGGTATGAATTGGAAGAAAAGGGGCTGAAGAAAACGTATTGCACCGACCCCAAGTAACATGAGATAAGGTCAGGAAGATGCTGATCAATTAAAGAAAAATCAATTACGTATGTTTAATACTCTCATCAAAGAAGCAAAAAAAAAAAAACCGGAACTAACCCCTAAGCCATTCCTCGACTCGTGAGCCCCGCAGCACCGAGGTGTTTGGCCCAACAATGAGTCTTTGTCCGTCCGTCACTGGTTAGCATTCTGGACGCGACGCAAGGCCGCCATGCGCTAACTGCGGGGTTGCCAGTGCGCAGTGGGAATTACTCGGGAGATTTAGGGGAAATTGCCGTGGGAATACAGTTTTGTCTGTTTCATTCGTAGTTAGAAGAAAAGAAAATAACCGGCCATGTGCGTGTCGGTGGGTTCAGTACCAAATATGGGAATTTCAAAGAAATAATCTGATTTATCAATATATTAGTATTTGTTAATAAAATATACGTAATAATAATAATTTTCATCAAATTTCAAGTTCATAGGTCAAAGTGAAATTAAAAACTTCTTCGGAACTAAATTTTATGACAGACTCTCGACGGACCAATGAACACAGTGAGTGACAGCAATAGGGCTTCGTTTGGACCCTTTGGGTACGGAACCCTAAAAAAAAAAGTTAAAAGGAATATTTGTGACTCGCACAGAAAAGCACTAAATTAAGTAACATATTAACAAGGTATGACAATTCACTAATAAATCAATATCAATTGCTACCTCAATTTGTATTTTTTTTATTATCTGGTAAAGAGTGCCTATATAATCCTAAGTCCAGGAAAAGTGACACTTGTTCAACGATATCAATTACGAAAAGGCCAAATATGTATGGTATTCAAGTGGACGGTCAACCAAAAACAATTTATAATAATAATAATCTTTATTTGTACATTTACACTTGAAAATTTAGAATACAGTTACAAAAACATAATGTTGTACATGGTGACAATCAAAAACTGGAACTGCTGCCTCCTAAACTAGGCAAAAAGCCTGTGTTTTAGGAGCCAATGTTCCTCCAGGAATATCAATTATAAATAGATTTTGGGTTATAGACATTTTTTTTTCCTGGTAGAATGTCACTATTCACTAGAGTTTCCGGTTGTAACATTATTATCATTAACATCTATATTCCAATTGGGTATAAATCTCTGGACTTCAACTTGACATCAGTGACGATTATAAAACTAAACCGAAGACACATTCATTGGCGTTCCACTTTTGCTTCATCCATCCACATTAAAATTTTAATTAGTACTATGTGATATTTCAGACTATATCTATATCTGTGCTAAATTGTATCCAGATCTGTTCAGCCGTTCTGGCACGATTGGGTAACAAACATCCATCCCTCCATTCAAACTTTTGCATTTATAATATTAGTAAGATAGTAGATCTATTTCAAACTTCAATATAACTGACATGAATTCAACAGCCTACACAAAATAAAATTTTCCCCAAAGAAAAGCAAAAATGGAACGCTAGCAACACCGCCGCCTCCTCATTATTGCAGTTCCGTATTATTGTTGGAACAGACCTGGTTTCAGGAAATATAATAATTTTTATATCATGGCACTAGACAATAGCGGAAGAGTTACATACATAATAATTATGCGTTACGTGGGGAATACGATGATTAGCTGTAACTATGTGTTGTTAATTTTATCATTGGAGTAATAACCAGAGGTCAAGTTATTTAAGTACTTACACAAGTACACTGATTTCATACAGCGAAAGAATAAAGTGGGCATGCCTCAAATCCCGAGATTAATTTTAAAGAGCAGAAAAATCCCGTGATTTATTGAATAAAAAAGCTATTTACTTTTACACAATTTAAATCACTTCACGCGCGACGATACCAAATTTACATCAATGACATCGGATGTCCGAAGTTTCAAAATTCCAATGCGCACACGCGTGATCTTGCCACCTTTTTAGTTCACACAACATAGCTTATGAAAAAAAAAGAAAACAATACAGGTTTTTATTATTATTTATTTGTAATATTGTTGGCCACACGGGATTGTCCATTAGAAATCCCGGGAAATCTATGGATCTTCCCGGGATTAATATTTTAATATCAACATTTCGATGCAAGTACATAAATAACTCCACCTAATTCTGACCTCTGGTTATAACATTTGTGATATTGCAATAATGTAGACTATTACTGGCTCCGTAGTCAGGACATTTCCTTTTTTACCGACTTCAAAAAAGGAGGTTCTGTATTCAACCCGTATGTATGTATGTATGATTGTCCGTGATTTTTTCGAAAACTACTTATCCGATTTGGATGGAGTTTTCGTTATTTAAATGCATATTTTTCAAGAATGGTTTTAGAATATAATACATTACGATCTGATGAAGAACTTCAGAGATAGACAGTGGAACTCTTCAATAACTAACAGCAAATGATTCGCGATGATCTTTTGTCTATGTATTGTAGTACATAATTTAATGGCGAACCACAGCTAAAAAGTGAAAAATAAAAAACTTAAAAGAAATAGAAAAAAAACGGTCATGTACGTGTCGGGCCACGCGCAGTATAGGGTTCCGTAGTTGCGCGTTATAACATGCGGACTTAGAAGGGGGCTGTATGTTTAAATGATAATGATAAATGATGTTTATTCAGTAAATAGGTTACAAGGAACACTTTTAGACGTCAATGTTTTTTGTCAGTTTAAGCTAGATGAGGCCGGTGTTTCCTAGCTGACTACCCTGAGAAGAAACACTGAAACAAACTCAGAGGTCAAAGTCTCTTTTAAAGTTTAAGTTAAGTCTTTTAAAGTGTAGTTTATTACTACAGAGATAATGATAGAGAGAGAACGTTGCTGGTTTAGCAGCCAATAACGTTTAAAAATGGGCCCACATTGGATAATGGTAACTGAATATAATTAAATATAATAAAATCCAACTTCATTGCACTAAAGATTTCAATGTTTGGAACACCCAAGTGCTTGTCTAATCCTTTTCTTATGATTCTGTATTTTGTACGAAATGGTCCAAGTAGGTGCATTTTTTAAGTTGGGCGACTATAACTCTTAAACTATGTGAGCTAACTTAGCCGTGATAGTTTTCCTTAATATCATGATTTTTTCAGATTTAGCAAACGGATCATCGAGTCGAAAAATAGTCTCTCCAACACCCCAATGTTTTGTAAGAACTATCCAGCGATACCCCACACGATGGGAAATTGGACAAAAAAAATCATAACCACTTTACGTTTAAGGTAGAAAAAAAAAAATTGGTTGCCTGTAAAGTCGGTATACGGGCGAAAGTTTTACGTGACAACGACTTTGAGTGGTAAAATAATTTTAATGTTGCCCGAGTGGAAGGGACGCGTGCCTCTCACTCGCTCTCATTGTGAGCGCATAACGTGAGCGGAGCGTACCGCAGTTTCTTGAAGTGTCACCCGGCAAACCAATTTATAAGACGTTGTCACGTCAAAATGGTAGAATTCCGAAAAAAATATTTTTCAAGATTTTTTTATTGTTTATTCGGCGTGATTAATAATTAATATACCCATGCAAAATGACAGTTTTCTAAACAACAATCGGACAGATGGACAGAGCAAAACTATAAGTATTCCTTTTTAGGACTACGGAACCCTAAAAACTACGGGGTGGTACTGAAAATTTAATTTAATTTAATTTAATTTAATTTAATTTAATTTAATTTAATTTAATTTAATTTAATTTAATTTAATTTAATTTAATTTAATTTAATTTAATTTAATTTAATTTAATTTAATTTAATTTAATTTAATTTAATTTAATTTAATTTAATTTAATTTAATTTAATTTAATTTAATTTAATTTAATTTAATTTAATTTAATTTAATTTAATTTAATTTAATTTAATTTAATTTAATTTAATTTAATTTAATTTAATTTAATTTAATTTAATTTAATTTAATTTAATTTAATTTTAATTTAATTTAATAACTTCGACATATAAAGACGGATTTGCAAAATAATTTTTTATACCGAAATGGTCCCATTTAAATTTCATATAGATCTGATGATGAGTTTAGGAGACAGACAACGGAACTCTTAAATAAAAAATGACAGCAAATCAACCGCGTTTGCTGCTATCGCATAAATATGCATTTTGAAAACAATTTAATGGATAACCACCACGAAAAAGTGAAAAATAAAAAACTTATTTACAAAAAATAGTTTTTTAATAAAAAAGTTTTTTATTTTGTTACTGAGTGTAAACTGGACGCCGGGACTTTTGGGAAAAAAACTAGGGAGTGTGGGAATTCACCTCATTAAAACCACCTTCACGTGAGATAATGGTCAAATGCAAGCTTATCAATGATAAAAAAATCTCGTTGACCACCACCAGCATGGAACTCCGGCGACCTCTTAAAAAAACCATCCCGGGACACCCTCTGTACAACGCCTATTAGGACACATCCCTAGGGAGACTGTAAAAGGGTCTCCTCTGAGCCTTGCTGTGCACAGCAGCACGTGATCATTTTGCCACCGTCTTTCCTGGGATCTCATTACTGCTGACAGAGACAGGTCTCGCCCGATTTTGGCGACAAAGACATTTTTTTTTAACTTGTAGTTTAACATTTATCATTTATCATTTAATGGAGTGGCCCTCACGCCCCCAGCCGCAGCTGTTGCAGGAGACGCCCTGGGCGTCAGAGGTCGCAGGACGCCGTGCGCAAGCCTGCGCACGGCGAGTAATGGGTAGCTCGCCGTCCGATCAGCACCAGGCCCGTGAGTCGTTGGCGCGTAGTGTTCCACGCGCGCCTCAAAGAGATGTTTGTCAGCCACCACTGACGGGGCTCATCATGGCCAGTGCCTGCATGCCAAGGGGTCGCGGAAAAATTCGTAACAGAGTTACCGCGCCCCTGGGCACTCAGGCAAGGAAGGAACAGGGGTGGGTTTTAGTCAGTAAAAGTCCGACACACCCTCCCGCTCCACCCAGAGCGGGAGAAGTTATAGGATGATTTCCCATCCCCACCCCCTTATATACCCCGCCCTTATCTCTATAGTCACCTGCAGGTAATACTAGTCTGTAACTGTCAAAAGACCCTTTTCTCATATACAGCGTGTAACGGAAAGGTGTGGTCATATTTGAGGATCATTAAAAGAAGCTTATAATTACTCGATACCTATGGTCAGAATTAAAGATTTGTTTATTATTACGGAAATATTGAATTTTCTTTTCTATCGATAATAACATCGACACCTCGTCTAGTCGGTAATACGAACAACCCTTAAACTAAACAGCTGATTAGGACGTTGAACTCTAAACACTCTTTCTGTCTCGCTTGCTAGGCCTATCTTTCCTTTTCGTGAACGCCCAATTCCAAACTTCTGTTTCCCTGTTACATTATTTGAATGGTTCCGTACTAAAAATAAAACACTTTAATAGCATAGAATCAGGATTTTTTTTAATGATATGAAGGTGTGGGCCGTAATCTACCAAGCGGACCCAATGCAGATTGTCGGAAAACACTTTAAATCAAGATAATTTCAAAGGAAATCGTCAAAAAATACTAGGATGTCAGGTACTGAAAGAGGAATTTAGAAAGGTCATAAAAATCGTAAAGGAAGGGAACCTTAAACTGTGTCACAATAGTACACATCGGCATTAGATTCATGTGTGCGTGCAGTTTGAATAGGATGGTTCTGTATAACAACAAATTAATTTAAATAATCAAGCGGACCCAATGCGGGTTGGCGGAAAACGCTTTAAATCAAGATAATATCAAAGCAAATTGACAAAAATACTAGGATGTCAGGTATTGGAATAGAAATTTAAAAAGGTCATAAAAATCGTAAAGGAAGGAACCTTAGATTGTGTCACATTAGTACACATCGGTATTAGATTCATGTGTGCGTGCAGTTTGAATAGGATGGTTCTGTATAACTACAAACTAATTTAAATAATCGCCAATATTTTACTGACTATTACTAAACTTAAACTTCGTAAAATAAAAGAAACAAACAGTGATTTTAAACTCCATTCCTTCACTCAATATCAATTAATTGTATCTCAAATTTTGAATAATTTAACTTTAAATACTAAGGCAACAGAGTCAGTAAGAAGAATTGATAACAATTTTGACTTATATCACAACGGTACCCTGAAACCGCAACAAAAAAAAAAGAATAGAGAAAGAGATAGCCACTACCAGGAGTAAACTTAAGACGTGTACACATGGACAAAAATATTGTTGTAGGTTCGAAAATGGGTCAAATCATCTGAGTATTTTCACTAAACGATATTTTTCAAATATGGTCATAAAACGAATGTTTACAAATATTTTCAGTTTCATTTTAAAAAATGGTTTATGTTTTAAAGTACCGTTTATTTTTAAAATTTTAAATTCTTATTTGTGAGTTTAATGCACAAATTACATAAAATCTGCTGTAACTTAATGATTCATGAATAAAGTACGAAAACTCAAAACGGTGAAGGAAAACATGGTGAGGAAACCGGCATATTATCCTAGAACTAAAAATTCAATGACATGTGACATCCACCAAGCCGCATTGGGCCTGCGTTGTGGATTACGGCCCATACCCTCTCACAGAGAGGATGCCTGTGCCCCAGCAGTGGGAACATTAAAAGGCTGATGATAATTAATCAAGTATGTGTTTTAATGTTATCAAAATTAATTGAACATCCACGAGTACATATCCAGTACTTATTTCTATCCTTCGTTTAGTGTATACGAACCTTTAGAACGTTTGCCTTGCCAGGGGCCACAGGATAGTAGGTACTACTAGGCGGTGTCTCTTTGACGTAGTTTGTGTGTGTGTTACAACGCTAGCGCCGCAGAGCGCGCGCTACTCACACAACCGTTGTGTCGGCGCACGTCAAAGAAAAATTACCGAATTGTACAAAAATTCAAAATAAATTAGGTAATGACAATTCAGTTTTCATTTAGCCCTTGCCAAATTCGGTCGATTGATTTGTGCAACAACTTTCTTTCGCGTTCGTGTGTGAGAATGACCTTCAGCAATAGGGTTGAGTTGTTGATGGCAGACCCGTGGAACAACGTCGGGTACTTCCTATCTTGGAATGTTTTCGTAAAATGAGCGTCTGCAACACACCGGCTCGTTTTTACGGAGACTGCCCTGAAGTGAAGACCGGCCGAGTGCACGTGATGCTAGAGTCAAAGAAGCCACCTTGGACCATGCTGCAGAGAACCCCAGGAAAAGCAAGTGCAGCGCAGGTGGTAGTTAGGTGTTCCACACATGCTAGTGTGCCATGTACTCGACGAAGATGTTCACCACGTACGATTTCAGGCCCACGCAGGAGTTGATTGCCACGCATTTTCAACTGTGTCAGTTTTTGTGAAAAGTACCGCTACTGGGATGAGATGTCTGCTTACCCGGATTTTGGGGCACGTGTTATGGACGGACGAGCATTTTATGTCAACTTTTTGGTGATGTTATAATCATTTACAGAAAACTCGAAGTGTAAAACTGGTGTTAATTTTTACTTTATGAATAAATTGCGATTTACGTGATGTGAAAATACTTATTCGTCCTTCGTCAGCTCATCAGCTCTAACACAATTTACTTACGGTGTCCAATGTTACTACGCACGAGCGCTGCCGCTGGTTGCACGGCGCATACCAGGAGCGCAGCAGTTTAAAGGAGGTACGTAAAAAGTTAGAGAAGGCTCGTGCAAGTTCAAGTTCGTTCAAGTTCGACTTCGTTCAAGTTCGACTTCGCTCAAGTTCGACTTCGCTCAAGTTCTACTTCGCTCAAGTTCAACTTCGCTCAAGATCGACATCGCTCAAGTTCGACTTCGCTCAAGTTCGACTTCGCTCAAGTTCGACTTCGCTCAAGTTCGACTTCGCTCAAGTTCGACTTCGCTCAAGTTCGACTTCGCTCAAGTTCGACTTCGCTCAAGTTCGACTTCGCTCAAGTTCGACTTCGCTCAAGTTCGACTTCGCTCAAATTCGACTTCGTTCGAGTCCGTTCGGGTCCGTTTGGGTCCGTTCGGGTTCGTTCGAGTTCATTCGGGTCCGTTCGAGTCCATTCGGGTCCGTTCGAGTCCGTTCGGGTCCGTTCGAGTCAGTTCGAGTCCGTTCGGGTCCGTTCGAGTCCGTTCGATTCCGTTCGGGCCCGTTCGAGTCCGTTCGGGTCCGTTCGAGCCCGTCCAGGTCCGTTCGAGCCCGTTCGAGTCCGTTTGAGTCCGTTCCGTTCCGTTCGAGTCCGTTCGGTTCCGTTCGGGTCCGTTCGAGTCCGTTCGAGTCCGTTCGAATCCGTTCGAGTCCGTTCGAATCCGTTCGAGTCCGTTCGTGTCCGTTCGAGTCCGATAGAGTCCGTTAGAGTCCGTTCGGGTCCGTTCTAGTCCGTTCGGGTCCGTTCGAGTCCGTTTGGGTCCGTTCGAGCCCGATCGGGCCCATTCGAGCCCGTTCGAGCCCGTTCGAGTCCGTTTGAGTCCGTTCGGGTCCGTTCGGTTCCGTTCGAGTCCGTTCGGGTCCGTTTGGGTCCGTTCCAGTCCGTTCGGGTCCGTTCGGTTCCGTTCGAGTCCGTTCGGGTCCGTTTGGGTCCGTTCGAGTCCGTTCGGGTCCGTTCGAGTATGTTCGGGTCCGTTCGAGTACGGTCGCGTCCGTTCGTGTCCGTTCGAAACTGTTCGGTCCGTTCGGGTCCTTTCGAGACAGTTCGGGTCCGTTCGGGCACGTTATAGCCCGTTCAAGCCCGTTCGAATCCGTTCGATTCTTAGCCCGTTCCGTGCTTATGCTTATGCATAAGCATAACTGCTTATGTTTATGCTTATGCTTATGCTTATGCTTATGCTTATGCTTATGCTTAAGCTTATGCTTATGCTTATGCTTATGCTTATGCTTATGCTTATGCTTATGCTTATGCTTATGCTTATGCTTATGCTTATGCTTATGCTTATGCTTATGCTTATGCTTATGCTTATGCTTATGCTTATGCTTATGCTTATGCTTATGCTTATGCTTATGCTTATGCTTATGCTTATGCTTATGCTTATGCTTATGCTTATGCTTATGCTTATGCTTATGCTTATGCTTATGCTTATGCTTATGCTTATGCTTATGCTTATGCTTATGCTTATGCTTATGCTTATGCTTATGCTTATGCTTATGCTTATGCTTATGCTTATGCTTATTCTTATGCTTATGCTTATGCTTATGCTTATGCTTATGCTTATGCTTATGCTTATGCTTATGCTTATGCTTATGCTTATGCTTATGCTTATGCTTAGGCTTATGCTTATGCTTATGCTTATGCTTATGCTTATGCTTATGCTTATACTTATGCTTATGCTTATGCTTATGCTTATGCTTTGCTTATGCTTATGCTTATGCTTATGCTTATGCTTATGCTTACGCTTATGCGTATGCTTCTGCTTCTGCTTCTGCTTCTGTGTCTGCTTCTACTTCTGCTTCTGCTTCTGCTTCTGCTTCTGCTTATGCTTATGCTTATGCTTCTTCTACTTCTGGTTCTGGTTCTGGTTCTGGTTCTGGTTGTGGTTCTGGTTCTGGTTGTGGTTCTGGTTCTGGTTGTGGTTCTGGTTCTGGTCCTGGTCCTGGTCCTGGTCCTGGTTCTGGTTCTGGTTCTGGTTCTGCTTCTGGTTCTGGTTCTGGTTCTGGTTCTGCTTCTGGTTCTGGTTCTGGTTCTGCTTCTGGTTCTGGTTCTGGTTCTGGTTCTGGTTCTGGTTCTGGTTCTGGTTCTGGTTCTGGTTCTGGTTCTGGTTCTGGTTCTAGTTCTGGTTCTGGTTCTGGTTCTGGTTCTGGTTCTGGTTCTAGTTCTAGTTTTTGTTCTAGTTCTAGTTCTTGTTCTAGTTCTAGTAAGATCTCGCACTATTTAGCACCAGCGCACATGGCATTAAAAAGATCCTCAGTAATGAATATTTTGGTACATTAATTATTACACAAAGCTTTTGTTATTAACACACCATCCCTACCCACCTACACAACACCATCTAATATCCCCAGGACGGAAACAGAAATCAAAAACTACATACAAACATACTACAATATCCTGGAAAGAGGCATTATAGAGAGTTTAAAATACAAAAACAGTACACACTCATCAACACAATATTTTCTCCAAAGACACGATCCAACTTATTTTTATAAGTTGGATTGGTTGGTTGTTGGTCGGGTTGGTTGGTTGGTTGGTTTTTTTAGGCGCACGGAACTACTACACACAAAGAATAAAACAAAAGATATGAAAGAAAGAACTTAGCAGAATATACAAAGAGTCTAAATAGGTCAATCCGTAAGGACTACAACAACCACAGATACGAGATTATTTCAAGAAACATCAAAAATTTTAGAAGCGCCAAAAAATCCTATAAAGAATTAAATACACACAAGTTATGGATTCAAAAACTTGAGCATAACCACTGGAAACAAAATCTAGAAAAGATGTAATAAACCATGCAACAAACTTCTACAAAAACTTATATAGGAAACAAAATAAGACTGAAATGAAAGCGCAAACAACTCACATGACCATGACTGACTGCATCGAACAAATTGAAGACTCCGAAGTTTACGAACATATAAAAAGCTGAAGGCTGAAAAGAGTCCCGGCCCAGATGGATTATGAAATGAGGCCCTTAAAATGGGAGCACCCATTTTAACAGACCATTTCACGCTATTGTTTAATATGATACTAGACGAACAAAAAGCAACAAAACAATGGTGTACATCAAACATAATTCTACTCTTCTCTGCTTGTTACTTTGGTTGCCTTTGCGCAATCGCTTCATTCTATGAATAGTTAGTAACGGTGTTCGTGTACTTACATTATTTTTACTTGAATACAAAATTTTGCGAATGGACAACTTCAATATAAAACTTCATTCCCCTTTTCACCCCCTTGTGGGTTGAAATAAAAAAACAACATCGATTTACTTTGCGTTAGTTTCCAACCATAAGCCGAAATATTAGATATTTTAACTTCAAAATAAAGAACTTTAGTTCAATACAAAATTTCATCCCCCTTGAGGGTTCAAATTCTAACAACATTGTTGTGTTAGCTTCCAACCATAAACCTAGATAATTGATTTTTACTTCGAAAATGAAGGACTTTCCATACACAATTTCATCCCCCTTTTTAACCCTTCCGGGGTAGAATTGTCAAAAACGCTGAGACACGTATAAATTAACTTTCAATAAATTCAAAAGTGCCTATCGTCATGATCGTAGAATAATGTCGGTTTTGGAAAAAAATTCGAAATTCACTTTTTACCATATTTGAATACTACATTGTCGAAATATTATTACCTCATTAAAGAAAAAATTATATGTATTTTGGATTTCAAATTAATCAGTCGGTAAACTGACGGATGTGATTGGCGCTCAAAGTAAAATGATGCTTGTGTATGCTCGTCTTTATACGACGTGCGGGGATCTCCCGCCGCCCCCTCAGCTCCCGACGAATCCGCGCAATCGTCAGTATTCGTCGAACTCACCCACGCGTTGCAGCGGATTAGATTTTTCTTAATCAATAACACTAATATGTCTTTGTTTGCATATTTATTAATTATTTCGTGTCTAGTTTTTTAAATACCATGTTAAAAGGTGTGCCACAATGAAAGACGGACGATCAAAGCTTATGTTAAAACTTGTGGAAGAAACAAGCAAAAATGCACAAAATACGAATTTTACTCATGAAGAGTACATTGATGAGGAGGATTGTATACCAGGGGCTCCAGGTAAGTTAATGAATTATGTTTTAACATTTTGGCATTATTTCATTCTTGTATTTATAAAAATTTTGCAAAGTAATTAATTAAAGCGTCAGTTCTGACTTTCCGTCGGTTTTCTACGGAAATTTAGAAATCAATTTAAAATTTAGTTTACATAAAAATAACATTGCTAGCTGATAGTACTACATTATTCTGTTGAGTTTGTATTATATTAGATAAATTGAATTTTTAAGTTGTATATAACTATGTATATTACATTTTTCTATGGATATGCTAGTGACGCGTGATCACAACCGACGACATTCTGTGGACACGTTTTTTTATCTTAGGGTCGTATCTGACCATCCCACTTTGTTCTTAGAACCAAATTCACTTCAACTTTTTTCTGTTGAAAAACAATGATTATTTGTATATATTTAATATATTTTTCTATAAAAATGTAATCTAGTCTGAGTAATAATTTACCTGTATAAATAAAAAGAAGTAAATTTTATTATTTTCGAACCGAGTTTTCCGAAATAGTCTAAGGGTTTTTAGTAAATCTTGAACTGCGATATTATAATCTATATTTTTTTACATATCTTTTCAGAATGCCATTCACCATTACCCCCAGGAGCACGCAACGTAATAGAAAAGATGAATGACATTTATGAGGAGGTCTTTTCAGACGATGTACACGGAACAAGCGAAATCATAAAATCAACAGATGAAAATATGAAGCCGAACATACCATCACCTACTTGTGTTCTTGGTGAAGATCCTTTTATGGCCGTGAATCAAAATGCATCCTCACCATATTTACTCCCGTCAGAAAATCAGCATAGTGTTGTGTCCCTCTTAAATATCAGCTCAGCTTTAACCCCTTTAAATACCCCTACGTTGATAACAGATCTGTCACCTTTCCCTCAACCGATTATTATTTACATACTTCACCATGAGTTTTTGCTTACACCAGCAAAAACTCATGGTGAAGTATGTAACGATTTTTTTTTGTCCTACTCACGATGGTAAAGACTATAGCAACTGTCCATCAATCACCACAGCTGTTTCTTCATGCCAGTCGTCTCCAGCGCCTCTCATTCGATGTAGAGGTAAAAAACGTGTCAGAAATTATGATGATTGGGCAGAAGTCAAAAGAAAGCGTTTAACGAATGCAGGAAAAGAATACTCCTCCAAAAAGGGTGTTATTGTTCCAGCAAAAATTATAGGAAGGCCTTGCACGTGTAGATATAAATGTTACACTATTTTGAATCTCGAAGAAAGGCAGGATGCATTTGAAAAGTTTTGGAAATTAGGTGATCGTGAGAAACAATGGTTGCATGTTGCGAATTATATTACAAAACAGAAAAAGAAAAGGGGTCTTCTAAGGGATTTAAAGCATAACCGTCAATTCACTTACAAGTATTTTTTGCCAAAAGGCTCATCAAAAATAGAGGTTTGTAAAACCATGTTTTTAAGAACATATTCGATTAGTGAAAGGTTAGTTCGAACAGTTTGGGATAAGTATGACGGAAGCACTTTAATTGAAAAAGATATGAGGGGGAAGCATAGAAATCATAATCGGATTTTTGTTCGGACGTTAATTCATTTGCACCGGTAGAGTCTCATTATAATAGAGCAGCGTCCAAAAGACTGTATTTAGATGGTGACTTGAGCATCGCTCGGATGTTCAATTTATACAAAGAATGGCCTGAACTCGATAATTATTCAAATACAGCTACTAGTCTTAGACAGTACAGAGAAATAGTTAACACTCATTTTAATTTGAGTTTCCATCTACCCAAAAAAGATACTTGTGATCAGTGTCACAGTTTTAAACAAACACAAAATCCGTCTGACGAACGACGACTGAAGGGTGTGAAAGAGTTTCGATTCTGGTCAGACAATTGCTCTGGCCAGAATCGAAATCGCATAGTATTTAATATGTATGCCCATGTAGCTAAAGAATATAATATAACTATAACACACAGATTCCTTGAAAAAGTCACACCCAAAACGAGGGGGATTCTGTCCACAGTGTGATAGAAAGGGCTGCTGAGCATAAAACAATTTATACACCAGATGAATGGAAATTACTTGTACGTTGGGCTAAAGTAACAAGTGATTCTTATGAAGTCATAGATGTAAATCAGTCGGTAGTGTTTGATTTTAAAGATCAACTGAAAAATAAGAACTGGGTTAAAAATACAGCTAACAAAAAAGTTACTTGGACAGGCATAAAAGAAGTTTGTGTCGACGGGACACAGAGCAATAAAATCCGGTACAAATATGCTTTAACTGATGATTACATGACCCTCGTACTTCGAAAGGAGACTAGAAAATACAATACTCCAACCTTACACAAAGCTTATATGGATCCAATTCCAATCAGTAATGATAAATATAAGGATCTTATTAGTCTTTGCGATTCCTCAATAACACCTACCAAATACCATAACTATTTCAGAAGTTTAACTCATGGACATAATGTTTCTGTCGATAACAATGAATCTGGAGTTGCCCAGGCGTGTAAATAGCCGTGGTTCTCTGCAGGATGAAGGACATTGTTACGGCCAAACACTTGGATTGAATGCTGGCCCAAAATTGCCTATATTTGTCTGTATAACTTCAAGTTAGGAGTGGTTGGCAGTAGACGGCGCATGTGGCCTTACTCTAGGTTAGTAAGAACAAGTGGTACCTGACTTTCTTTCTTTGGCTGCCACGCTGGATTCTGACGAGTGGCCACTCGATTCTCTTCACACCAACACTCCCGGATATTCTTGTTCAATAGTTACACGGACGCGGTAAATATGGGTTATTTATTATTCCCGGAGAATCCCCAACGTTTACGGGATATTACTCGGGATTTTAGTGTATTTGCGGGGACGATGTTAATAAGATATTAATTTAGTCTGCGGTGAATGCGCTCGGCTTCGCAGCGGAAGGCACACTGAAGTGACGTCGATTGCTGCTTTCTCAGATTGCCTATGGCTCCCGTAAAGCCGGCTACACACTTGCCTCACATGCAAAAAGCAAGACACACACGTCGCGATACCACCCCATCCAACTTGCAGAGTGGCGGCAACTCGCCACACCATGCTCCCCGCCTTGAAAGGTCCAGGAGCTTTCAAAAGCTGCTAATCTATGCGGCGCGAGTGAGGTTCAAGAAGCGGTGATGATATGTAAGCATTTACTTGTTGAAGAGCTTTGAGGGAAATCCAAGCAGCAGTCCGAAACACCATCGCATTGATATAATGCTCGGGAAAAATAATTATCAGTGTCCTGAGAATGAATTGCGGTTAGACTTGACTATGGTAAGTCGAATAAACTAAATTACAACTATGTAATGGCGTACCATTGGAACGTATACTACGAGTATGAACCCTAAACTAAATTACGTAGTAATAATAATCTATTGAGTTGGCAAAGGATACAACTCAGTGACAGGACGCTTATACGTGCCTGACGCGGTTTGAATGTTTTTAACAGAACTATGACTATGTAGTCCGTTTGCAAATTTAAGAATGTACATAAATACACGTTACAGTTTATTCCATGAGCAAACACGGTCAGCTATAGTATCTAAAATACGCGGTTCAGTATTCGAAGTTTCTACAAGAAAAACCTTTGATTTAAACTCCGGCAATGTTTCACATTGAGCAGGAGAGAACTTTAAAGGCCACTCGCTCATGGGCTGATGGAGCCATGTGGGGCCGTTCCACCACAACGAGTGTCTTATTAAATCCGACGGCAGCATGCCGCGAGACAGACAATCGCTAGGATTCTCTTTCCCGGACACGTGACGGAAACAAGCGGCAGGTAAGTTTTCCTGTATTTGAGCAATGCGGTTGCTGACAAAAATAGACCATCTATGGGGAGATGAGTGGATCCACGAGAGAGCTATGGTGGAGTCCGAGAAAGCGTGGACACCTGCAATCGGTACACGAGCGGAAAGTTTTTCCTTGACTACGCGAACAAGTTTAGACAGAAGTAAAGCGGCGACAAGTTCTAATCGAGCTAGCGTTGTTATTTTTGCGGGGGAGACTTTGGACTTTGCACATAAGAGTCGGACAGTGATATCACCTGTAGGGTTGGTAATGTGTAAATAAATACAACAGCCATAACCAGTAAAGCTGGCGTCGCAAAAGGCTACGATGTTCACTACAGCCTCTCTAAAGACGCCAATGTGGCGAGGAACCTTTAGAGAAGAGAGTGAAGGAAAATCGCGCGTAAAAGCGGCAAACCGATTTGTGATGGATTCCGGAGGAACCTCATCCCATCCTACTTTAGCTAACCAAAGTTCCTTAATTAATACCTTCGCGTACAGCACAATGGGTCCTACAAGGCCCAGTACGTCGAACAAGCGGGCAACTAGCGATAGAATCGCGCGCTTCGTGCATTTATCATCCACGGCGATTGTTGTCAAAGAAAAATAATCATCAGCGGGTTCCCAGGTTAATCCAAGGATTTTGAAATTATGGACATCATTATCCATGCCAGAAAAATTAACTGGTAAGCGGTGAGACTCTGGGAGAATCTCTAATAAAGCGGGTGAATTGGTAGCCCATTTGACTAAGTCAAAGGAACCTACCTTCATTAAATCAATTAAATCGCGGGATAGACGCATAGCTGTCTGTTCGTCCGAAACAGAGTAGACGTAGTCGTCCATGTAAAACTGAGTTTCTACCAATTTAGAAGCCTCAAGAAAGCGGTCGCTTTGCTCACACGCCAAGTTACGCAGTGTGCGCATCGCTAAATAAGGACTAGGTTTTAGTCCGAAGGGAACGCGGTTAAAATGAAAGGCGCGAATAGGCTCACCCTTGCTAAAACGATACAAGATTCGTAAATATTTGCGGTGGTGCTCTTTTACACCGATACGTAAGAACATTTGTTTTATATCCGCTGTCATCGCGACAGGGAATGTACGAAAATCAAGTAATAACAAAAACAAGTCTGCTTGCAAATTAGGTCCGACATGCAAAATGTCATTGAGCGACAACCCCGAGTGAGTTTTGGCGCTAGCGTCCAAAACCACTCGAATGCTGTCCTTGTCCGGTCTAATGACGGCATGATGCGGTATATAATAACCCTCCTCTGTCAATTCAGAGTCGGGCACTTCCGCTAAATACCCCTGAGTTATATAATCCGCGATAGTTTTATTATAATTCTCGCGTAGGGTCGGCATTAACGTAAACTTACGCTCGAGCGCAAGTAAGCGCCGATGGGCGTAACCGCGCGAGCTACCTAGCTCGCTGGGTGAGCGCGCAAAAGGTAGATCGACAAAATATCTGCCGTCTTCAAATAAGACTGAAGAATTAAAATTATTTTCACACTCTAATTCGTCCGGACTAATAAAACGTTGAGATGGAATTTCCTCTAGCTCAAAAAACTTATGTAAATTTGACTCGACTTCAATGTCGGCCTGCGCGGTAAACGAAGATGCAATGTGTGTCACATCACTACTACAACAATCAATATCACCCATAAGTACATAACCGAAGCTAGTCAGTATAGCAGGGGGCGCGCGGGTGCCTGAGTCGACCCTGTCTCCCAGGTAAATAAAGGGGAACAATTGTGCTCCAAGCACAAGATCTATTCCGCTCGGAACATTCCAGAGCGGGTCGGCGAGCTGCAAGCTATTTAAGTATGACATGTTATCATTGTTATGTAATCTAATTAATTTCGCGGGAAGTCTATCTGTAATACAATCAACAACTAACGCTTGTATCGAAAACTTCGTATGAGGATCAAACCGAGATTCTATGTTTAGATGAATAAAACCGTGTATTGGTTTCGATGACATTCCAACACCTTGTAAAAATGAATTGCGTAATTTAATTATGGGTAAATTCAAGCGTTTACAACAGTCCACAGTAATTAAATTATTTTGCGATCCGTTATCTAGTAGGCACCGAACCACCTCCTTATCTCTGATGTCGCTATAGTATGCAAATAACTGCGCGGTCGCTAGCAAAATGGTTGACCCAGTTTTAACAGCTGTAGTGAGCGAAACAGATGTATCCTTAGTAGGCACTTGCGGCTCGGGCGATAATGACTCATCTTTTTCTCGGAAATGTAAGAGAGAATGGTGGGTCTTTTTACAAATTTTACAAACGTTACGTGACTTACATTTAACCAAAGAATGGGATAGACTTAAACAGTTTATACAGCCACGTTTAGCTTTAATAAATTCAAAACGTGCAAGCGGTTTACTAATATTTTTAAACTGCGGGCAATAGAACAGCTGATGTCGTATGTCATCCTTATCGCATAGCATACATTTGCTATTTGAAACCGGTTCATTACGCGACACGAACGATCTAGCGGTGTTATTTTTTGTTCGATGATTAGCTGAACTAGACTTAGCGCGCGGTTCCGTCTGTAAATTATTACCGTATGAGCGCTGCAGCACTTTAACATATGCTTGCATGAATGTTATAAACTCCGCATAGGAAGGTAATTCTTTTTCACTCACACGTGATTGAAACTGTAAGACAGTTTGCGCGTCAACCTTTCTTAAACCACAGTGTAATAAAACAAAATCCAGTAAGTCTGGAATGTCTAACTGCTTCAAGGCTGCGACGGACGCTGAATATCGTCCCACAAAAGTATTGAGGCTCGCGGCATTTCCGGCGCATTGTTTAATGTCCAGTATATTATTGAGATAATGAATCCCTAAACTACGCTTATCTTGATACCTTTTAACGAGACTGTTCCACATAACGTTGTATGTATCACCTGTAGGAACAATGCCTGCGGTCAGTTTTAAGGCATCATGAGTCAATTTACTGATCAAGTACTGGACACGCTGCGAGTCAACCAGATCGGTATTTAAATGAACATTGCTGCGAAACATTTCATAAAATATGGGCCAGTTTTCCGCTTTACCATCAAACGATGGCAAATCTATGGGCGGTAATTTTATCCGAGTACCCACTTTGTGTTCCGATGTTTCGTTTTTCGAAAGTATGAGATTACGTTTATATTTAATATTAGAATATAAGTCTTCAATAGAATATAGACTCGAATAGTCTGGTGCGGTTTGGTCAATCTCGAATTGCAATTCATTCATTTGTTCTACTATTTCCTCAAATTTGTTGTATTGCTCAGTAATTGTTTCTGACTGCGCTAAGAATGTCTCATTTGAACGTGAATCAAAGTTCGAGATGTTTCTGGAATCATTATATATGCGATTAACTCGCTCGAAAATCATTTGTTTTTTAGCGGTAAGCTGAGCCAATTTAGCTTCTTGCTTGCGGGAGGCCATTTTGGGGCACTAATAAAGTTATGTGCCTACCTACTGTAATGACTTGTACTTAATTTGTACTGAATTTTACTGATGCCTATCCAGGCTCGAAAGGACCATCTAATGGAGTTGCCCAGGCGTGTAAATAGCCGTGGTTCTCTGCAGGATGAAGGACATTGTTACGGCCAAACACTTGGATTGAATGCTGGCCCAAAATTGCCTATATTTGTCTGTTTAACTTCAAGTTAGGAGTGGTTGGCAGTAGACGGCGCATGTGGCCTTACTCTAGGTTAGTAAGAACAAGTGGTACCTGACTTTCTTTCTTTGGCTGCCACGCTGGATTCTGACGAGTGGCCACTCGATTCTCTTCACACCAACACTCCCGGATATTCTTGTTCAATAGTTACACGGACGCGGTAAATATGGGTTATTTATTATTCCCGGAGAATCCCCAACGTTTACGGGATATTACTCGGGATTTTAGTGTATTTGCGGGGACTATGTTAATAAGACATTTATTTAGTCTGCGGTGAATGCGCTCGGCTTCGCAGCGGAAGGCATACTGAAGTGACGTCGATTGCTGCTTTCTCAGATTGCCTATGGCTCCCGTAAAGCCGGCTACACACTTGCCTCACATGCAAAAAGCAAGACACACACGTCGCGATACCACCCCATCCAACTTGCAGAGTGGCGGCAACTCGCCACACCAGAATCTGACTGAATAATTGTGCAATTGAATTGTTTTAAACCTTTTGATTACTAATTAATATTTCTAGTTGCTTAATTATTACTATTTTGATCTCTGAAGTTGTGATTTTTAAGAATTTATTCATTTTAAATAACTTTGTTACTACCCTATATACATAAGAATGATTGTGATACTATAGCTTTGCTAATACATTATTAGTGGTTAAGTTTTAGATTAGTTTACCAAAAAAGAAGTAATCAGGTTCAAAAAGCTTCAACATTATAGTCTTTTTACTCTAAGTAGCACAAACGTAATGTCGTTGATAAAGCTTAATGTTTATTTATCATATTGATTTGAAAAGAGTCCAAAGACCAGAAATTGTCTATGTTTTATTTAATATACCCTACCTACCCCAATCTATGATATGAACCTACCTATTTACGTACCTACCACCTGCCTACCTACTTACTCATGGTCAAAATAGAATATGACAGATAACACATCCGCCAAAATATTACGCAGTAAGTCGATAGAACACGATTGGAAAGTAACATCCGTCATTCTTTGAACAGTAACTTTCCGAAGAACAATGTCGGATAATACTATGTGACTGTGTTGACTCCAAAGTAAAATGAAGCATGTGATTTTTCTGGAAAACTGTACAATTATAAGTTGTTATTTTTATTCTATTTTAAAACAAACCCTATTTTTCACTTCTATGCCAATTTTCATAATAACCGATTTAAAATTAAAAAAGTTATGTCAAATAAACTCACATAAGTATTTAAAATGGCTGCCCTGTAAAGTTTAATATTTGTCAGATACGTCACTATTCTACGACTATGACTATGAATTAGAAATAAATGATTTGAATTTGAAAAGTGCTTGCGCATTTCATCACGCTCCCCCGGCCAGGTATTGGCCCGCATAAATTTATGCGGATCGTGTCACGACCTGCCGCTCAGAGCCCACGCAGGGCAAGGCCATGATATTCCTAGAACCAAAAAAAAATATTGCAGACTAGATTGTGCATTAAGGCCCACTCTCTCTCACAGAGATGCAGGCCTCTGTTCCAACAAGAGAGTAATTATCATACACAACATAATCAGCCTTATAATGTTCACAATACTTTCTACGAGACGGACTGGGCCGTAATCCAGGCAGGCCCAGTGCGGGTTGGTGGATGTCACTTATCTTCAAAATTTTGGTTCTAGGACATGCTGGTTTCCTCATGATGTTTTCTTTCACCGTTTTGAGAGCAGTTATGATGAAATAAATTACGCAAAGTAAAGCGCCTGGCTTGGACCAAAAACTCGAAGACCGCTGACATCCACCAACCCTCACTGGGCCCGCGTGGTGGATTACACCATTTCCTAGACAGGAGGCTTGAATCCCAACAATGGGAACATAATAAAACTCGTAATGTTAACGATCGGTTATATCTCCAGCCATTTACAACCCACTCAAAATCAGTCCCCGTGCCCAAAATGACACGTTAATATCCACTACAAATCTAAACTATAAACTAGTAAGTCTAAGTTATAACTAGACTAAATAGATATATAGACAAGTATGTAACTATAGTCTAAAGTTTACACAGGAAGCCGAAGTCACGTACATGTGTAATGCTGAAGTTTCATTTACCGTTGTTGTACGGTACGGGAATTGTGAATTTTGGGTGTGAATTTATGTTTTATTGCTAAAAACAACCAAGGATAAGTAGTGCTTATTGAGCTTCGTCCTGATGACAATATGTTTAGTTTATGGCCAAAAAGAAATACAAAAAAACCGGTCAAGTACGTGTCGGGCCACGCGCAGTATAGGGTTCCGTAGTTGCGCGTTATAACATGCGGACTTAGAAGGGGGCTGTATGTTTATTACTACAGAGATAATGATAGAGAGAGAACGTTGCTGGTTTAGCAGCCAATAACGTTTAAAAATGGGCCCACATTGGACAATGGTAACTGAATATAATTAAATATAATAAAATCCAACTTCATTGCACTAAAGATTTCAATGTTTGGAACACCCAAGCGCTTGTCTAATCCTTTTCTTATGATTCTGTATTTTGTACGTAATTTTCAAAGTAGGTGCATTTTATAAGTTGGGTGATTATTACTCATAAACTAACTGAGATAACTTAGTCATGATAGTTTTCCTTCAAAAATCGTTATACTTACATTATGTACCTACTACCATCTACATTTTTTTTTCAAATTTCGCAAACGGATCACTGAGCCGAAAAATAGTGTTCCAACACCCCACTGTTTTTGAAAGACCTATCCAGCGATACCTGACACGATGGGAAATTGGAGAAAAAAAATCATACCCACTACGTGTAGGGGAGAGACGAGAACGACTTTTTTTTACTGTTTAAGGCGTATATAGCCGCCAAGTGCGCCCTCATTGAATAAAAAATCGTAGCAAAGTGTAGAAAATAAAGATTAAAAAATCCAATGTTGCGTTTGTTACAAAGAGCTTAAGGTATTTTCATGTTGTTGAAACAGGACTCAAAGTGTTTCGTACTTTGGATACGATTTGTAACAAACGCAACATTTTTATCTTTATTCTTTAAGATACGAATTTTTATTCAATAAGGGTGCCACTTACGGGGAGGTAGGCCCTTAATTGGCGTCTACTGTAACGTCCCGGACACCAAGGTGATCCAAAAAAAGTCCTCAGGGACGCCACGGACGTACACGGCCCACGCGGCTTTTTCGCTTTAAACCGTTTTTTTGCTGTGGGATGCTAGTGTGTTCTTACTTTATTGTTTATGATAGTAAAATAAAAAATAAAATAAAAATAGCCTTTATTTCCCAAAAGAAGTACATTAAGATTTGAGTTTACTATATTATAAAAACTGAAAATTATGGGTTCATCCATTCCTGGATGAAGGCCTCCTTCATCTGTTACCACTGGTTCCTGTCATTTGCCGTCCTGGTCCAGATATGCCCAGCTATAGCGGTGATGTCGTCTCGCCATCTTTGTATGGGTCTACCGCGCTGTCTCTTTCCATCTCGTGGGTACCAATGTAGGATACGTGCGCTCCATCTATTGTCTGTAATCCTCGCGACGTGACCTGCCCATCTCCATTTAAGGCCCTACTAACGGTCCAATGGCGCCCTCATTGAATAAAAAATCGTAGCATAGCACAGAAAATAAATATTAAAAAATCCAACTTCACGTTTGTTACAAAGAGGGTAAAGCATTTTTACGTTGTTAAAACAGGTCTCAAAATGTTTCGTATCCAAAGTAATAGGCAAAAATACCTAAAACGGCCGTTTCTGACACTTTTGCCTACTACTTTGGATACAAAAACGGCCGTTTTTGGTACTTTTGCTTACTACTTTGAATACGAAACACTTTGAGTCCTGTTTTAACAACTTAAAAATACCTTAAGCTCTTTGTAACAAACGCAACATAGGATTTTTGAATCTTTGTTTTCTACGCTTTGCTACGTGTTTTTATTCAATGAGGGCGCCACTTGGCGGCTATATACGCCTTAAGCTTTAATTTGGCAACGGAACGGGCGCTTGCGCAGCGCTAGAGAGCGGGCCGTTTGAGTGGGTAATTAATAAATATACCAAGCAAAATGACAGTTTTCTAGTACAGTCTCTTAGCGAAGCCGCGGTCGAACAGATGGACAGAGAGAAACTCTGGTGTTCCTTGTTATAACTACGGAACCCTAAAAATCACATGGTGGTACTGAAAAATATAAAAAAAGTATTCGACACTTTTCCGTATTTTCGTCTCTACCATGAAATTCACAAAGGAAGGCTGTTCCATTGGGTGGCCAATTCTCAGCAGGTAAGAACAAACGGTTAATAACAATATATTTCATTATCCTTGCAATATCAATGCTGATATCAATCACAAAGAGTTATTCTCGCCGGATAAGGAATGAGGAAGAAGATACAGGAAAATACGTGAGATACATGTATGATTGTAAGAACTGCTGGTTCTGTCGTTAAGAGTCTGGTTTTGGTGTGAAAAGTCACAGGGACCATTTATAATAACACGGTTGGTGCAGTGGTTAGCGTTCGGCGGCTGCGCTGCGTGTTGCGTGTTCGATTCCCGCAAGGAACAAAAATTTGTATGGCCTACAGATAGTTATTCCGGGTCTGAGTGTTTTGTGTATGTGAGTTTATAATGTTTCTGATCGCACCCACAATACAGTAATTCCAAGTGTGGGGCAACGCTTTTTCTTAAAAATATTAAAAAAAAATATCTGACGTCTTTTTTATTAAACAACTTTCATTTCACTAAAAATCTTTCAAGGGATTATTATGACAGGGTGACATGTAATTTTATTGGAAATCTTTCAGGAGTTGAAAGTGCTCTCAAATAAGAGCGACTTTACTATGGTATCAACACAGAAAAATGTAAAAGTCAGTTGGCCCTGCAGTCTCGACATAGTTAACGATCGTGTAACGATCGAATTCGTTCGCTAAGAAATTAATGTTGCAAGGAGGCAAACTTTTATGTCCTTTTATATTTTGACAATTTAATTTAATTGTTACAAGCGGCGAAAAAATTTTGAGGCAAATTTTGAGTCGGCGCCAAACAACAATCTGATTATTAAATGTCTAAATTTTATATGTACGTAGAAATGAAGAAGGCTAGATGTATTATATTTTATTATTTGGCGCCGACTCAAAATTAGTTTATATAAAATTTGATATTTTATGTAGGTAAATAAGCTCAATACTCAAGACTTAAAAGGTTAATTAATTTTTTGCTTTTTAGTTCTTTTTCGTCGGTTGAATTTTTTGTTAAAAAAGTTTTTTATTTTATGATTTTTTGTGACTCGCATCATCTTTTAATACTCTGAAGCTAATTTCTAATTATTCATCATTCCTCTTGGCACTGAGCTGATGATGTAACCATCCTTCCATGAGTTTCCCAGGATATTGACCAGTTGAGGTTACCTCCAATATTCTAAAGACGTCTTTTCTTCAAAGTATATTAAGTGGTATCTGTCACTAAAACCAGTTTTTTATATCTAACTTCTATTTTAAAGGAAAGGTATGGTTTTCATCTTCAGCTCAGTTTTAATCAGATCCTAATTTCCTTGACATGGGACCACCCTTGAAGTATACCCTATCTGTGATAAAAAACTTTTTTACAAAAAAAACAACCGACTTCCAAAAAAAAAATACACTAAAAATTTAAAATTAACTTTAATTTCGGAAGTCGGTGTTTGTATTTTATTTCTTCGATATTTGACACCGACTTCCGAAATTAAAGTTATTATTACATTTTTAGTGTATTTTTTTTTTTGGAAGTCGGTTTTTTTTTTGTAAAAAAGTTTTTTATTTTTCGCTTTTTAGTTGTTATACCCCAGAACTAAAAACCCCAATAACATGGAGCGTGGAATTTAAACATTTGGAGAACACAAAAACGTCATCAAGATATGCGTATTTTTCGTTTTTGTTCAGTTTCTCAAAAAGCGCTAAAGCAATTTCGATAAAATTCATATGACCACCTTGGGAGTATATTCTTTCGGATAAAAAAAGAATTTTGAAAATCGGTCCGCAACTGACGGAGAAATGCGCGGACATACATAAAAAAAAAACATACAGTCGAACATAGAACCTCCTCCTTTTTCGAAAGTCGGTTAAAAAAAAGAATCATCAAGATGGGTTCATAAATGACGGAGTGAGGGCTGAACGTACACAAAAAAAAAACGAACGAATACCCGAGAACCTCCTCCTTTTTTTTTCGTCGGTTAAAAAAGCAGATGCATGTCGTGGTTGTGGCAAGAAGGCTTCCACTCAGCATAATTACAATTATTAATAAAAATTAATGCAAATTATTAATATTATTAATTATTAGCATTTACGTTCGCGAAACTCGACAAAAATATTTTATTTGATGTGGCACATCTTTTTACTACGAAACCCAACTCTATTCCAATGTCCCCAGTTCCTTTGGCATTTAAGTAGGATTTGACACGATAACTCTAAAAACTCAATTCATTGACCGAGAATTAACGCCGTCAAAATGGCACTCCAAAAATACTATTTTTTAATTATTTTATTATTGATAATCTCGCCTTTGATCTCTTATCAGAGGGGTTAGACAAATACTTTTCTTTTAACGTTAACGCTAACGTTTCGTGAAAAAATGTATGGCAACGACATTACTGGGCGTGAGTGACAGTTCTCTCCGCATGTAATGTACTTGCCATACATTTTGCACGAAGCGTTAGCGTTATTATAAAAGTTATTTGGCTAAGGGGGCTTAAGGGGGGTTATTTGGTTAAGCGATGATGTGGTCGACGATGGAGCACGCTTGCCTATGGCTATAAGTACCTAACCTATTCACTCTTGACTTAAAGACCCCCATGTTGTAGCAATCAGAAAACACAGTTTCTCAAGAAGCTCTGCTTCTTCGATAAACTCTTAAGAAAACAAGATACGTTTATTTGTATCTGATCCTGTAACAATGTGAACGTACAAGAACATTGAATAGCAAATAACGTATCGTAGTAAGTAGCGACGCACTCAAATTATGCCGTAATTATATTGTATTGCTCGTAATATAGCTCCAATACATATGGCATGGAGGAGCAGTGTTACAGAGTCCGAGCTTCGCACAATACAGTTGCGAGAACTGCAACGCTGCAAAGTTACAATCCGCAAGAATGCACGTTTCAATCAACTTACCGGTAAGGTAGATTAATTCAGGGCTCGGATACCGGTTTTTTTTTTTTAAATGGTTTCGTCTTTTGTACCTAAGAAACGATTTGTTACGGTTACGTTTGAACGGAACGTTATCAAAAACGTTTTTGAAAAATAACAAAATTTAAATCGTTTTCGATTAATTGAACGTTTTTTACCGTTTTTTTTTTAATGGTGCGTTACTACGATGTTTACGTATTTAATTTTCATTATGTTGTTGCCGCACGCTAAGCGCGGCTGTGCCATGCGGAATAAAACGGTTTTTGAAAGCGTTCTCATTTCGTTTACGTTCCGAACAATATTGAAAATGTTGTACAAAGATCTGATCTAACCGTTTTAAAAATGTTATTTTAAATAACGGTTCCGAGCCCTGGATTGATTACACCGAAAATGTTTTCGGTGAGCATGAGTCTTTATCCCACAACACATTCTAAACGTTTGAACCAATTTCGGTATTTATTAAACTAGCTTCTGCCAGCTGCTTCGCGCGTAATATATATATAATTATTATGTAATTAGTATCTGTTTATACTGAATCGTTAAGATTAATTAATGAATTTAGTAAATGATTTTTGTAAGAAACTTATTTTCCTAGAAGTCAAAGACTGATATGACTCAACTGTCACTTGTGAATCATACTTGTTTGTTAACGGGTATAAAAGAGCGGGGCTTCAGTGAAGCGGCTCAGTTGCTGTTCGGTTTTCAAGGCGTTAAAGGCGTTAGGCGGGGGGTTTATAAGGTATGATATTATTCTGACTATTGTTGATTTATTAATGATGTTGATGTATATTTATATCATATTTAAGAGCCATGTAATGTAAAGTTATGTATATTGTTACTTAACGTTGTGTTATATACACTACTACGATAGTGATTGTTATATACCACAAGATATTTATCGTTGTAAATATGGCTTAGGTGATACATTCCTTTAATAAGATTTATTGCGATAAACGATTATTTATGATGTGTCGATATAATAATAAAAGAGAGCTACCGTGGAGTTTCTTGCCGTTCTTCTCAACGAAGACCTAGTTTTGCGAACAGGCAATTAGATTTCAATTGATGATAAGCCTATTGGATATAAATACATACTCTTGTCTTTGTGCTTTTCTTAATAAATCCCTTCCTGAAAACACCACATTCACAGTAAGTAAATAAGCAAATAAATAAGTAAATAAAAAGGTTAATAAAAAGGTTAATAAAAAGGTAAATAAATGTGTAAATAAATGGGTAAATAAGTGGGTAAATAAATGGGTAAATAAATGGTAAATAAATGGATAGATAGATACGAGTAGATAGATAGATTTTCAAAAGATTTTCAAAAGATTTTCAATAGACTTTCAAAAGATTTTCAATAGACTTTCAATAGACTTTCAATAGACTTTCAATAGACTTTCGATAGACTTTCGATAGACTTTCGATAGACTTTCGATAGACTTTCGATAGACTCTCAATAGACTTTCGATAGACTCTCAGTAGACTCTCAGTAGACTCTCAATAGACTCTCAATAGACTCTCAATAGATTTTCAATAGACTTTCAATAGACTTTCAATAGACTTTCAATAGACTTTCAATAGACTTTCGATAGACTTTCGATAGACTTTCGATAGACTTTCGATAGACTCTCAATAGACTCTCAATAGACTCGCAATAGACTCTCAATAGACTCTCAATAGACTTTCAATATACTTTCAATTGACTTTCAATTGACTTTCAATAGACTTTCAATAGACTTTCAATAGACATTTGATAGACTTTCAATAGTCTCTCAATAGACACTCGATAGACTCTCGATAGACTTTCAATAGACTTTCAATAGACTTTCAATAGACTTTCGATAGACTTTCGATAGACTTTCGATAGACTTTCGATAGACATTTGATAGACTTTCAATAGTCTCTCAATAGACTCTCGATAGACTCTCGATAGACTTTCAATAGACTTTCAATAGACTTTCAATAGACTTTCGATAGACTTTCGATAGACTTTCGATAGACTTTCAATAGACTTTCAATAGACTATCGATAGACTTTCGATAGACTTTCAATAGACATTTGATAGACTTTCAATAGTCTCTCAATAGACTCTCGATAGACTCTCGATAGACTTTCAATAGACTTTCAATAGACTTTCAATAGACTTTCGATAGACTTTCGATAGACTTTCGATAGACTTTCGATAGACTCTCAATAGACTCTCAATAGACTCTCAATAGAATCTCAATAGACTCTCAATAGACTCTCAATAGACTTTCAATAGGCTTTCAATAGACTTTCAATAGGCTTTCGATAGACTTTCGATAGACTTTCAATAGACATTCGATAGACTTTCGATATACTTTCGATAGACTTTCAATAGACTTTCGATAGACTTTCGATAGACTTTCAATAGACATTCGATAGACTTTCAATAGACTTTCGATAGACTTTCGATAGACTTTCGATAGACTTTCGATAGACTCTCAATAGACTCTCAATAGAATCTCAATAGACTCTCAATAGACTCTCAATAGACTTTCAATAGGCTTTCAATAGACTTTCAATAGACTTTCAATAGACTTTCAATAGGCTTTCGATAGACTTTCGATAGACTTTCAATAGACATTCGATAGACTTTCGATATACTTTCGATAGACTTTCAATAGACTTTCGATAGACTTTCGATAGACTTTCAATAGACATTCGATAGACTTTCGATATACTTTCGATAGACTTTCAATAGACTTTCGATAGACTTTCGATAGACTTTCGATAGACTTTCGATAGACTCTCAATAGACTCTCAATAGACTCTCAATAGACTCTCAATAGACTCTCAATAGACTCTCAATAGACTTTCAATAGTCTCTCAATATACTCTCGATAGACTCTCGATAGACTTTCAATAGACTTTCAATAGACTTTCAATAGACTTTCGATAGACTTTCGATAGACTTTCAATAGACATTCGATAGACTTTCGATATACTTTCGATAGACTTTCAATAGACTTTCGGATAGACTTTCGATAGACTTTCGATAGACTTTCGATAGACTCTCAATAGACTCTCAATAGAATCTCAATAGACTCTCAATAGACTCTCAATAGACTTTCAATAGGCTTTCAATAGACTTTCAATAGACTTTCAATAGACTTTCAATAGACTTTCAATAGATTTTCGATAGATTTTCAATAGATGATCAATAGATGATCAATAGATGATCAATAGATGATCAATAGATAATAAATGAGTAACGAATATTAAATATATCAAATATTACATACATCTGGTTACACAACTACAGAAAAATTCAGAAAAATTTTAACACGAAATTTGAAATTTTACTTGCTTAGGCAAGTAAAATTTCATGCGCGTGTTTCATGTGTTGTTACTCCTTATTTAGTCAGCTACCTGTCCTTAAAATATTATCAGAATTGGTTTAGCCGTTTCAAAGATAAGCTGGAACAAACAAACAGAGAGACAGACAAAATTTTTAAAACTGATTTTTAGGTATAGGTATCCTGCAAATAACTATGAGCTAAAAAAACACTTATTTTTACATTGCAAACATTTATTTTTACATTGCAAACAGACACTTATTTTTTTTTTGTATTTATTTCTATGGCATCGTTAGAATCCTTGCATTAACCCGGGTATTATTTTACTTGCGTCTTGCCCCAGTTCTGCACGGCAGCAAAATGATTCTAGAGACACGTAGCGCCATCTAGCGCCCTAAAGTAATTGTGACCGACGAAAGTTATTGTTCTTTCCCTCGGGAATAGTACTATTTTTCTCGATTAAAGACAACACACACACAAATGAACACACAAAAAAACACACAAAAAAAAAACACAACAACAACAACATTAACAACAACAACAACAACAATAACAACAACAACAACACAACAACATTTTTTAATTTTAGCTAGATGAGGCCGGTGTTTCTTAGCTGACTACCCTGAGAAGAAACACCGAAACAAACTTAGAGGTGAAAGTCTCTTTTAAATCCATACAATATGTACTGGTCAAATCATATGAGAACCATGTACGTTTATGTCTGGGATGAGCTTTTGAAGAAAGCAACACACAAATTCGAGTGGACCTGTATACAGACAGTGCAAACATTTGTCAGTCATCGTGAAGCTCAACTCAGAACTTTGAGGAGCTCAACGAACCGACGAACAATACGAAAGTAAGGACATTTGAGTAGGCCGCAAAAATACTCAAACTGCCAGACAATCATAAAATCTAGATGAATATAACGATATACATAGTTCTCGCATTCACATTATGCTATATGAGGACATTGCAGCTTAGTGTCTGTAATGGTCTTTTAAAGAAATAACAACACATATTTGATTGGGCCTGTCCAGTCAGTGCAAGCATTTGTCAATAGTTGAATAGCTCAACTTAAAAACCACTAAGGAGCTCAATGACTTGGCGAACAATACCAAAGACATTTGGGTAGGCCGCAAAAGTACTCAAACTGTCAGACAACGTTAAAAATTACTGTAAAAAGGAGGAGAAAATAATAATAATAACCCACATACTCCTCACATTTACAATAATTAAATAATAAAAAAATAAAAAAATATAATACTTTACAAAGGATTCAAGTAAAAAAAAAAAATTCAATAAAAAAATATATATAATACTATACAAGTATTCATGTCAAAAACGAATATAAAAAAATAAAAAAATCTCATCAGTGTTTATATATAAGTAGTACATACTCGTATATGAAAACAAAGGTTCATGTATATCATTGAAGCAGCTCAATCCCACGCCTCTTTGTCCTCAAGGTAGGTAGCATAGCTTACGTTTAATAAATGATATAAATTTATTTATGCTTAGTTCTTGAATTTGGCTACGAAGTTTATTATAGAAACGTATCCATTTGGCATCTAAACGAACCACCTATCTTCTGTGCATACATGAAATTCTCATAAATACATATATTGAGAGGGAAAAGTCATAATATTATTTTCTTTAAATTTGTCTCTGAGGGAGTGTCTGGGACTTAATTTATAAATTGCACGAATAGCCCTTTTCTGTAAAACAAAAATTGTCTGAATATCGGCGGCATTTCCCCACAACAGAATGCCGTACGACATTACACTATAAAAATAACTAAAGTACACTTTGATCGATTATCAGTTTACATGGTGATCTGAAACAAACATAAGAGACTGGGATTTCTGGGCCTGATTGTAATAAGTTGAGAAATGGTTTAAAGAAAAGGTTATATTTTTCTATTTCAAAATGTGAAAAACCAGCCCAAACTACAATCTGAAAAATGAAAAATCGAAAAATTAAGTGGTGGCGAATAAAATTAAATGTCTATGAAATTATAATCGATTAACGTGACAGAGTTCATAGTATTTAAAAAAAATACCTTCCTAGAATATTAATTCAATTACAATCATTAAATCTTTTAGAATTAATCTATTCTGTTCTATTCTATAGTTTAAACAAATTAAATATCAACATAATAAAGATAAATCCTAAAATCGATTCACGTTGGTTAATCGATTATAGTATTTTTAATCTGTACTGACAGTTATGTCAAAACACTCAAAACGCACTTAACGATTCGAAACGAGTGAGTGAGTGTCACTGTCTGTCAGTGTCATAGATTGACCACCTCCCAAGTTTTATTGATATTTTCCTCGACTCCTGCTTTTTATCTACGGACGTGTGGTATACTCGTATGTATGTACGACCCTTGCTGCCATACCGAACTTATATGTTGCTAATACGTTGGACTTAGACTTTTTATTTTGGATTCTACGACCGGCCTACCGAATCGCATTTCAAAAAATCAGCTGAAATATTGATTGCTACGTAACCTCAGTTTTTAACCGACTTTCGAAAAAGGAGGAGGTTCTGTGTTCGACTGTATGTATGTTTTTTTTTTATGTTTGTCCGTCGATTTCTCCGTCAGTTGTGAAACGATTTTCAGAATTCTTTTTTCATCCGAAAGAATATACTGGCGAAGTGGTCCCATATAAATTTTATCGAAATTGCTTCAGCGCTCTTTGAGAAACTGAACAAAAATGAAAAATACGTATACCTAGATGACATTTTTGTTTTCTCCAATTACGAGTATGTTTAAATTCCACGTTCCATGTTATTGGGGTTTTTAGTTCTGAGGTATAACAACTAAAAAGTTAAAAATAAAAAAAACTTTTTTACAAAAAAAAACAACAGACTTCCAAAAAAGAAAATACACTAAAAATTTAAAAATTACTTTAATTTCGGAAGTCGGTGTCAAATAACGAAGAAATAAAATACAAACATCGACTTCCGAAATTAAAGTTATTTTTTTATTTTTAGTGTATTTTATTTTTTGGAAAACGGTTGTTATTTTTGGAAAAAAGTTTTTTATACTAAATCTCTTCTAACTCAGCTCTCAGATTGCTAAAAGCCGCAAAATTTTCAGTGATGGTTTGAGCTAACAATTAACAACAATTCCATTTTATTACCACCAGGCCCAAGATTGTATGAAAGCGTATCCGTCTCCTTTACGTACCAACGCATATACTTATAATATCCTAAGTGTATAGTTAGCATATCTCTGGTATCGTTAGAATCCTTGCATTATCCCGGGTAACAAACTCATTCAGAATCTGGGCGTTTTTCAAAAAAAAAAAAAAAACTAGAAAATGACGTGTCCTACGACTTTAGACCTATGTTCTGAAAGAACATAATCAATATATTTTTTTTAGTCCCCTAGGGACTAAAAAAAATATATTTTTGACTAAAATCGATAATATAACTTCAAAAATGATTATTAGTGTATTAAAAACTACATAAATCTGTATATTTCACTTAAATAAAATCATTATAAGAAAGAAGAAAGGTGTTTTTTTTAGTGTCCCATTGTTTCGCAAAGTTCCGAACGAAAAATAACAGTATTATCCTACATTTATCTTCAATCATGTTTGTAATTTTGTAGGGTTATGTGATCCAAATTCGACAATATTCCATACTGATAGAGTTTTTATACGTTACGTATTATTTTATTTCACGATAGTTGGGTCTCTGTCTTATTATCCACTCATGTAACTTCCACTATGAGATATTTGCATAACAAGCGAGTCGTTCGCTTGTCTGATCTTGTAATGTTTCGGTATGATCAGCTTAAGGCGTTACTGGGCTAAGTAACAAAGTTCAACTAGCTGAGGTTGGTTAAGTTAGGTTGGTACTCATGCGTTTTCAATTGGCCTAGCTCTATCTCAACTATTTCGGGACCCACTTCCAGTCTAAACCGACGCAGCTAGATACCAGTATCTGACATGGAGTGACAGCCTAGTCCATCTGAACTTTGAAGTCCAATTAATTTAGTAGTACGCCGACTACTCCCTTTTTTATTTTAAGATCTTTCAGTCCACCCAAAGGTTGTCTGGTAGGTATCGCTGTCAGTGATAAGACCGCCATTGTACTCATAGATTTAAGTTCGTTTATAGGAGTTGTCTACCTGTTTTGGTGAAAGATAAAGTTTTTTTATCCATTATTTTCTATTCTTTTCTATTCTTCCTATTCGTACAGAAGACAATATGAAGCGAGCTGCCTCTAATCAGCTGATAAAGAGGTATTTCTATCAGTTTCTTGATTGCTGAGGCAAACCCAACTGCAACAATTTAAGCTGTGCATCAAGCGGAGAGTCCACGCATTGCCAAGGTAACGCATAGAAGGAAGACTGCGCCCCCTGCGGCTGTCACTCGTTTATTGACTATATATTTGGACATTTATTACTTTTGTTTATTTTTTTGGAATATGTGTAAGTGCAGTGTTTTTATTATAGTTCTTTAATATTTGGGTAAGTTTAATCAACTTATTTTATGTTTAATGCCGGCTGTAGCGATGCCGGAACCTGTAGCAGTCAACCTGCCACATCGCTTGAGGTCCAACAGGTGAGATGTCCCAATTGCTCGCAGGCACGCTTTTTTAAAGGCGAACGGGGGCTGAGGATACACTATGGCAAGGTTCACAAACCACATAGTGTTCCTTTGTGCCCCCCAGCTACATCTATACCTCACGAACAGACCTTGTGGAAAACGCTCTCAAAATTTAAAAATTCAACACCAGTTTTAAAAAGAGTTCCTCGGGGTGCAAGACGATCCGTTGCTCTGAGTTTGGCACAATGCGTCCGTCTTGCGACCCAAGAGAACTCAGTAAGTGCCTGGGAGCAATTGCTCACCTTCCCCTACAGAATTCTGCACGTTCAAAAAGATTTGGCAACTAAAAAAACTTTAACAAATCAAATTAAAGAAAATTGTAATATTTCGACCATAATTTTAGATCCAAAATTACCACCATTTAATAACCGTTCACAGAAAAGCCTATGTTCGCATGTGGAATCGAAAATAAGTGAAGGTGACATTAGGGGAGCGGCCAGGCTATTATTCAGCAGTGATGTGGTGGCGCCTTACTCTCTAGAAACAATCTCAGCCTTGGAGAGTAAACATCCAGCGCCTGCGAATGATCTCACTTTCCCCGACCCCCCTGAGACCCCCGTTCCGGATTCCTGTGTTTTTAACATTTCAGCCCCCCAATTGCTTGCTGCCGTGGGCTCCTTTCGAAGTGGTTCTGCCGGCGGCCTCGACGGCCTGACTCCGCAACACTTAAAGGACCTATTGAGTTCAGGCGCCGGGGATGCTGGTGAGTCGCTTTTGAAGGAGCTTGCGGCACCAGTCAACCTAATGCTCTCCGGCGGCGTGAACGATGCCGTCGTCGATGTCTTGTACGGGGCCAACCTATGTGCCCTGCGCAAGAAGGACGGCGGCATTCGTCCCATTGCCGTCGGGTGCACCTACAGGCGTATGGCAGCCAAAATTTGTTGTAAACTGTACAGTGACAGACTTACAAACAAATTCCAGCCCCTACAGCTTGGCTTTGGCTCCAGAGGGGGCTGTGAGGCTGCCGTACATGCACTATCTTCCTTTTTAAATTCTGAAAAGGGTGAGGTCATTCTCAAGGTTGACATTAAGAACGCTTTCAACTCTGTCAACAGGGACACTTTGTTGGCCGAGGCAAAAAAAGAACTACCCGAAATTTTCGGTTTTATTTGGCAATGTTACAGGCACCCTTCTAAATTATTATATAAAGAACAGCTTTTAGAATCTGCAGTTGGATGCCAGCAAGGTGATTCTCGGGCCAGTCATTTTCAGTTTGGCTATTCATCCAGTCATTCAACAACTAAATTCAAAATTTAACGTATGGTATTTGGATGATGGAACATTAGGAGGTGACGTCGATACCGTATTAAAAGACTTTCAATTCCTGAAGACTCATTTTCAATCCATCGGACTTGACCTTAACCACTCGAAGTGTGAAATTTTTCTTTGTGACAATACCGAAAGACAATCGACCCTTCATAAATTCAATACAATTGCACCAGAAATCAAAATTTTAGAAAAAAGTTCACTGCACCTCCTAGGTTCCCCTATTTTGGAAGAAAGTTTTTCTCCATTCATTGACGGAAAAATTAATCATTTTAATGATATTTCGGACAGAATCACAAAGTTTGAATCGCGGCCGTAGCAAGTATGTATTTATAGAATTATAGTCATTAAAATCATCAATACATCTCTCTCAGTTAGAATAGATTCCAAACGTTATGATTCATGAAATACTTACATTTGGCATCAATTCTAACTGAGAGAGTTGTATTGATGATTTTAATGAATATAATTCTATAAATACATACTTGCTACGGCCGCGAATCAAACTTTGACCAAGATACAACTTGACACTGACCTGCAAATTGCAAAAAACTTAAGAAAATTTGAAATTCGCGGGCTACCCTGGAGCATCCACCTTAAACGAAATTCGTTTATGATCATCATCATCATTTCAGCTCCATCCACTGCTGGACATAGCCCTCCCCCAAGTGTCACCACAACAGTCGGTCCTATGCATCTCGCATCCATCGAATTCCCGCGTCTCTCACCAGGTCATCGGTCCACCTTGTAAGAGGCCTTCCAATGCTGCGTCTCTTGGTACGCGGTCGCAACTCCGGAACTTTTCGGCCCCATCGATCATCGGATCTGCTAGCAAAAATAAAGTTAAAATAAATTAAATTAAATTTGTTGTAGTTTGAATTAATAATCTGCTTAGCCGCTACTAAACAGTTGAGAGATTTATATGAATAAGACAATCGATGTTTGACTAGACCTGTACTTCTGGCTAGTTTTTCAGGCATTACGTAAGTAATAGTATTTATCAGGAATTCCCAATTTTTGAAAAGTTTCTGTTCTCCGGATTCGCACTGGAGCAAAATGATAGAATCATTTTGCTCCAGTGCAAAGTCGGGGCGGGTCACATAGCGCCATCTAGCGCCCTAAAGCAATCGTGACCGTCGAAAGTTATTGTTCTTTTGCTCGGGAACAGTACTATTTTCTGGATGAAAGATACCCTATGTCCTTTTCTGTACCCCTGACACGTATATGCAAATTTCATGATAATCGGTCCAGTGATTTAGGCGTGGAACGGTAACAAACAAACAAACTTTCTTTCACATTTATAATATTAATTAAGATTAGGAAGTTAGGATTAGCTTTTGCTGGTTGAACAAAATAACAAAACTGATAGAAAATTTGACAGATCGATCGAAAAAAAGGTTTTTTATCGATTTAATTTTCCTTTTCAATTTCCGAAATGTTAAAAATATAAATCAATAAAAATGAAAAGAACCTTCTTGTTCAGAGTTTTAAAAATATAAACTTATATTGCTTAAAAACTCCAGTTTAAAAGCATGTATATAAAGATTGCACAATGTTTGTCAACTCTGAGCTCTCTGCATTTGACAAGCCAAAGTGGCATCGTTTGAGGTCCCAGCATCTTTTCAAATATGCAAGCTATACCACCGCTTTTGCGGAAAAATCTCTGTTTTTGATGCTTAATGCATGCAACTTGATGTAGAAGACTTTAGATTTAAAGTAGCTTCTAAAAACACTCTTTTTGACGCTTACTTTAAATCTAAACTTGTTTGACGATTGTCAAACAAGTGTAGAGCCGTTTTCGTTATTCATATATTAATTTGATTAACGAAAACCGAATCCAAATCGGATTAGCAGTTTTCGAGAAAATCGCGTACAAACAAACCTACATACATAAACGGGTCGAACTACAGAACCGCCTTTTTTGAAGTCGGTTAAAAATAGAATATAAGAGAATACACCTTTATTGTACACCAAAAAAGTTACACCTAAGTTCAAAAGTATTTTTTTCAATGATACGAGAAATTGGCCACCTGTCTGCTTACTGGAAACTAGATAACCCCATCTTGACAAACGGCGATTGCTTTGCTAATTTCACTTGGCACCAGCTACCAACCAATATCGTTATCAGCAAATTGTCAATACGATAACAATTTCACTGACAATTCCCTTTTGTAATTACGTCAGGAAAGTCATAACTCACTAAACTAAGTCTAGAATTCTAGATTTTTAGGGTTCCGTACCTGATAGGTCCTAACCGAGCCTTATTGCTGTCACTCACGTGTCCGTCTGTCTGTCTGTCCGTCGCCTGTCACACAGGTTTTACAGCCAAACGGTTGGAACTACAGTCATCAAATTTTCACAGTTTATGGATCTTATTGATCCAAAGCCATACAAATAGTCGAAAATACATTTGGTACGGAACCCTATATGTGCGAATTCCGACACGCACTTGGCCGGCTTTTTAGGGTTCCGTACCCGAAGGGTCCAAACGGAGCCCTATTGTTGTCACTCAAGTGTTCGTCTGTTCGTCTGTCTGTCCATCCGTCGTCTGTCACAAAATTTTGTTACGAAGAATTTTTTAACTTTCCGTTGACTTGGGTGATAATGTTTAATATAACGTAAACTTTCCAAACAAATGAGCGAAATCCGATAAGCACTTGGCTAGCTTTTTTTTCTAAGTGTCGTTGGCATGACGTTATACAGGTTGCAGCGGAAATATGTGGCAATATTTTAAACAGTGATTTGGCCCTTATATTAACTTTATTCAAGAAAGTCACAGTAAACACGTAAAAGTTTGGTCCTCCGCTACTAATTTTGTTCAGCTGTTGATAACTTTGTACGAACAGTCTAATTGTTTTTGGGAATTTATTATGATTTTTTTTTTTAGGGTGGAAAATCATCCTATGACTTCTCCCGCTCTGGGTGGATCGGGAGGGCGTGTCAGACTCTTACTGACTAAAACCCACCCCTGTTCCTTTCCTGCCCTGAGTACCCAGGGGCGCGGTGAATCTGTTTCGAATTTATCCACGACCCCTGGGTAGGCGTCGGCCATGACGGGCCCCGTCATGCATTGCTGACAACTCTTTGAGTCGCACGTGAAACACTACGCGCCGTCGACTCTCGGGCCTGATCTTGATTGGACGGCGAGCACTACTCGCCGTCCGCAGGCCCGCGTCTACGGTGGCCGGAGATCGTCTCGATACGTCCGACGCCCGAGGCGTCTCCTGCGGCGGCTGCTGCTGGGGGCGTGAGGGCGACTTTGTTGAGCCTCCCTCACCCGTTCTACCTCCTCCTTCACGAGCATTACTGCTTCGTGGAAAGAGGCGACTGCTTTTCATTCCTTCTCGCCACCAGGGACGGGCGCGAAATCATTTCTTAATCATTTTCAAGATTAAGACGAATCAATTGACGTAAGAATTATCAAAATCGGCCCACGCGTTTAGGCTCTATAGTAGCACAAAGGAACAAACATACATACATACATAGGCTGATAAACACATTACCCTCCCTTGCGTCGCGCAGTCGGGTAAAAAAGATCAAATTATATGTATTTTTCGTTTTTGTTCCGTTTTTCAAAAAGCGCTGAAGCAATTTCGATAAAATTTATATGGGACCACCTTGAAAGTATATTCTATCGGATAAAAAAAGAATTTTGAAAATCGGTCCTCAATTGACAGAGTAATCGGTGGACATTTATAAAAAAAAACATTCATACAGCCGAACATAGAACCTCCTCCTTTTTCGAAGTCGGTAGCAAAATAGATTATTTCTATCATACACAACCTTCGCTACACAGCTTAGCACGTCCCTCCTAAGGCCGAAAGTCTAGATTAAAACTGCAAACTGTGCTCAAGTGACCTTCCTAACTTGAAGTATTACCACATAACTCAATTCGCCGATCCAACTTATGATTACCGGAGTATCGGGGGGTAGATGATCAAAAAACTTTTCTCGTTACAGCAGCCTGCTCATTTGACAAGTTCAGCCGTTTGCTCGGAAGTTTTTGGTAATACGCCCCCGGATATATTACCGAAGATAAGACCGGACAAATGTTGGCTTTCAACTATTTGGTTTTTAATTATGATTGATTGAGATGTTTGGTCGCTTACAATCGCCTCATCAGAAGACCATAGTCACCCAACGGGCAATGGAGAGGGCTTTGCTCGAAGTTTACTTGCGTGATCGAATCAGAAGTAAAGATATCCGCAGGAGAACCAAGGTTACCGACATAGCTCGAAGATTCGCCAAACATAAGTGCCCTGTAGAGCAGTGGTGGCCCAGTGGTATTGTCCGCGACTTACCTACAAGTTGCAGGTCGTGTGTTAAAATCCAGGCAGGCGCTTTACTTTGTGTAAATTATTTCATCATCACTGCTCTCAAAACGGTGAAGGAAAACATCGTGAGCAAACCGGCATGTTCTAAAACCAAAAATTCGAAGACATGTGACATCACCAACGCGCATTGGACAGAGAGGAGGCCTGTGAGCCAGCAGGGGGGACATTAAAAGCCCGAGAGCCGACCGCGCGTAATGTTCCACGCGCGCCTCAAAGAGTTGTCAGCAAAGAAACAGAGCCGCGCCCCTGGGCACTCAGGGCAGGGAAGGAACAGAGGTGGGTTTTAGTGAGTAAGAGTCTGACACGCCCTCCCGCTCCACCCAGAGCGGAAGATGTCATTGGATGATTTCACAACCCCAAAAAAAAAAGGAAAATAAACAAAAGTGGGCAGGGTACATTACTCACAGAACAGATGGTCGATGGGGCCGAAAAGATCTGGAGTGGCGACCACGTACCGAAAGACGCAGCGTTGGAAGGTATACAAGTTAGACCAGTGACCTGATGAGGGTCACGGGGATCCGATGCGAGACGCACAGGACTGGTTGTTGTGGCGATACTTGGGGGAGGCGTATAACCAGCAGTGGACGTCTTTCGGTTTGAAAATTAGTGGCAATGTGTCAGTCCCTTTAGTAAAGAGCTCGACCGAGCCATTATTGCATATAATTATTAGATTCGAGTTCTTCAAACTTAACAGATAGATGTGTTGCTGGGGAGTTTGTTGGGCCACTTTTTCTTCACAGCTAGCACAAGGAAGTGGTGACGGGCGGGCGTTTTTAGGGGACCGTCTTTATGTAGATATTTGGCGTTCAAAAAGCGCTGGCTCTCAGCCTAGTTTGAATTAATGACTTTTGATTTGATTTGCCATCTTCATGAAGGCAGCTTTGTTTCGCCGGCTGTTGCGATATGCCTGGTTCCAAGGCCGTGCCTAATGTGCCATGCTTCCCTGGTTATCGCGAGTCTGACAGGTCTAAATTCAAATTCAAATGTTTATTGCTCAACACAGTACATAATCATACATTTCCAGATGTCAAGTGAATGCGCAGTTCACTGAGTTGCACCAATTCAGGCATGCAAAATTAACATTAAAATGATATCATAAATTCCAATTTACAGGTATAACGTGTTAAAGAAATAATCATAATTTCATGAAATACTTACATTTGGCATCAATTCTAACTGAGAGAGTTGTATTGATGATTTTAATGATTATAATTCTACAAGTACATACTTGCTACGGCCGCGAATCAAATTTTGACTAAGATACAAACTGCAAATTGTAAAAAACATAAGAAAATTAGAATTTCGCGGGCTACACTGGCGCTTCCACCTTAAAGATAACTCGTACAAACCATTGTTTCTTGTTCCTTGTCTTACAAAAACCGCTTGGTAATTATTCTCATTCCTTCATTCCGCAACCACCCAGTACATAGCTCCTTTCTGAACTAGGTCAGCTAGATTTAGAATCCTATTTCAGCCTTTTTTCCGTTGTTATGTTAAAACATTTCAGGCGAGCCACTAATGGTTTGATTCGCAGTAATTTATAGCTCTACCTAACATTTTGCTAATTCTTTCACCGAGCGCCTGTGTAAGTAGGCAAGTTTATTTCCGACCCTCGGAATGGGGCAAATGGGGGATATTTTTTCTTCTATACTGATTGCTTTTCAGTATAACTGTGTAAGATTCTGCGAGGTTATTTTCAGAGCTAAACACCACTAATACATGTCATTAATATTAATCTAACTAGCCTTACCCCAACTATCTTGGGGTCGGCTTCCAGTCTCACCAGATAACCAGTATCACCAGATAATTGTAAAGAGGAGCTCGTGGCTAAAGTAATAACAGCCGCACGGGTCGATCTATCAGGTTAAGCTACGCTTGCCGGGGTTGGCCCATGGATGGCTGACCATCTTTACATACCGAGACTCCTCCGTGCCTCGAAAAGCACGTTAAGCCGTTGGTCCCGGCTGTCAATCGTGGATCTTTGACAGTCGTAACTGCTCGTCAGAAGCCCGAAAGTCTGACATCCAGTCTTAACAAGGGGTATCGTATTACCCAGTAACTGGGTTGTGGAGGTCAGATAGGCAGGCAGTCGCTCCATGTAAAATACTGGTATCCAGCTGCAGCCGGTTAGACTGGAAGCTGACCCCAAGATAGTTGGGAAAAGGCTAGGCAGATGATGAATTGTAAACACATTAAGTTTGTAATAAATCTTCCGAGAGTGAAAACTCTCAATTATTATGAAAATATAATTTTAAATACAATAAATTTCATCCAAAATTGGACCATTTAAAACGTATCCGAGTCTAATTAAAAATAAACTGTTTACAATCTTACGTAATTTTTCATAAACTAAGTGTTTACAATCCGCTGTATATATACTTATGCACAACACCACCTAAGTAATACATAACACCTATTAAGAGTTTAGTTGTTTATAAGTAACATTGGAAACTGTAGTTCGACTATTAATTATTGTATTCAGTAACTGATGGTTGAAGGAACCAGATTTTGACAGAAAAATCAGATAGTGGGTTCGTGTAAGAATGAACTAAATTGAATGAACTTCAAAATGTAGTAATAACTAAACGTTTTATTTTAAAATTAATATTTTTTTATTAATAACACGAAAACACATAACATTGTTACATTATTTTTCATTAAACTGCCAAGTTATTGAATACAATTAGAAGTCGAACATAAGGGCGTCTCCAAATTTGCTGCCAAAAACTGTCAAGTTATTGAATACAATTAAAAGACGAACATAAGGGCGTCTTCAAATTTGCTGCCAAATAAACCCATTCCATATAAATAGACAACGCGCGACTGCAGCGCTACACTCGCGCAGCAGTCGCGCATCAGTTCATCGATCGACTAGTGGCGGTGCGCACGTAATTTTTGTATAAGTCTAAACGTGAACGAGAATCAGGTTGAAGAATTTATCGATGAGGTTGAGAGTCGCCCAGCGATATGGGATTCGAAGTTCGACAAGTACAGCAATAGAATCGAAAAAAAAAGGCTTGGGCCAATATAATGTTCTATACGGGGAAGTAATTCGTAGAATTGTTTTCTTGATAATCTTAAGTAATTCAGATTTTTTTTTTGTCACAGTAGCCTTTTACTTTATAAAACTCAGATCGTTGACTTAAACAAAATAGCGGCAACGTTTTCTTATGTTTTCTTTGTTCAAAATTCTTTTTCGTTTTAATAGTAACACTAAGAGCAGTGTTTCTTCGTCAGAGTCCATCGTAAAAATATACAACACTATGATGCTCGAACCAAGCGATAGCAGAGCGGCTGCATCACTGCAGCCGCGCGGCACTTTGCTGCAAATTTGAAGGCGCCCTTAAGGCGTTATTAGCTGCCAACGACCTTGAGTGGTTAGCTTGCGTGTTCTGCGCTGAACTCACATAACGCGTCGTATGTCCACCTAGTAATAGGAGTCGCCCATCAAGGAGCGCTGTCCGAAATTAGACGCATTATTAATTTATTACACAGAAAACAAAAAGTATTAAATTAAAACACTGAGACTAAATTATAAATAATTAAATGATCTTTAAAATGGCGAAGGTTTCATAAAAATAGAATAGAATAGAATAGAAATCATTTATTCGACACAGACACAACACAACAGCAACAAACAAAAGGAAAAGAGAAGTACACAAAGAAACAATAAAATTGTGCTGAGCGTGCCCATACCGAAAGGGTTACCATCTCAGCATTTGCTAGGCGTCAGACACCCAGCGCTGGTTTTCAGTTGGCACCCCGCAGTGACGCACGGACGAGGGTTAACGAAATATATACATAATTAAATATCGATGTTTATGTACCTACTTAGGTAATATTATAATTAAAATACGTAACTAATTAGTGTAAAATAATGATAAAATATTATATAATATGTGCCACGTTTGTATAGAAGCAAAAACGGACGGACGGACGGTTGTAAATACGCTTTATAGTTTTTGCGTGATTCTCAATTTTTTATCCGCGTTAGACGTAATTTTACAAATTAATTACACTATGTTATAAAAATATAATTTCAAATATTCTCAAATCAAATTACGACGAAAATAGACTCTAATAACATATATTTTTTTCAAAGAAATATGTCTAGTCGTTTAGACGTGATGTTCAATTAAAAACCATTAAAAGTCATTTAACTGCGCCTTAAATACGCTCTTCCGTTGTTTGTAGTAAGTAATGTTGCATTTTGTTTTTACAATTTAGTAGGTAAAGAGTCAAAGTCAAATATTTGTTTGTAAAATAAATGAGCAAATAGTGTACGAAGTATTGCTGTCAAGGGCGTACCAATATTTAATCAATTCCTGTGTTTGTGTAGGTACCTTGGTGAGTACCAAGGTTTGTCAGTAGAACTGTTTTATTTGATTTTCCTCTAAGCTATTCTACTTACCTACTTCCTACTATTATTATAAATTTGAAACTTTGGATGAATGTTTGTTCCTCAATCACGCCAGAACGGCTGGACGGATCTGGATGAAAACAGGCACAGAGATAGATTATAGTCTAGAATAGCACATAGGCTATAATTTATAGTGGGGGATGTACTGATTACACGCGGGCGAAGCCGCTGGCTAAGCTAGTTTATAATAATCTATTATATATCATATCTATTATAATATAAGAATATAAAATTAGTCCCTATTTCCTTAGTCACGGCATCACGCGTGAAGAAAATTAGTTAATTTCCGAAAACTTAACGATCTTCGTGAGTTTGACAGTTCGCGCGTCTGGACAACGTTTGTCAGGTCAGCTAGTCCTCAATAAATCTTAAAACAGCACGAAATACCAACAATCAAGTCTACTATCAAAAGATTATTATTTTAGTATACTTAGCTTAAAGCACTAGTAACAGCCGCACGCGTCGATCCACCAGGTTAAGCTACGCTCGCCGGGTTTGGTCCATAGATAGGTGGCCTGGTCTCGGTATGTTAAGATTTACATACCGAGACTCCTCCGTGCCTCGGAAAGCACCGGTCCCGGCTGTCAATCGAGGATCTTTGACAGTCGTTACCGGTTGTCAGAAGCCCGAAAGTCTTGACAACCAGTCTTACCAAGGGGTATCGTATTACCCAGTTACTGGGTTGTGGAGGTCAGATAGACAGTTGCTCCATGTTAAATACTGGTATTCAGCTGCATCCGGTTAGACTGGAAGCCGACCCCAATCCCGGGCCTGCGGACGGCGAGTAGTAGGTAGCTCGCCGTCCGATCAGTAGCAGGCCAAAGAGTCGATGACGGGGCCCGTCATGGCCAATGCCTGCCCAGGGGTTGTTGATAAATTCAAAACAGAGTTACCGCGCCCCTGGCACTCAGGGCAGGGAAGGAAAAGAGGTGGGTTTTAGTCAGTAAGAGTCTGACACGAAAGAACGGGAGATGTCATTGGATGATTTACCAAGCCCAAAAAAAAAAAGATAGTTGGTAATAGGGCAGGCAGAATGATTGACTTAGCATGAAGTGACCCACAGCTGGGCAAAGCGCTTCCTCCATTCCTTCCATTCCGGTTCGAGAAATTAGTACCCCGTTTTAATCTTTACCTTACCGAGCGCCTTAACAAAAGCAGTCGAGCTACACCACTCACCCCGTACATATCGTAATAGAATCGGCGCGGCCTATCTCCGTACAATTTATTGCTCAGCACGTATCGGCCTATTAACACGGGCCCTATTAACGGCAGTCCTATTAAAATAACACGATCTAGTGTGGGGATACACTGGGAGGATGGAGGATTAAGTAACAACAGAAGAAACGCTTGGATACTAGGCTTTTGAAAATTAATGTGCGTTTTGTAATCTGTGCAAAATAAATAATATTTCTTTCTTTTTTCTTTTCTTTAAACGGACACTGAAAATCATTCTTCTTAATCCGGAAAATTAGAGATTTCTCCGGCTTCTTTAATTAAAATGATTTTCATATAACTTGTAATTTTATATTTTTATAGCAATAAAAACATAATGTACAAAATAATAAAGATACATATTCTTGTAATCCATGGAGGATTGGAACTGTTACTCCTTCATACAGGTTATACAGTAACCTAGTTAGGAGATCAGAACTGCACCCACTAAAATTGTAGCAAATCTGTAATTTTACGATGTATAAACCAGATACCCATGTACTGCTATACTTATAATGATCAATAAAGATTATTCCGTTTATTTATTTTTCTATACATATTATTTACATTTTTAAATATTTAAATATAAAGGATAAAAAAAAACATTTAAAAATATAAAAATAGTATCCCACCGGTATCGGGAACAGGGTCCAAGCTACCGGCGGTCAGGGCTCCAGAGAGAGGAACCGCCTGACAATGCGAGCCGTGTCCAGAAGTACTGCTTTCTGAATCAAGCCCTTGATCCAGCCGCCTAACGAGAGCCTCCTGAGGTGTTGGTCGAGGCTCGTGGCTATTAAGCCATTGGCTGACACGACTATCGGTACAATGATCGCTGAGTCCACATCCCACATGTCGACAACCTCGCGAGCCAAGTCAGAATATTTGATAAAAAAAAAAAATCTTATAAAGATTTATTATTATTATTATTATTATTATATCTGTGCATATTTTTAGTGTAAAATATTATGTTTGAGTAATTTACTAGCGGTACACAAGCAAACCACGGGGCCCTTTTTATTTTGAGTTCTTCAGTCCGTCCGAAGGTTCTCTGGTAGACTTCGCTGTCAGTGTTAAGACCGCCACTGGTGCCGATTCTATTGTTCAATAACTAAACTAAAATTGGAGAATCGCTATCTTTTATTATAAGGTAGTGCGAGAAAAGGACAGCTATAGCTATCAACTAAGCTAGAGTTATCAAACTAGTTTACGCCTTGCGCTTCACCGTGTTTTAGTCGACATATTTTTACGTGTACCCTTAATTTGTATGGAAATATTAGTTCAACTAAATTTGACAGCTCTAATTTACGTCCGTCTCTTTCTTGTTGTATTAGAGAGAAAAAGATAGCAATAGCCTAAGTTAAGTTTGGTTTGTGCACAACAGAGTCGCCACCATTGTAACTGTTTTAGTATTTTATTCTATAAATGCTTACTAAACAAACATAAAAGTAGACTACTTTCTATCTATTTCGAGGGCACCTCAACAAGAGAGGGCATCGCCATGAGTTGACGTTTTGCTCCTCAATGACACTAATCGAATCGCCGCGAAATTATCACCGTGTGGAGATACGTTCATTGGTTTGTTATAGAATGAAGTGGCAGGACGATAATATCGCCGAGAGACACTCACTCCTAGAGCTGATTATTTTTTTTTTGGGTGGAAATCATTAAATAACTTCAACTCTGGATGGAGCGTGTCTGACTCTTACTGACTAAAACCCACTCGTGTGCTTTCAGTTGCCAGTACCAGGGGCCGCGGGAACTCTTTCATACACACCCTCGACCCTTGCAGGTACCTTAGGTACCTACATAATTATTTCGTAGGATGTTCTAAGAAATGCCGAACATAAGTAGCAGTACACAGGGAAATGGAGGATAGGAGTGCAGTGGCGGCCAGTGATGACGGACGCGTCTTAGAAGTTGTAGATCGTGGGTTCACACCCGGCAGGTACCTACTTTACTTTGTGTATATTATTTCACCACCACTGCTCTCAAAACGGTAAAGTAAAACATCGTGAGGAAACCAGCATGTCCTAGAACCAAAACTTCTAAAGACACGTGACTTTCATCAACTCGCATTAGGCTCGCGTGGTGGTTTATGGCCCACACCCTCTCACAGAGAGGAGGCCTGTGTCCCAGCAGTGGGAACATTATACTGTACTATGCACAAGGCAAATGCTCGTAGAACGGATGGCCGATGGGGTCGTAAGGTTCTGGAGTGGTGATGCGATGACATGGTGAGAGCCGCGGGAGGCCGCTGGATACTCGCCAGTTGTTGTGGAGGCTTATATCCAGCAATGGACTCTATTTTAAAATTCGTTGAAAAAATAAGAGCTAAAAAGTTGTTTAAGTCTTGCTATAACAGCGGCAAGTATAATAAACCAATGAAAACTGTACAGTAGTCATACCACAAAAATATCAAGCCATTTTTAAAACACATTTCTTCCTTGCATCTTCACCTTTACAGAAGGCTATTTTTATTCAGAATGTACTCGGAAAATAGTCTCTTAAAATTTGCATATAAAATAGACCTATTACTTGGCAAACCTATTCATTCCGCGACTGTTCCAACTTACCTTTGTTACAAATTGCCAATTACGAGATGCAGTAACGTCACTCTAATTGCAAACCCAAGTCGTTTTGTAATTTATGAAAATATGTTACAAGAGCAGTTTCCCATAGTCTATTAAGTAGGTACATATATTTTATTAACAAAACTAACATGATTATTATTCTTGTCTCGTTACTATGCCTATTGAAACACGGGAATTAAATATTATTTGATTCTTCTTCAAGGCGCAGTTATACGACTTTTAACGGTTTTTAATTGAACATCACTTCTAAACAACTAGTCTCATATCTTTGAAAAAATATATGTTACTCTAGACCATTTCCGTCGTTATTTGATCTGAGAATATTTGAGATTACATTTTTATAACATTGTGTAATTAATTTGTAAAGTTACGTCTAACGCGGATAAAAAATTGAGAATCACGCAAAAATTATAAAGTCTATTTTTATGAAACCTTCACCATTTTAAAGATCACTTAATTATTTATAATTTAGTCTCAGTGTTTTATTTTAATACCTGTTCTTTTATGTGTAAAGATCATTTAATTATTTATAATTTAGTCTCAGTTTGTTTTATGAGTAATAAATGAATAATGCGTCTAATTTCGGACAGCGCTTCTTAATGGGCGAGTCCAATTACGGGGTGGACGTACGACGCGTTACGTGAGCTCAGCACAGAACACGCAAGCTAACCACTCAAGGTCATTGGCAGCTAATAGCGCCTTAAGACCACATTAGTATCTAAGTAGTTATATTTCGGGTTATTGGGAAAAAAAAATCTCAATAATATTATAGAGAACTAGCTTGTGCCAGCGGCTGCGCCCGCGTGGAATTAGTACTTCACCCGTTATCAAATTTCAACCCCTTTTTCACCCCCTTAAGGGTTGTATTTCGAAAAACCCTTTCTTAGTGCATACCTACTCTTTACAAAGAACACACCTTCCAAATTTCATGTCTCTAGGACCAGCGGTTTAGGCTGTGCGTTGATATATCATTCAGTCAGTCATTCAGGACTTTGAATTTTATATACACAGATTTAAATACAAATACAAAATATTTATTTCTGTACCAACTAGTTTTCATTAGATAATGATTGGATTCTCCTTTTAATCATGATAACGCCTGTGTTAGGAGACTCCTCTCTTCCACAGCTTTGGCTGTTTGTACAACTTATAAAATTATTATTATAATATTCACTTTAATATACATATTAATTATAATTTTAAATATTTCTAACAAATAATACAAAATATTTTTTTTTTTCTTGAGTTACATTTATTCGCTATAACTATACTAATATATTATCCCAGAATTGTGTAGAGTAAATAGAAGAATTATGTTTTAATTGTCATGTTATCCGATAGCTCGCAGATCGGATTGCTGATAGGGCCGAAAGGTTCTGGAGTGGCGACTGCATTCTGGCAGACGCAAGCTTTGTAACTTCTGCCCAGGGATCGTGCATAAATTCGAAACAGAGTTACCGCGTCCCTGGGCACTCAGGGCAGGGAAAGACCAGGGGTGGGTTTTAGTCAGTAAGAGTCTGACACGCCCTAGCTCCACCCAGAGTGGCAGAAGTCATAGGATGATTTCCCACCCCCCAAAAAAAAAAGGCATAGAAGTTACAAAGTCTTTTTTTACTAAAACTTAAACCCACCCCTGTTCCTTCCTTGCCTTGCTAAAAATAGTAAAATAATAATGTGAGACATCAGTTCTTTACAGAAATCAGTTCTTTTCCAAACAACCGGAGGTCAAATTATTCTCTTGACTAATTTCTGTTCACGGTTTAACCCGCGTGAAAACTATTTTATCATTCAAAGGGAACGTAGGTACTGTGGAACCCGCAGGGCTCCAGGGGTGCTCTCGTAGCTTTTGGGGAGCTGTCTCACTCGCTGACTGCGAGAGTGTGGTGTGTAAGAGTGACTGGCTTATAATATATGTGGAGTGTGAGGAAAGAAAGAGGGACAGGGCACTCAGACTACTTATATTTATTGAATAAGAATTATACATATGAGCTCTTCCACCGGTCGAGCTGAACTGTCTCGAAAACCATAGCAAAAACCTATTCTTTCTACATTCGAACCACTCTTCAATATTCTCAACTGCCAGCTGAAGGCCGGTACCCACACGCGGACTTAGGCTGTGTATACAATCGCCACAGTACCTACTACCGTAGTAAAAAGTATATCATGATCAAATTCAAGTCACCCCTGAGACATAAGTCGAAATCCATTCAGGTATTATGGCATGATTGATTAACAAAATCTGGTGTGGCGAGTTGCCGCCACTCTGCAGGTTGGATGGGGTGTGGTATCACGACGTGTGTGTCTTGCTTTAACTTGTGAGGCAAGTGTGTAGCCGGCTTTACGGGAGCCATAGGCAATTTAAAATGTAGCAATCGACGTCAAGTCAGTGTGCCTTCCGCTGCGAAGCCGAGCGCATTCACCGCAGACTAAATTAATGTCTTATTAACATCGTCCCCGCAAATACACTAAAATCCCGAGTAATATCCCGTAAACGTTGGGGATTCTCCGGGAATAATAAATAACCCATATTTACCGCGTCCGTGTAACTATTGAACGAGAATAGCCAGGAGTGTTGGTGTGAAGAGAATCGAGTGGCCACTCGTCGGAATCCAGCGAGGCTGCCAAAGGAAACTCAGGTAACGCTTGTTCTTACTAGCTTAGAGTAGGGACACATGCGCCGTCTACTGCCAACCACTCCTAACTTGAAGTTATACAGACAAATATAGGCAATTTTGGGCCAGCATTCAATCCAAGTGTTTGGCCGTAACACTGTCCTCCACCCCGCAGAGACCCACGGCTATTTACAACTCCAAAATCGTTAATATCTAAACAATCAAACAAACTTGCACATTTTAATAGGTTTATGTTTAACTAACCACCAGATAATAAGTCACTACATAGTATAAAACAAAGTCGCTTTCTCTGTCCCTATATCCCTATGTATGCTTAAATCTTTAAAACTACGCAACGGATTTTGATGCGATTTTTTTAATAGATAGAGTGATTGAAGAGGAAGGTTTATATGTATAATTTGTACCCGAGTGAAGCTGGGGCGGGTCGCTAGTAAAGTATAAAGTAAAAAAAAAACTTCAGTAAGATAAGTCAACGGCGCGGTGCTCCTATTTCTATCTGCAGAGTTTAAAGGAACCTAACATAAAGGGGATGACAAGGGCTATGTTGGCTCATTTTTCTCACTCACTCTTGCACTCATCCCCTTCGAACCTAACCTATACGTGTCGGGTGCCCTAAGTTCTCGAGCTCTTTTTGGTCGTTCATGGACTAATTCGTTCTGAAGCTATTGCTAGGTCAATTTATCTGTAGTTTAAAAATAGACTAAACAGACATATCGATCAGTGGGTAAAGAAGGCACGTAACACGTTCCGGCAATCGATTCGTTCACTTGGTTTTGGGGCGAGCTACGGGTCGGGTTAACGGAAGTTACTCGGTCGATATTTAAGAATAACAATTGTAGCAGCTTGATTATTTCATAGTCTGTTCATTATTGTGGTAGATTGCAGGGAACAATTAAATAATATTGTCACATCATAGTCGGTAGAAGCACGTCCCGTCTGGTGTCGGGTGCTATGTGGTCACGCGGGGCGGGGCGTGACCTTTTCCCCTTAAGGGAAATTGACCTTTAAAGTGACTTGATATTTCTACACAAGGGAGGGATTAAGGAGTTTTATTACACTGTAAAGGTCGACCACTCAGTAGCAACACTCAACCAATATGGAACGGCACTCTTTGTCTACATTTCTTCTGATTTGGTGATCATCACTACATATTACAAAACAATGTCAGACAGACAGACACAGACAGACAGACAGACGCGATGGGGGCATCGCGTCTGTCTGTCTGTCTGTGTCTATTCGCGATAAACTCAAAAACTACTGAACAGCTTTTCATGCGGTGTTCACCAATAGATTGAGTGATTCATCTGCCTGGGGTTGCGGATTAATTCGAAATAGAATTCCCGCGGCCCTTGGCACTCAGGCAACTGAAGGAACAGGGGTGGTTTTGTCAGTAAAAGTCTGACACGCCCTCACGTCCACCCAGAGCGGGAGAAGTCATTGGATGATTTCCTACATCAACGAAAAAAAAAAGAGAGTGGTTCGCTTTAGCTTAAAAGTATAATTTTTACACGCGCGAACCTGGAGCGGGTGGCTAGTTTACTGTAATCGGTGTCGAGTATATTTTTTGGTAAGAGAGCTTAGGGTTTCAAAGTAATTTTTGGTGTTCATTATACAGGGTGTAAAAAGACACATCACTGAGCCGTTAACTACGCATACTATACGTCTAACAAAGTAGTTTTACGCAAAATTTATTGCTGGGAAACGACTTTTATTTTTAGGTATGGAAAAAAAGACTATTTTTTAATGCGCGCAATGTAACGCAAACCCAGGCAAGTTGAGGTAAACGCTGCCCCTTCGCTCTAAGCCACGCAGGTACTTGTCAGATACGTTTGATATTCATTGCGTTTTTGTAACTGCAAATGCGTAATTTCGATAACTTTCTACAATTCGGGTAATGTTTGTTATGAATATAGTTTAGTAATAACACTTGGAATTCATTTTCATAAAAAAGTAAAAAATAAAAATTGCGACTTTGACCTTCAATATCTCCAGAACCAGAGAATTCTCAGGTATGGTCTAGTCGAAAAAAAATATCCAAATAATGGGTAAAATATGTGATTTTCGACTTCAGAAACTGTCTTGTTACACTCGTTATTTAATGCTTTTATAAAATTAGTACCTAGGCTTTTCGCAAAAAAAAAACAGCCAAGTGCATGTCGGACTTTGCAAATTTAGGGTTCCGCACCATATGAAAATCAATATTTTGGTATTTGTTAGTAAAATATACATAATAATAAACACTGTCACCGATTTTCAAGTTCATAGGTCAGTAGGAAGTTATTGCGGACGGCGAGTAATGGGTAGCTCACCGTCCGATCAGCACCAGGCCCGAGAGTTGATGGCGCGTAGTGTTCCACGCGCGCCTTAAGAGTTGTCAGCATTAAAGACGGGGCCCGTCATGGCCGATGCCTGCCCGGAGGTTATAAATTCGAAACAGAGTTACCTCCCTAACCCCGGGCACTAAGGGCAGGAAGGAACAGGGGTGGATTTTAGTCATTAAGAGTCACGACACGCCCTCCCGCTCCACGCAGAGCGGGAGAAGTCATTGGATGATCTCCCAATCAAAAAAAAAAAAAAAAGTAGGAAGTTACAAAATTCTTCGAAAAAATTTTGTGACAGACAACGGACAGACAGACAAACAGACGGACACGTGAATAACAGCAATAGGGCTCTGTTCAGACCTTTCGGGAACGGTACCCTAAAAAGAGCCTTTAGATAAAATAAAAATAAAAAATGTGCAGCTTGGTGTACCCCCAACCCACTTATTTATGTGGAAAGAATCAAACACAATAGAAATGTTCGGGCAAGATAATCAGAAATTAAAGCTTATGTGTTTCCCCTGATAAGAAAATAAAAGGAAACGAAATCTACCGACTACCTTACTTACTTACTTGAATTTATTATCGCACTGAGGAGGGAACGAAGGTGAGGGCTTGGATTATTATACCTATTCTTGTTGCCCTTTATTAATTAATTAACTAATCAAAACAAGGTACCTGAAAGTAAAATCTACAGACAGAATTCTGTTTGAAACAGATTGTAGCTAAGAAAGTCAGATTCTGTATTTCTGAAGAAGGATATAATTTTACAAATAGTGTTGAAAACGGAGTTATTTTTCCTACGCAAAAAATTGGTCTCGTTTTAATGTTTGCCAAAACATAGTCTCTAGTCAAGAATACATGGTGAACATCCCATCCACACGCACAAAACGTTTCAAGAATACATTCATTGTGCGTACAGGGAGTGGAATTACCAGCCGGAGACTGTGTGTCCTGATAGCTACAACCTGGGAGTATTTAAGTCAAGAGTGAATAGGTTACTTCTAGGCAAGCGTGTTCCATCTTCGACCACATCATCGCTTACCATCAGGTGAGATGGTGGTCAAACGCGTGCCTATCAATATATATAAAAAAATGTGCATTCTTGACGTAGCGTCATTGTAAGAGGCTATCTGTTACCCAGATCATAGTGTTGGGAAATCATTAATCCTTTTAGATCATGAAGGTATGGTAAGAAATCATATTGAGAATTGTGTAACTTTTTTTCTCACTATGGACTTGGTCTGAAAATAAAGATTATTATTATTATGTTTTGAAACTTCGTTTTTCTCAGGTTAAAATCTGGTGTTTGTTAGAATCTCACGGGTGTGAACCAAGGTGAGATGCTAGTTATATCTTTCAGATGGTAAATTGCTCTGTACTGCATTGACATTGTTATCTAAATCTGGCCCTGCAGTCTCGACATTGATAGCGATCGCTACGTCCTAACGATCTGTCACTACCTACGCCGGGAAAATAATTGATTTTCTTGAAATATGTACAGAGACGGCGTAATTTTTAACTTGCAAGCACTATTTTTCATGAAAACTGATCAACTGATCTGCTGGTCTCTGCACATATTTCAAGAAAATCAGTTATTTTTCCGACGTAGCGACCAATCGTTAGGACGTAGCGATCGCTATCAATGTCGAGACTGCAGGGCCTGGTTGTAAAAATATTCTAACTATTCGGCAAGTGTTTGAGGCATAGTTGTAAGACTTTTAATGGTTTTTAATTAAACATAACGTCTACACGACTAGTCTTACTTCTTTGAAATAAATAAATGTTACTCTAGACTACTTCCGTCGTAATTTGATCTAAGAATATTTGAAATTATATTTTTATAGCATTGTGTAGTTAATTTGTAAAGTTATGTCTGACGTGGATATAAAATTGAGAATCACGCAAAAACGCGCGTATTTTTATGAAATCTTCACCATTTTGAAGGTCATTTAATTATTTATAATTTAGGCTCTGCGTTTTAGTTTATACTTGTTGGTTTATGTGTAATAAATTAATAATGCGTCTTATTTCGGACATATTACTGGGTGGACATACTCGTACGACGCGTTACGTGAACTCAGCGCAGAACACGCAACTCAAGACAGATGACAGCTAATAGTGCCTTAATATGGCAGCTTTTTGTAGTATTAGGTATGTGTATTTGAATAGATTGAGTGCAGTAAAACTATTAAATATTTGTTTTATTGTTTCGGAATTTGTTGTATTGGAACTCTACATTTTCGAAACTCTCGTGATTTCCTCTTGTAACTCTGTGTACCTACTTCCTAATTTTTTCTGTGATATTTTTTTGTACATTTTTTGTGTTTACGACTACTATATCTATAATGTACGTGTGTTTGTTTTTTGTTTTATTATTATTAATGGGCCCATTCGATTCTTCCCCAAAAAGGCGCCATTCGATTCTTCCTTATACTTATTTGGAGACAGCGCAATAAATGTTATTCTTCCATACTTCTATGTGAGTTGTTTTTTCAGTAGTCTTACGTCTCGAAAGCGAGTTTCTAGACGTAAAGCCTTATTTTTAACCAACTTCAAAAAATGAGGTTCTGTATTCGACCCGTATCTAAGTATGTATGTCCGCGATATCTTAAAAACTACTGATCCGATTTGGATAGGATTTTTGTTATTTAAATGGATATTTTACAAGGAAGTATATAATACACTAGCTTCTGCCAGCGGCTTTGCCTGCGTGGTGTTAGTACTTCCCGCGTTATAAAATTTCAACCCTTTTTCCACCCCCCCTTAAGGGTTGAATTTAAAAAAAAAACCAGTGTTAGTGTATACCTACTACTATTCACAAAGAACACCCCCTGCAAATTGCATGTCTCTAGGACCAGGCAGCGGTGTAGGCTGTACGTTGATATATCAGTCAGTCAGTCAGTCAAGACTTGGAATTTTATATATACAGATTAGGAAGTGATGAAGATCTTCGGTGAAAGACAATGGAACTCTTCAATATCTAACAGCAAATGAATCACAATTGCTGCGATCGTAAATGTATATGTATTGCTAACACAATTTCATGGGGGACCAAAACTGAAAAGAGAAATAAAAACTTTTTTTATCCCGCAATAATATTCTTTCTGAGTTCTCTTCAGATTTTTTTTAATAAAGGACCCGCTAATCAGTGTTTAAGCTTATCAGGTTATTTATTTATTAAAACTTCATGCAACACAAATGTACAAAGGCGGACTTAATGCCTTAGGCATTCTCTACCAGTCAACCAAGGGTGGTGGAGAGATAACATGGCAGGTGCATAAACTGAAAAAAAAAAAATACTAAGACGAAAATAATTACAAAAGTATAATATATATATATATATAGTTAAAATAAACATACATATATATTTAATCCTACTAATATTATAAATGCGAAAGTTTGGCTATCCAAACTAATATAATATTAGTAGGATGTTTGTTACTCAATTACGCCTGAACGACTGAGCCCAGTGGTACTGGCCGCGACTTGCAAGTTGTAAGTCGTGAGTTCAAACCCAGGCAGGCGCTTTACTCTGAGTAAATTATTTCATCACCACTGCTCTCAAAACGGTGAAGGAAAACATCGTGAGGAAACCGGCACGTCCTGGAAAAATTCGAAGACATGTGACATCCACCAATCCGCATTGGCCCCGCGTGGTGTATTACCGCCCACACACGCACATTGTTCTTGTTGTGAGGTACAAATAAATATTGTTTCTTTCTTTCTTTCTTTTTTCACACCCTCTCACAAAGATGAGGCCAGTGCCCCAGTGGGGACATTAAAAGGCTGATGATAATATAATCTATAATGGTAGAAGTACTAATTAAACACGGCTGAAGCCGCTAGGAAGTTAGTTTTTGAAGTGAAACTTCTTTAGAATCGTTGTGATTTCAAACCGGATGCAACGGAAAAAACGATATGTAAGAGACACAAATACAAAAATGTGTAGGATGAAGCCAGGAAAGAATGAGACAGAAATATACATACTATTGTTCGGGCGTCTTCGACGACCTTCGGCTGACGTCGGGCAGCGGCGGAGGCGGCGAGAGGAGAGGGCGCGCGCGACGCGGTGCCTGGGGTCCCGTCACTTCGCTACCGATCATCAACTTTAGACAACTATCACCTTTGGCCACCTTTTGACAATCTTTTCCCACCTTTGACCACCGATTGCTGACCTTTCGCTCACCTTTGACCACCTATTGCTCACCTTTGACCACCAATTGCAAACCTTTGACCAACTTTTGCTCACCTTTGGCCACCTTTTGACCATCTTTGCCCATCTTTGCCCACATTTGCCCATCTTTGCCCACCTTTGACCACCTTGGACCACCTTTGACCACCTTTGACCACCGATTGCTCACTTTTCGCTCACATTTGACCACCTATTGCTCACCTTTGACCACCAATTGCAAACCTTTGACCAACTTTTGCTCACCTTTGGCCACCTTTTGACCATCTTCGCCCATCTTTGCCCACATTTGTCCATCTTTGCCCACCTTTGGCCACCTTTGACCACCGATTGCTCACCTTTCGCTCACCTTTGACCACCTATTGCTCACCTTTGACCACCAATTGCAAACCTTTGACCAACTTTTGCTCACCTTCAAGTTTCACTTCTATCGTGTGTGAATCGCACACACCTTTTTTTTTATAAATAAACCACACCATCTTTTGCAGAGTCCATTCGTCATTTCTTTGATATTCTTTGGCATTCAAACTCAAAATTTTCTACACGACATTTCAAACATTCCACCACATCTTTCAATACTTCCTGATGTTAAACATTTAAAAAAAGCTGCAAAAAAAACCTTGGCTGCACCTCTGCAGAACTCTGCAGCAAAATTCAGCATACCTTTAATATCATAAGCAAATATTTTTGCGAAACCATGTTGATTGCGAGTGGGTGCTTCAGTTTTATTCCTTTGCGGTCCTCGCAGGCTATGGCCTCATATTGAAACCGCAAGCAAAATATGGTAATACGAAATGCACTGAAACTTTAGCCAAAGTTCCTTCCTATCCTTTTTGGTATATTCACGCTTTTGCATTTGAAGAGGAGGAGTACAAGCGTGAAACCACCTTAAGTTCTATCACAGTATAAATATCTAGGTTCCAGTATTGTGACTCGGCCCTGCCCTTGAAATAATTACCTACGGCCGCGCGGTACGTAAAGACGTGATAGGGCTGCCCGCAAAGAGAATTAAAAGTCATTGGTTGCTCGCCTCCAGTACTTTAATTTCATCTACCTACTTGCGTTTCTTTCTAATTTTGTGATTGTAAATATTTTATTTAAAATAATGAAATTCGTTGTGAATGAAATAGGAACTGTTTATTAAAAAAAAGGGTTTTACAAAAAAAAAACAACCGACTTCCAAAAAAGAAAATACACTAAAAATTAAAAAAATTACTTTAATTTCGGAAGTCGGTGTTTGTATTTTATTTCTTCGTTATTTGACGTCGGTTGTTTTTTTTTTGTTATACCCATTTTACTTGTTATACCCCAGAACTAAAAACCCCAAGAAAATGGAACGTGGAATTTAAACATACTCGTAATTGGAGAAAACAAAAACGTCATCTAGGTATACGTATTTTTCGTTTTTGTTCAGTTTCTTAAAAAGCGCTGAAGCAATTTCGATAAAATTTATATAGGACCACCTCGGGAGTATATTGTTTTGGATAAAAAAAGAATTTCGTAAATCGGTCTACACGGACATACAAAAAAAAATATGTATATGTAAAAATAATAAAATTAATATGTAAAAATAATAATGTATGTCTTTTATTTTTTCCTTCTCCTTTTTCAAAAGTCGGTTAAAAATAGTTGTGCCGTACGAAAAGCTTTATTATTATTATATTTATAAGTAATATAAAAAAAATCCGCTATAAACTATCTAATCTAGTCTATAACTTCTCTTTGCCATATTAAATAAGTACTTGTACGAGTACATATTTCAATAAAATATTCACAAATTGCACGCGAAAACTATCACACAACGCACATGGTTACATCGTCACTACTATGTTTGTGTACTGAGTGAAAACCGAACTCGAGGTGCATAGTATGACTCGTCTGCCGACCGTTTGTATGAAGATAGAACACTGTAGATATTTTACCATGGTTCTACTGAACTTAACGTGGTTTTCACTCGGCTATTCGAAACCCTCTTATTATAAATATCTTATTCTTAATTTCAGCTGATAGACGTCCACTGCTGAACATTTAAGTCTCCCCCAATTGTCGCCACGACAACCCATCCTGTGCGTCTCGCATCCATCGGCTACCCGCGACTCTCACCAGGTCACGGGTCTACCTTGTGGGAGGTCTTCCATCGCTGCGTCTTCCTTTACGCGGTCGCCACTCTAGAACCTTTCGGCCCCATCGACCATCTGTTCTGCAAGCAATGTCCTCTGCCACTTAAGGCGTAGGTGTGTGACAACGGCCTGGAATGGTTAGCTTCCGTGTTCGGTGCTGAGCTCACGCAACGCGTCGTTCGTTCGCCCAGTAATAGGACTCGCCCATCAAGGAGCGCTGTCCCAATTTAGACGCATTATTAATTTATTATACATAAAACAACAGGTATTATACTAAAACACGTATAGTAAAACATAAATAATAAAATGGTATTTAAAATAGTGGAAGTTTCATTAAAATACGCTTAATAGTTTATGCGTGATTCTCAATTTTTTATCCGCGTTAGACATAACTTTACAAATTAATTACACTATGTTATAAAAATATAATTACAAATATTCACATTTCAATTTAATAAAAAAATTGTTTAGAGTAACATATACTTTTTCCAAAGAAATAAGACTAGTCGTTTAGACGTGATTTTCATTTAAAATCATTGGAAGTCGTATATCTGTGCCTTAAGTTTGGCGATTTTTCGGGCAATGACAAATCATACTTCAAGTTTACCACCCACATCTATCTTTCTTCCGGGTAGAAAAAAATGTTTGAAGAACCTGTCAATAAGTTTTTAATATTTTTTTTTTGTATTGACTTAACTAATCACATGGTAATTTTTTTTTTTTTTCAAAATCAAAATCAAAATCAAAAGTCATTTATTCAAACTAGGCTGAGAACCAGCACTTTTTGAACGTCAAAGTTCTACATAAAGACAGTCCCCCAAAAAACGCCCGCCCGTCACCACTTCCTAGTGTTTTAGCTGTGAAGAAGAAGTGGCCAACAAACTCCCCAGCAACACATCTGTCTGTTAAGTTTTAAGAACTTGAATCTATATAATTCTAAGCAACAATCTTAACATTATGTAAAACAGAAAAATAAATATATGCCGTCTAAAATATAATCATAAAATTAAATAAAATAATCCGCCACTTGCCAGCTAGCACACTCAATCATGCCATTAAAAACCAACTCAAGCATAAACACTAAACCAAATTAAAGAAGCCTCCATACATAACTGGTGTGCCTGCTTACAAGAACAAAGATTGAAACTATCAAAGGGCTGTGATTCGAAGCCACAAGTGATGAACTAGGGCCATCACACTAAATTTGGTAGACAATTATTATATGAACTCATATAATCTGTTATAACCATAAGCTAAATATGGAGAAAGAACATCAAGTGTAACATTGTCTTGCGTTCAACACAGCGACCAACTATTATTATCTTCTAAGTAGTCGTTGATGGAATAGTATGCTTTCGAACAGAGACTAGATTTAATTTTAGTTTTAAATGCATTAAAAGGCAAGTCAAGAAAAGAACGGGGTAGCTTATTGTAAAATTCGATACCGAGACCCTCAAACGAACCATGAACCCTACGAACACGGTGGGAAGGAACATGAAGTTTATACTTATTTCTGGTGTTAAAATTGTGGATATCACTGGTCTTTTTGTACAAATGTATATTTTGTCTAATGTATAATATGTTTGCAAAAATGAATTGAGATGCCACCGTGAGAATTCCAATCTCTTTGAAAATTTCTCGTAAAGAAACTCTTGACCTTAACCTATAGATTGCTCGTACAGCACGTTTTTGTAAAACAAATATATTTTGTATGTCCGCAGCTTTACCCCACAAAAGAATACCATAAGACATAACACTATGGAAATAACTAAAATAGACTAACCGTGCTGTGTCAACGTCAGTATATTGTCTAACTTTTCTGACGGCGTAGGCGGCAGAACTGAGCCTTCCTGATAGGCCTGATATATGTGCGCCCCATTGAAGTTTGGAATCAACAGTTATACCCAAAAAAACTGCCGAGTCCACAGTTTCAAGCACTTCTTTATTTAAGATGACATTAGGTCCTAGATTTATAACATTAGGTAAGGCAAACTTTATACATTTAGTTTTCTTAGCATTAAGAACCAAGTTATTTGTCGTAAACCAATCCGTAACCATTGAGAGAGCGCTATCTACGTTATCAAAATCATTTCTATTCCTATCTACTTTAAAGATAAGAGAGGTATCATCTGCAAACAGTACTACGTCACAGATACCCTTTAAAAAATATGGTAAATCATTAATATACACCAAAAACAAGAATGGTCCCAATATCGAGCCTTGAGGCACACCTAAATGAACTGGTAGCCCGGAAGACTTAACACCATTGATATCTACACATTGGAACCTATTACATAAATATGAATCAATTACATTTAGAGCTTCGTTTTGGAGACCATAATGACGCAGCTTACGCAAAAGCGTGTCATGGTGTACGCAATCAAAAGCTTTGGAGAGGTCACAGAAAACTCCGATAGCATTTTGCGAGTTCTCCCATGCGTTGAATATGTGTTTTAGGAGAGCAACACCCGCATCTGTAGTCGATCGACCTTTTGTAGAGCCATATTGATCATTATGAAGGAGGCTATTTACATTAAAATATGTTAGCAACTGCTTCAGTATTAACTTTTCAAAAATTTTGCTAAATGCAGGCAGGATGGAAATAGGCCTGAAGTTGCCTATATCATTTTTATTGCCTGATTTAAATAGAGGTATGACTTTACTACACTTCATGAGATCAGGAAAAGTTCCTGAGTCCACGCATTTATTAAAAGTTACAGCAAGATAAGGCGCTGCGATGCCTATTATATCACTCAAAAGTTTAATTGAGATGCCCCAGTAATCACCTGTGTTTTTTGATTTTAGAGAGCTAAAAACGTTAACTACGTCAAGTGGTGTTACATGCTCAAAACTAAATGATTGATTGCACTTAGGTACACTACCGTTCAAAAGACTTTCAGCTTTAGACGGGGATGAATTTAAGAAGCGAGTTGTAGTTATAGGTATGTTGGCAAAAAACTCATTAAATGCCTGAGCTACGTCAGCTGGTTTACTAACTAATTTGTTTTCGAATAGAATCTCTAGCTGATTTACTTTTTTAACCGACTTTCCCGTTTCATTATTTATTATTTTCCAAGTGGCTTTTATTTTATTATCAGAATTTTTAATTGACTCGCTTAAGAATTTTGATTTAGCAGCAACACAAATCTTCTTAAACAATTTAGAATATTTTTTAACATACTCTAGAAAAGGAGTATCGAACCTATATCTTTTTAAACCGTATAACTCGTATAGTCTCGCTCTACTTTTATATATACCAGCAGTGGCCCATTGGTTGAAGCCAATGGAGGTACCCGTAACGTCTATAGTTTTAGACTTAAAAATGGCTTGGTACTCTTTTTGCACAACATCAAAAAGGGCTCTTATAAATAAGGTTTTATAAATAAGGCTCAAAAAAAAATACTTTAACTAACCAATAGTTATACAGGGTGTTAAAGAAATTGCGTGCCATAGCTTAGGGGTATTTTATTGCTATTTTAAGTTGTTGACAAGATGTTTTTTTTTTCCTGGGTCCTTTTATCGATACTGAACCTACCCCTAAGCTGTGGCACGCAATTTCTTTAACACCCTGTATAAGCCTGATATGAATAAACTGTTATTCTATTATATAAACATCTTGTGGCACGCACGGTGTTTGTGGTTGCACTCTTCCGAAACGGCTCTTCAAGTTAGACGTTTCGAGTTGGACCGCTCTGTGTGGTGCCGAAGCGGTGTGTTTGTAATATTGCGCACGGACGGTCGTTTGTTTTCATACAAAGCGTGCAGTGCGGCAACAGAGCGGCGTCGGTAATAGGTCGTAAAGTATTTTTCACCCTCCTACCCCCCCCACCCCTATTTTTTAACCGCAATTTTAATATGGCAGAACAAAGACAAATTACATTCCACATGAAATTTCATCTTTGAATTTTCATCAATTGAAAATTTTAAGATAAGTAACGAATCCATATGATGCGACTTTTTCGGTATGTCTGTTTGTTTTTAGCTACTACTATTTACTATCTATATTATTTAATATTGAACTTCGATCAAAGTTGAGGTATCTAACTTTTGTCCATAGGTGATCCACTCCAGCTGCTCAAGAGGCCAGGGGAACTGGAAGTCGATTCAACGCGATTATACTTAGAGGTAAAGTATAATCGCGTTGAACCGACTTTAAAAATCAATTAGCCTTAAGAAACTATAAAATAAACGAAAATAACCTAAGAAAATTAGCCAGAAGACTAAAAAGCAAATAGGTACAGTTAGCACACAAAGTAACCTTCACAAAAGATTCATAGAAGCAATATCATTAAGAGTTTAATCCCTTTCTTTTGTATAATGGTAGCGTCTAGGTGTTGGGAGCAATTGGGAGCATTCGGTATAAACACGTTGCGCCGCTTTGTCGCGAAATCTTCTTAAATAGTTGCTTTGGAATTTATGGGAGGTTATTTTGCGAATAACCGGCCCGGTTTCCTGGTTCAAAGTTTATATTTTAGAGCATTCCCGGTGTTTTCAGGATTTCGTACCCGAAGGGTCCAAACAGAGCCCTATTGCTGTCAATCACGTGTCCGTCTGTCTGTACATCTGTCCGTCTGTCTGTCCGTCTGTCTGTCCGTCTTTCAGCCCGTCTGTCTGTCCATCAGTCTATCCATTTGTCTGTCCGTCTTTCAGTCCGTCTGTCAGTCCGTCTGTCTGTCCGTCTGTCCGTCTGTCTGTCTGTCTGTCTGTCTGTCTGTCCGACTGTGTGTTCGTCTTCAGTCACAAAATTTAGTTCTAAGAATTTTTTAACTTCCCATTGACTGAACTTGAAATTTGGTGATTCTACGACCTTTGTACAAGAGAATAGTCTAACAAATATTAATAAATAAATAATATCAAAGACCGGAAGACGTAGCGAGGGAAACCCTCTCACAATGTGGACCGGTGACCTGGTGATGGTCGCGCGTATCCGATGGATGCTAGACGCACAAGACCGCTTGTTGTGGCAACACTTGGGGGAGGCCGCTGTCCAGCAGTGGACGTCTTTCGGCTGAAATGATGACGATGATGAAAGAGATCTCACTTGAAGTTGTTCTACATTTTATTTTTGTGTTGGAAATCATCATTTAATTTCTCCCGCCCTGGGTGGAGCAGCAGGGCATACACCGTCCGGCAGGCCGTCACTCGGGCCGCAGCCCTCCGAACGACCGGAGCGGCATATAAATGAATATTACGTATAATAATTTTGCTTGCGGTCAGCCGCACGGCTAGCTGCATTGCGGCTACCCGCCAGTGCGTATGAGCCCTTACTGTGTAAAACTAGCTTGGACCAAAAATTCCCAAGCTAACCAACATAGCCTAAAGGATGACACAAACTTAAAATGCAAGTGGCCAAGGCTCATTTGCTCGTAAGACGGATGGCAAAGAGGGTTGTCTTCAGCGGTTGAATTGAAGATGGTAATAATTCGAACTTGTTGGTTATCAATTATTATTATTATTATTTATTTATCTCTTAGATTTCTCGGAACCTTGTGGCCCCGGACCTTTGGAAGGCGTACAAGGGGCCAAAGCCAACTTGCAGTGGCCCCTTGAGGCACCAACCGACGATTATCCCTGTACGCGTTATGCAAGTGCTCCCAAGGACAACCCCCGCATGCCCGGTTGGTGTGAAACTATTGCAAGATATGGAAAACAAAGATATTGGGCTATGGTTTTTGGAGGCTTAAGTGGACTGGTTACCAAGAACTATCGGAAGACTATGGCCCCTGCCTGAACAATGTTATTAACATTGCGTCACGATACTGTGACGTAGCAACAAGGAGGCAACATATCCTGAGGTGCTTTAGGACTGGAAAGTATTTTATTTATTATTTATCAATCAGTATAAAAGTTAGTGCACAAGCGTGTGTGCAAACACAGGTGAACTGTTTGTTCCTTTACTCTCATAGGCCGATGAGACGACAATCCGACACGACGGGGGAAAGATCAGACACAGGACCTACGCCTTTACGTGCTATTCGAGGCACGGGGGTGTCACACCACCAACTTACAAACTCCGGGCTGCTACAAAGTACAAAGCCCAAGCTGCTGCAAAAAAACTTGGAGTGAAGCGATACTTCACGCATGGACAACTTTTAACCCTTTACCTGCATGGCATATTGCAGCCACCCCTGGGATGGCTCAGCTGAATACTAACTTGCTGCGCTTAACTCAGTGGAAGGCAGAGGTCTCATTGACGACATAAAACTGGTGGGTGCCAACCTTCATAGCTTGGCTTATCGCCGCAAGGTTGCCTGCTTGTCGGTCTTCTATCTACAGAATGTACTTCGGAGAGTGTGCCCAAGAACTCCACGACCTCATCCCACTGTTCCCCTTCTACCATTGGACATCTAGACGCACTGCAAGTTACTATGCCTACCTTGTTCCTATTTGACGAATTCGCACTTAGCGTTTCCGAACGTCTTTCATAATGCGCACAGCAAAGGAGTGGAACTCTACCTGCATCTGTATTTCCGAATGGATACAACCCTAATCTCTTCAAAGTTAGAGTGAACAGGCTTCTTCTGGGTAAGCTCGCTCCATCGTCGACTTTGTTTCTGTCACCTCTGACCTAGACTAGTCAAGAGCAGAAAATTAAAAAAAAAGTAATTCCTAATGGAAAACCCCAATACACAATACACACTTTTTGCCCAACCCGAGAATCGAAGCCAGGACCTCGATAAACAGTCGAGCTTGCGACCACGAGATCAACAAGGCAGTTGAAATCTTTCCACAATAGAAAACGTGGACGCTTTTAAGAAGTTCCCGTGTGTTTCCACCTGAAACGCTAGAAATTGGTGGAAACCCGTAAACGCTAAAGCGACGCCTACACTGTTCAACATAACGATGGCATTAACGAGAATTTGCGCTAACTACTATGCACTTTATTGTCACCACCGGTTTAAGATTTTCTGAGACATTTTTAATTATCAGGAAGTTGGATCGGGCTCGACTCCTAACGAAGAGACTGGCCCGTACTAGCAAAGGACAGAGGGACGCCTTTGCCCAGCAGTGGGAAAAAGTGGGCTAGTTATTTAATTAGGTCAGATACTAGTTAACATTCGTAGAATGTTGACTCGTTATGGGTAGTGATAGTCAGATAGGAGTTTTCCAACTTTCTATTAGTCGGTTCTTGTCGAACCGAAGCTAAAAATTAAATGTTTTCCAAAAACCCGACTGTAAAATAAAAAAAACAACTAAAAAGTTTCAAATAAGTCACTTTTCAAGCAGTTTGGTGCAGTTGGTGGCTGTTATCTTAGTTCAATTATTAATTTCATGCCACCAACGGCATCAGACTGCTTGAAAAGTAACTTATTTGGAACTTTTTAGTTGTTTTTTACAGTTACGTTTTTAGAAATTATTAACCGACGAAAAAAAAGGAGGAGGTTCTCAATTCGACCGTATATATGTTTTTTTTTTTTTTTTTTTTTTTTTTTTTTGTGTATGTTCAGCCCTCACTCCGTCATTTATGAACCGATTTTGATTATTCTTTTTTTGTTAGATAGGGTACACCGCAAGAGTGGTCCCATGCCAAGGAAATCAGGATCTGACTGTGGAATCCTGACAAAATTGAGAGAAAACCTCGAAAATTGTGGGCACGTTTAGCGTTTCTGTATGTGTGTTCAGCCCTCACTCCGTCATTTATGAACCGATTTTGATTATTCTTTTTTTGTTAGATAGGGTATACCTCAACGGTGGTCCCATGCCAAGGAAATCAGGATCTGACAATGGAATCCTGACAAAATTGAGAGAAAACCTCGAAAATTGTGGGCACGTTTAGCGTTTTTAGCGTTTCTGTATGTATGTTCGGCCCTCACTCCGTTATTTATGAACCGATTTTGATGATTCTTTTTTTCTTAGATAGGGTATACCTCAAGAATTGTCCCATGTCAAGGATATAAGGATTTGCTCATGGGATCCTGAAAAAATTGAGAGTGAACCTCGAAAATTGGGCACGAATATTGTTTCTGTTTACTTTTCATAACTGAATCAGGTATTTGCATTTAGGAACCATCACATCATATAACTGAGCTGATGATGGAAACCATACCTTTCCTAAACAATAGAAGTCAGATATAAAAACTGGTTTTAGTGACTAATACCACTTAATATGCTTTGACGAAAAGACGTCTTTACAATATTGGAGGTAACCTCAACTGGTCAATATCCTGGGAACTTCATGGAAGGATTGTTATATCATCAGCTCAGTGGCAAGAGGAATGATGAAGAATTAGAAATTAGCCTCAGCGTGTTAAAAGATGATGCGAGCCACAAAAAATCATGAAATAAAAAATTTTTTAACAAAAAAATTAACCGACGAAAAAGAACTAAAAAGCAAAAAATAAATAAACCTTTTAAGTCTTGAGTAATGAGCTTATTTACCTACATAAAATATCAAATTTTACATAAACTAATTTTGAGTCGGCGCCAATTAATAAAATGATTAATTACCTACTTACAGCCCTCTTCATTTGTGAGTACTTATAAAATTTAGATATTTAATAATCAGATTGTTGTTTGGCGCCGACTCAAAATTAGTTTATGTAAAATTTGATATTTTATGTAGGTAAATAAGCTCATTACTCAAGACTTAAAAGGTTTATTTATTTTTTGCTTTTTAGTTCTTTTTCGTCGGTTAATTTTTTTGTTAAAAAATTTTTTTTTTTGAAATCGCCTCCTCGATCCCTTTATTTTGATATCTCACTTAATATGGTTCAACGATTTTCATTTTTTTCTTTTTCAAAATATAGCATCTGGTTCTCGCCATATTGTATTTTCATTACTGTCATGTGTCAAAATCGGCCCAAGCGTTTGGTCTCTAAAGCGCCACAAAGGAACAAACATACATACATACCTACATGCATAGGCTGATAAACACATTACCCTCCCTTGCGTCGTGCAGTCGGGTAGAAAGATATTTTACATTCAGCGACAGCTTTAAGACTGGTAGGCCGCTGTAAATACAACTTGGCGAAATAGGGTTTTAAAGACCCGTCAGGAACCCAATGTGGGTGGGTTGCCACTGTCCAGAACATGACTCATACACTGGAATACCCCAAGTGCCCATACACTGCGCTATGGAGGACTTGACGAAGGCTACTGACGCTGCTAAAAATGTGGCCAGCTTCTGGACCAAATAATTTTTTAGTTATTAAACCATCGAGTCGAAAGATGAAGAAGAAGTTTTAAGATCACCACAGCCCAGCAACTGGGTGTGACTATCTCCCTATAGCAAGACTGGTTGTCATGTTTTCAGGCTTCTGCTTACCCTCAGAGATCTACAAATGAAAGTCAGGATCAACGGCTTCACGAGCTATCCAAGGCTCTGACGAGTTTTGGTATGTATAAATGGATGCTCCATTCTTAAGGGGGTCTGTACCCGAAGGGTTTAAACGACGCTCTATTCATCTCACGTAACCGTCTGTCTGCCCGTCGTCTGTCACACAGGTTTTAAGCCAAACGGTTAGAGCTACAGTCTTCAAATTTTCACAGAATAAGCGTCTTATTGACCCAAAGCCATACAAATAGTCAAAATACATTTGGTACAACCCTAAATGTGCAAAGTCCGACACGCACTTGGTCTACTTTATTTATAGTATGGAAAATCATAAAATAACTTCCACTGCTCTGGGTGGAACGCGAAGCGTTTCAGATTCTTACTGACTGAAACGCCTTCCCGTTCCACCCAGAACGGACTCTTACTGACTCTGCCCCTGTGCATAAATTCGAAACAGAGTTACCGCGCCCCTGGGTACTCAGGACAGGGAAGAAACAGGGGTGGGTTTTAGTCAGTAAGAGTCTGACACGTCCTCTTGCTCCACCCAGAGCGGGACAAGTCATAGGATGATTTCCCACCCCCCAAAAAAAAAAGACTTACTGACTAAAACCCACCCGTGGTTCTTCAGTTTCCTGTGCCTTTTCCTTTCGATCACTCTTACAACCCTGGTGGATGGATGCTCCATGAATAACGTAATCTTGAAAATCAGCGAGCGTCACAAAGAAGGCACGCAAAAACATATTCACAAACTCAAATTCGGGACATATCCCACAAAATTCCCACTCCATAGCCGCACTACCACATCGTAATACTGACAGAAGCATTACACTTGTACTTGTTAATATACAGAGGATGTAAGCAGCTAGATACCTACTTATATAAACACATAAATATGACATCCATTTGATGACTGAGATTCATGTGTGTAGGCTTTCAGAGCTGGTTAAGGTGAGGTGAGGTGAGTTAGAATTGATGCCAAATGTGAGTATTTCATGAAATCATGACATTTGGCATCAATTCTAAGTGAGACAATTGTATTGATGATTTTAATAATTGTAATTCTATAAATACATACTTGCTACGCTCGCAAATCAAATTTTGACCAAGATACAACCTGACACTGACCTGCAAATTGCAAAAAACGGAAGAAAATTTTAATTTCGCGGGCTACACTGGCGCTTCCACCTTAAGCAGTCAGCTTGCCGGAGGCTCTACGCGGGGATCGTGCGGTCCATGGCCCTTTACGGGGCATCGGTGTGGGCGTGTTCCCTGAGGTGGCGACCAGCTCGCCGGTTGAACGCGTCCCAAAGGGTTATGGCCATTCGGCTCATCCGAGGATACCGCACGGTCTCCTGTGAGGCGGCGAGCCTCCTTGCCGGACTGTCGCCATGGGATCTGGCGGCCAGGGTCCAAACGTAGGGGCGAACTCGCGGCTCGGCGGACGGAGCTCCGGCAGGATCTCATGGCGACATGGAGACAGCGACTATCGCAACCCAGCGCTGGGCACGACACCATTGCGGCGGTAGTGCCCCTCTTTGAGGAGTGGCTGGAGAGGCGTCACGGCGTCCTCACCTTCCGCCTGACGCAGGTCCTCACCGGACACGGTTGTTTCGGGAGGAGGAGAGCATACGGTGGAGGTCTGCCCCGCTTGGGCGGAGCACCGCCGTGTCCTCGTGGATGCGATAGGTGGCGGCGACCTCTCGCGCCCGGCCTGGTTCAGGCTATGGTACGGAGCAAGAGGGAATGGGAAGCAGTCTCCTCCTTCTGCGAAGCAGTAATGCTTGCGAAGGCGGAGGCGGGCCGGGTGAGGGAAGCTCCACGAAGTGGCCCTCACGGCCCCGGCCGCTACCACCGCAGGAGAGGTACTGGGCGTACTGGGCATAGGACGTCGCGAGACGATCTCCGGCCACCGTAGATCCGGGCCTGCGGACGGCGAGCAGTGGGTAGCTCGCCGTCCGATCAGCACCAGGCCCGTGAGTCGCCGGAGCGTAGTGTTCCACGCGCGCCTCAAAGAGATTAGTGTCAGCCAGCACTGACGGAGCCCATCGTGGCCGGTGCCTGCATGCCTAGGGGTAGCGGATAAATGCTGAAAATGAGTTATCGCACCCCTGGGCACTCAGGCAGGGGAAAAAAAAAAGAAAAAGGAACAGGGGTGGGTTTTAGTCAGTAAGAATCTGTAACGCCCTTCCGCTCCACCCAGAGCGGGAGAAGTCATTGGATGATTTCCCACCCCACAAAAAAAAAAAAAAAAGCAGTCAGCTTGCATCAGATAACCAATAGGGATGACGATAGGGTAAAAAAATAATAATTCTGTTTAGTCCGTAAGTTAGATTACCAAAAAAATATTGGACACGTAATTTTTGCTTTATCAAATTAATGAAAAATTACAAAGATACAACGCATCAAAGTTCAGGAGTCGGGCTTGTTACGTCACTTTTCAGTAAAAAGTGGTACATTTTTAACTTAAGTGTGACGTCATCCAAAATTTCAACCCACTGTATCGTCTTAATTTTTTGTTAAAGTGACAAAAGAAAAAAATACGTGTCCAACAATTTTTGGTAATCTAACTGACGGATTAATTAGATTTTTTTAGTCGTCAACCCTATTAAATGGTATTGCAATTAAAGCTAGCGGATATTCAGAAATTATTGAAATCCTACTTATATCCTACCAATCATATTTCCTACTTATATTATTGAAATCCTACTAATATCCTAACAATCCTATTTCCTACTAATATTATCGAAATCCGACTAATATCCTACCAATCCTAATTCCTACTAATATTATTGAAATCCTACTAATATCCTACCAATCCTAATTCCCACTAATATTATTGAAATCCTACTAATATCCTACCAATCCTAATTCCTACTCATATTATCGAAATCCGACTAATATCCTACCAATCCTATTTCCTACTAATATTATCGAAATCCGACTAATATCCTACCAATCCTATTTCCTACTAATATTATTGAAATCCTACTAATATCCTACCAATCCTATTTCCTACTAATATTATTGAAATCCTACTAATATCTTACCAGTCCTATTTCCTACTAATATTATTGCAATCCTACTAATATTCCAGCAGTCGTATCTCCTACTAATATTATAAATGCGAAAATTTGGATGGATGGTGATGTTTTTTTCTCATTCACGCCAGAAAGGCTGAACAAATGTATAATTTATAATAGGGGAAGTACTAATAGTGGCTGATTGAGTAAATGAAAATTTGCACAGAGATAGATTATAGTCTGGAATAGCACACAGCTTTAATTTATATGTTCATAGTTTAAAAAAAAAAACATTTTTAAACATGACGTTGGTGCCGTGGAAGGTGGGTAGGCCTTTGGTGTGGGACGCAACCTGTGTCGACACCCTTGAGCCAACTCTTCTCTTTTGAGGAATAAATTTCTTAAACCGTAACATATACGCGTCAAACAAGGAAAAAACCTCCTTTTTTCAGTCGGTTAAAAACATTATTAAGTACCTTAACAACCACAACTCTTTTTCCATTTCTTCCTCACTTAAAACTTGCTCAACAAGTAAATTATTCTTTCAGGGTAATAAAGTTGTTATTTCGAACATATTTCGTGCGAGCATGCTTAAGGCAGTTGTCCCACTGCCGGCGATCAAGCGACTAACTATCGGCTATCTTGACGCTTAAGAAACGTACATTAAATATACATTCCGTGTAAACAAAAGAGATGCATATATTAATAGTTAATCACTGACTTTTCACACTGTCGGCGAATATTCGCTCCACAGGTTTGTCGCTTAGCGACAAGATCTCTCAAAGCTTACTCGCTCAGCGAGATTCACTCAGCGATGCCGTTTGGCGGTCACAACTCACGCCGAGATTGGTCCAGCAGTCATTTCTATCTAGCGCGTGCCATGTTGCGCAGGACCACAGGCAGAACTAACCGCGAGTGGTGAAAGTATTCGCCCGTCACACTCGAACACTCGCTTAAAACCCAGCGACAAATAATAATAATAATAATAAATAAGCTGGCAACACCAACAACGTCTGACGTGTCAAAATTTTCTTTCAAGCTATTTTTCGATTTTTATAATATTTATCACGTAATTTCAAGCCCACAACAAATAGTAAAAATAAGTATCGTAATAGCAAGAACCCACATAAAATTTAACATGGAAAAGTATCACCTTTACACAAAAAACTACACGATATTGAAATGACAGCTGTCATGGATAAATAAACCGAAAAATTGGAAAAACACAACGATAGATGTTGACTAGATCAGCAGCTCGCCGTGCACGCCCACCACCTCCGGCCTCGTCGCTCAGCTCCGCCTCGCCGCCGCCGGTACCCAGCCCCACAGTGAGTACTGTGACACCGGCCGTGGCAGTTGCGTCGAGCTCCAGCGACGAGTTCTTCTCGCCGCCGACGACACCACCACCTGCGCGTCGACGGGGAGGACGCCGGCCGCCGAGCGGCTTAGGACCTCGAGGCCCACCGGCCTCTGATAGGGTCCCAGCTCCCGGCGGAAGTGTGCAGCGCATTAGATGGACGCAATCCATCAATGAAAACGTCATGCGCTCATACTATGGGGCTACAGAGGGAGGTAACAACCTGACCGCGTACCGTGTTCGGATGCTCTCTTTGTTCCAGGTGCTTGAGCCAGCCGTCAACGTTTCGGCCCAACGACTGTCGGATCAGGTGCGGGTCATCCTGCGTAATCATATGTTGGATGATACTGTACTTGATCGCCTCCGAGCTGAAATGGGTAGCCATGTTATTGCCCCTCCGTCGCAGACTGTGTTACCAGTTGTGGTACCACCGTCCAACCATGTTCCCAGCCACGCTGACGAGGAGTGTAATGACATGGTTACAAACGTAAGTACCCACTACAATGATGAATTGAGGAGTGCTTTGGAGTGTGCTATTCGGGAATATCGCAGCATGCCGCTCGAGCTTAGGCCACGCTTACCTCGTTTGCCCATGCATAACAAGAATAAGGCGCTGGTGGCTGCTCTGGATTCGCAGTTGTCCAATTATTTTGATGACTGCGAAGACCTCACCGATACACACTCGATGCTGTACTGCGCGGCTGTAGCGGCATGTCGTGTAGCTCACGTCAAATTTCCTAATGACAGAGCTACACGACCGAAGCCAGCCGTACCGGCTTGGCAGTGCAGGATCGAGCGTCGTATTGGTGGGGCCAGAGCACTCATAGGCAAACTAATCTGCTTCAGGGAGGGCAACACTCGCCCAAGAGTGATGCGCTTTGTGAGACGGGCGTTTTCGATGACTGATGTCAGCTCCCGAGACTATATGTCCCGTGTCACAGAGCGCATCGACTTCCTGAAGCAGAAAGTATATGCATGGGCAAACCGTATTCGCAGGTATAAGCGGCGAGTGGAACGATACACCCAGAATCGCACATTCCGAAGTAATGAAAGGTGGGTGTATAGGGATTGGGAGCGACCGGACCAAGGTGTGACTAATACGCACCTGCCGGATGATGACGCCATATACTCGTTCTGGCGTGTCGGTAGATTGATAATCTTGGTAATGATTCATATGTGGGTACATGTAAAGAGGTGATGGTGGAGAACCAATAAACCAGTCTTGATCTAAACGTCTTGTTTGATTGTCGAATCCTTTTCGCATCTACTCAACATGGCGCAGCCGGTTTGAACTTATGAAAATTATTAATTTCGTTACAAACAGTGTCAAGTGCAAGTAAAAAAAAAACATATAAAAGTAAGATTTCGTGAGTGAGTACGGTTACCGCATATCCGTAAATCTGCCAACGCACTTTGCATTATGGAGTCAGTCTTACCGCCACCACCGCCATTTAATTTTAACAACGCACTAAATAATGTGACTACTGGAAACTTATCTATGGAGTGGGAAAAGTGGAAAAATTCATTTATAATATATTACGATGCGTGTGAGTTTAAAAACAAAGATAAAACTGTGCAAGTGAGCATACTTTTACACGTGATTGGAGAACAATGTCGAGAGATCTACCAGCAATTCAATCAAAAATTTACGACAGTCGAAGAGTTGTTACAAAACTTCGATACGTTTTTTCTGCCAAAAAAGAACTTAACTATTGAGAGACATCGATTTTTTACACGTGACCAGATGGAAGGCGAGTCTATTGAACAGTATGCTTTTGAATTAAAGAAATTAGCTACGAAATGTGAGTTTAAGGAACTCATGGAGGATTTAATTAAAGACAGACTCATTTGTGGAATTAAGGAGGGTGCGTTACGAGAAAGATTACTGCGGGATCCAGACTTAACCTTGAGGAAAGCATTAGATATATGTAACATTGCCCAAATGTCCAAAATACAAGCGGGCAATATAAAAAAGGAGTCGGTGGAGCACAACTCTTTTGCAGTAAATGAGGGTGACAATCAGAAAGATTATCATAAAGGAGCAGGTGAACAGACCCAGAACGTAATGTGGATGCGAAGGGGAACACGCGGAAGAGCATGGCGCGGGCGTGTTGGCGCCGGCGGCGCGGCGAGCTGGCAACGTGCGGCCGGGCCCGCGCGCGATCAGCTGTTCGCTGCGCAGAAATCGTACCGCGCCGCGCCGAAATCGTCTCGCGCCGCGCCGCTGCAGCAACCGACAGCTGGAACGCAATCTGTGAATCGTGGTGTGCAGTGTTGTGCAAAGTGTGGTCTAGCACACGGACAGCGTGAGCAATGTCCAGCGTATGGTCGTAGATGCTTAAGGTGCAATAAATTAAATCATTACTCTCGAATGTGCAACATTTATGAAGTAAGTGAGGACAATGAAGAGAGTCAGGTAATTAACTGTTTTAATAATGTAATAAATGATTGGACGGTTCCTTTGATGATAAATGGATGTGAAATAAAATTTAAAATTGACACGGGAGCAGATGTAAATGTCCTACCTTGTAGATTTTTAAATAGCATAAAGCTAGACATAAAGGATTTGTTGCCATCTAAAATAAAGTTACGTGGTTATTCGGGCGGTGATATCAAAGTTATTGGCAAATGTAACTTAAAGTTATTTCATAAAGGGCATCCATACATCACGGAATTTATTATTGCAGATGTACCTTCTCCACCAATTGTAGGCAAGTATTCATGTGAACAATTGAACCTTGTAAAGTTGATACTGAATGTAAGTACAGAGAAAAGTACGGAGTATAAAAGTGCGATCATGAAGGAGTACTCCGATGTCTTTGAGGGTATGGGTTGTATGCCTGGCGAATACAAGATACATTTAGACAGTTCTGTTGGACCAGTAGTACATGCACCTAGAAAACTGCCATTAGCATTAATAGATAGCATTAAAAAAAAATTAGAACAAATGGTTACGCAAGGAATTATATCAAAAGTGGATGGTCCAACAGACTGGGTAAATAGTATGACTGTTGTGAAGAAAAGTAATGGTGATTTACGCATATGTTTGGATCCTAAAGACTTAAACAAAGCGATCAAACGAGAACATTTTAAGTTACCAACCCTAGATGAGATGACGTCAAAATTAGTAGGTTCTAAATTTTATAGTACAGTAGATGCGAAACAAGGATTTTGGCAATTAAAATTGCACAGTGATAGCACAGACTTGTGTACCTTTAACACGGCGTTTGGTAGATACAAGTTTCTTCGCTTACCATATGGAATAACTTCGGCCTCCGAAGTATTCCATAAAAAGATGTACGAATATTTCGATAACCTGGAAGGAGTGTGTCTTTTTATAGATGATCTGTTAATATACGGAAAAACTATTGCAGAACATGATCAAAGATTAAGAAATGTATTAGATAGATGTAGACAAATAAACTTAAAACTAAATCCAAAGAAATGCAATTTTAGACTCAACGAAATAAAATATCTTGGGCACAAAATAACGCCGGACGGTATTCATCCCGATGAATCACACATCACAGCAATAAAAAACATGCCGCGACCGCAAAATACTAAAGAAATAGAAAGATTTTTAGGTATGATTACCTATGTAGGAAGTTTTATATCAAACTTATCTGAAAAAACACATTTATTAAGGGAACTTTTAAAAAAAGATATTGAGTGGCACTGGACTGAAAACCACGAGAAATCATTTCACAATCTGAAAGAATGTCTGACACAAAGTCCTGTTCTTCAATATTACAATTTGGAAAAACCAGTGGTTATATCAGTAGATGCTAGTAAGTACGGATTAGGTGCATGCTTAATGCAGAGTGACCGACCAGTGTGTTATGCGTCCCGGTCTTTAACAAAAGCAGAGATATCTTACGCCCAAATAGAAAAGGAGCTACTGGCCTGTGTGTTTGCTTGCGAGAAATTTTACTCTTATATTTATGGTAGAAGTGACATAATAATAGAAACAGACCACAAGCCGCTTGTTAGTATTATAAACAAACCAATTGCTTTGGCCCCGGCTAGACTGCAGAGAATGTTGCTTCGATTGCAACCTTATTGCTTTAAATTAGTATATAAGCCAGGCAAGTATTTATACATTGCAGACACTTTATCCCGTGCACCCATACCACTAAGTAGGGAAGAGCACCACACGTTACCACGTGATCATTTGGATGCTCAAGCACAAGTTTGTGCAATTTCAACTTGCAATCCACTCACCGATACGCATTTTGTGAAAATTCAGAAAGCGACAGAAAATGACACAGAACTACAAACCTTAATTACATACATACAAAATGGATGGCCGGTACACAAGCATGATATTAGAACGGAGGTTACGCCATATTGGACTTACAGAAATGAACTTTCTGTCGCATATGGTCTAGTGTGGAAGAGCGAGAGGATAGTAATACCGCAAAGTATGCGTAGTGATATGTTAAAGTTAATACATCTCGGACACATGCGCATTGAAAAATGCAAGCTTAGAGTACGTGAAACAATGTTCTGGCCAAACATTAATACTCAGTTACAGGATTTTATAAGTAATTGTCAGGCATGTTTAACGTTTAAAAATGAAAATAGAAAAGAAACATTAATACCTCATGAAGTTCCGAACCGATCGTGGTCAAAGTTAGGTATAGACATTTTTCATTACAATAACAAATCGTTTCTGCTTGTAGTAGATTATTTTAGTAAATTTATTTACGTGAAAAAATTAATTTCTTTGTGCTCAGAGCATGTAATTAAAAAATTACAAGATATATTCACCACGCAGGGAATACCAAATATAGTGATGTCAGACAACGGTCCAGAGTTTAGTTCGCATAAATTTAGAGAATTTGCGCGGAATTGGAACTTTGAACATACAACATCATCTCCTAGGTACCCCCAATCGAATGGACAAGCAGAGAGGGCAGTTCAAACAGTAAAAAATATAATGAAAAAAACTAACATGGACGGCACAGATTATAGGCTAGCCTTACTAGAATATAACAACACTCCTATTAGTAGCTTAATAGCTTCTCCGTCGGAATTACTGAATAATCGCAAATTAAGAAGCATCATGCCATACCTACCAAAACAATTACAATCAAATATGCAAAAACATGTACGTGAAAAATTAATTGTGAGGCAATCAAAACAAAAAATGTATTATGACAAAGGTTCAAGAGATTTAAAAGCATTAAGTATAGGTCAAAAAGTAAAAGTGAGAGTAAACAAAGAATGGGTACCAGGAATTGTAAGAAAGATCGTAGGAAAGAGATCATATGCAGTAGATTTAACAGGAGGTGGTTATCTGGTAAGAAATAGAAGACATCTAATAACAGATGTTGATCAAAGATTGCCCATTTTCACGCCATCATTATCTTTTCCTTACGATGATATCACCGCGCAGAATGGTTACGATGACACACACGGTAACACGCATTCTGTTCCTTCAAATACCAATATAAGTAATCAATATATTACACGGTTTGGCAGAATGGTGAAACCGCCTGAGAGGTGGGGCTACTAGTGCATCAAAAGCGGTCTCCAGCCAGCAGCACATATGATATAATATCATATCTATATTAAGAATAAAGTAATATAATGTGTTTTAAAGAAAAAGGAAAAAAAAAAAAAAAAAAAAAACAAAAGAAAAAAAAAAAAAAAATGTCATTGCTGTATTATGATACCTTTATTATTACTTCATTTATGTATAAAATATTTACTATATATTAAAGTATTCACTAGTAGTCAGTGTGCTTTGTATCAACCAAAGCAATGTCGAACACTAGCCAAACAATATGATTACAATTAATGTTAACGATACACGCCTAACTTTGTCCAAACAAAGTGTATTATTATTAGATAATATATTACAAAATTAGTCAATAAATGTTATATTATGGTACTGTTATGCATGTAAGCAATGTCTGTGTATTGTACAAACTGTTAAAATAATTTAGTAATTACCTTATTATTTTTCAAAAAGGGGGGTTGTCGGTAGATTGATAATCTTGGTAATGATTCATATGTGGGTACATGTAAAGAGGTGATGGTGGAGAACCAATAAACCAGTCTTGATCTAAACGTCTTGTTTGATTGTCGAATCCTTTTCGCATCTACTCAACATGGCGCAGCATCTGGTCGGTGCCTGTCTGTCATACCGAGGGCGATTGGATTCGGGATGTTGAGCGCGCATGCGATCCAATACCAGAAATGGGGGCAATTATCATCAGCCCCCAAGATATAGCTCGTGCAGTCCGTCCGTTAGCTAACTGGAAATCTCCAGGTCCGGACGGGCTGCACAACTTCTGGATAAAATGGTTTACGAGGTCGCATACCCGCTTGGCATCTCAGATCCAGTCTGCCTTAGAGTCAGGGTCGCTGCCCCAATTTCTAACTACAGGAATAACCCACCTGCTCCATAAATCAGGTAGTACTGCGGAACCTAAAAATTATAGACCGATCACGTGTTTACCGACGGTCTATAAGGTTCTTACATCCATTTTGAGAGCTAAGATTAACACACATATAGATAGTAACTGTATCATGTCGGCCTCTCAAAATGGATGTAGGAATGGGTCCCGCGGTACTAAGGAGCTTCTCCTCATAGATATGACCATTAGCCAACAGGTTCGACGTTTCCGAAAGGATCTGTCGACATGTTGGATAGACTATAAGAAGGCCTATGACTCAGTTCCTCATACATGGCTCATGAGGGTGCTGGAATTGTATAAAGTTGATGCAACGCTACGCACATTCATGATTTCATGTATGGGGCAATGGAGGACGGTCCTTCGCTATCCAGGATGTCGACAAATCCAGAGGAATAGCGAACCGATAAGGATCGAGCGGGGTATATTCCAGGGTGACAGTTTGAGCCCGCTTTGGTTTTGCCTAGCTTTGAATCCTCTAAGCACACTGCTGGAGAATTCAGGGCTGGGCTATCGGTTGAAGAGAGGTGGTCAGGTTATATCTCACCTCCTTTACATGGATGACTTGAAACTTTTTGCCCCCAGCAATCTGCAACTGATGGAGCTACTGAAGGTAACTAAAACCTTTAGTAGTGCCATCAGGATGGAGTTTGGTGTAGACAAATGTGCGGTCATGCATGTAAAGCGAGGGGAGATTGTGGAATCCGTGGGTACTCAACTCTCGGATTCCATAAACCTGAGATCCCTCTCTCCAACCGAAACCTATAAGTATTTGGGTATGTCGGAAGCGTTAGGTATCAATGTTACTGACATGAAGCAATCGTTGAAGGAGCGCTTCTTTGGCCGCCTGAAGAAGGTATTTAATAGCCTTCTATCGGGCGGAAACAAGGTGCGCGCCTTCAACGGTTGGGTCATGCCGGTATTGATGTACTCTTTCGGTGTACTCAAATGGACTCAAACAGAACTTGACGCCCTGGATAGGCGTGTCCGTACACTGCTGACTGCATTTCGAATGCATCACCCACGTTCGTCGGTGATGAGACTGTATATCCCGCGGAAGTGTGGAGGCCGAGGCTTTTTAAATGCTAAGACTCTCCACAACCGTGAGGTATGCAGTCTAAGGGAATATTTCCTAGCTGCTGACGTGAGTATGCATCGAGATGTAGTGGCAGTGAACAAGGGCCTTACTCCACTCTCCTTGGCTAACGAGAACTGGCGCAAACCTCTAGTGCTTGACACTAACGATCGCAGAGAAGTATGGCAGAGTAAGGAACTTCACGGACGCTTTTTCCGGGCCCTACATGGGCCCGATGTAGACCATCTAGCGTCCGTAGCCTGGCTGCGTGTCGGTGACCTCTTTGGGGAAACCGAAGGTTTGGTCTGTGCAATTATGGACGAAGTTATCATGACGAAAAACTACCGGAGATTTATTGTGAAGGACGGCACGGTTGACATATGTCTGGCATGTCATCGTCCGGGAGAATCAATCCACCACATAATCTCTGGTTGTTCTCGTCTAGCTAACGGTGAATACTTGCATAGGCACAACCTTGTAGCCAGGATTATCCATCAGCAACTTGCTCTGAAGTACTCTCTTGTGGAATCGGAAGTGCCGTACTACAGATATGCGCCCGACCCAGTTCTCGATAATGGTCATATCTCATTGTACTGGGATCGGTCCATCATCACTGACAGGACTATTGTTGCCAATAAGCCTGATATAGTGGTGGTGGACCGAATCGAGAGGCGTGCAATGATTGTTGACATTACCGTCCCACATGACGAGAACCTCGTGAAAGCCGAGAAAGATAAACAAATCAAGTATATTGACTTGGCTCGCGAGGTTGTCGACATGTGGGATGTGGACTCAGCGATCATTGTACCGATAGTCGTGTCAGCCAATGGCTTAATAGCCACGAGCCTCGATCAACACCTCAGGAGGCTCTCCTTAGGCGGCTGGATCAAGGGCTTGATTCAGAAAGCAGTACTTCTGGACACGGCTCGCATTGTCAGGCGGTTCCTCTCTCTGGAGCCCTGACCGCCGGTAGCTTGGACCCTGTTCCCGATACCGGTGGGCTACTATTTTTTATATTTTTAAATGTTTTTTATATATTCTTTTTTAAGAAATATTTAAAAATGTATTTAATATGTAAAAAAGATAATAATAATATTCCACAACTATCACACAATGCCATCTACTCCCAAGCTAAGCAGAGCTTGTGTTATGGGTACTAGACAACTGATAAACATACTTATATATTTCAAAATACATAAATATTATAGATAAATTACACCCAGACACAGAACAAATGATCGTGCTCATTACACAAACATTTGTCCTGGGTGGGAATCGAACCCACGACCTCCGGCATACCAGTCAGGGTCACTAACCACTAGACCAACAGGCCTGCAAGACAAACAAAACTATCGGAATTACTCACTCATTACTCGCTGCTCGCCAACTCGTTTTTAGTTTGAAGCTCTACTCGCTACTCGCTCATCGTTGGCGGTGGGACAAGTGCCTAAACTTGCGTCCTGTTTGTTGTGAAAACAAAAGAATAATGTAAGCAGATGAAACTTGCGAGTTTTAATACCATTTATTCAGTTTCTCTGATGAAACGTAAAGGCAAGAGTTACAGGGAAGCTTCAGAAAGCGTAGTGGAAAAGAATTTTTCAATTAATTTGGTTTTCAATGAAACCCCGCCTGCACTATTTAAGACAAGCGGGATTCCGGGGTCGCGGGCATTCAGAGTGGAGACTATCTGCCCACCGAGTGATCCTTGGAAAGTCGGTGACAGAGTAATCACCACAGCTAAACTCAGTGAAGATCAGCACAGCGAGGGTCAAGGGAGACCCTTTTACAGTCACCCCAGGGATGTGCTATAACATGCTTAAACTTACCTCCTGTATGTTATAAGAATAATGTAAGTCGGTGAAACTTGCGAGTTTCATTGCAATTTATTCTGTGTCTGTGACGAAAACGTAACAGAGATAAGATCCCGGCGCCACCAGACATGATTTATTTTCACATGAACATAATGTATGAGATTGAGTAGGTAGTAGTTTGAATTAGAACGTACGCATACCTGCTAATCAAAACTGCTCACCATCACTCCACACTCAAATCACCACTGGCCTCAAAACGGTGAAGAGAAACATCGTGAGGAAACTGGCATGTCCTAGAGAAATTGCAATTTCAATTTATAATAAAATTTTAGTGAAATTTAAAGTACTGTGTAAGAATTAAGTGTTGCTTTGACAAATATCGGGTGTAAAAAGACAGTTTCCGAAGCCGAGATCCACATATTCTACCCATTATTTGGAGCATTTTTTTCCACTAGCTAGACCATACTTGGGAATCCACTGGTTCTGGAGATATTGAAGGTCAAAGTAGCAATTTATTTTTTTTATATTTCAACGAAAATGAATTTCAATTGTTACTAATAAACTTTTTTCCAAACAAACATAACCATTTCAATAATTGTAACTGCTCAAGTATTCGCAAAGTTACCGAAATTAAGTATTTGGGTGTAGTAGTGGATAATAGGCTATCCTGGTACCCTCATGTAGAACAAGTAACCGTCAGAATTAGAAAGTTAAGTTGGTTGTTCAAAACCCTAAGACATGTTGCACCAATGGCAAAAGCGAACAACAAATGCCCGTCTAAAAATTTACTGACACAAGTTTACCTTTCACTTGTACAATCTGTGCTCGGATACTGTATTCCGGTTTGGGGAGGTACAGCAAAGACCAAATTGATACATCTAGAACGAGCACAACGCGCACTCCTAAAGATTATGCATTTTAAAAGGCTTAGATTCCCTACTGTAGACCTTTATCAGATCAGTGATGTACTCTCTGTCAGAAAGCTGTACATAGTCCTAACAATATTAAAAAAGCATAAGTCTTTGCCCTTTAATGTGGGTATTACCCCGAAAAGAAGGAAGTTTAGCATAGCGGTTATACCTTCAACTAAGACCAAATTTGCATGTAATCAATATCATAAACGATCAGCTCAATTGTATAATAGAATAAAAAAAAGATAAATATACATTCGAAAAATAAGTATGATTGTAAAGAGTGTTTCTTTAGTTAAGTGGATAAAACCACTTACGTATGAGGACACAGAAGCACTGTTATAACACGGAATTATTCATATACACACAGACACACACACCCACTTACTCTGACAGACACGCTCATACACACACACACACACACACACACACACACACACACTCACACAAACACACACACACACAAACGCACACTCACAATTTAATTTTTTGATTTCTTTTAATTTCTTTTGTTGTTAACTTAACTCCGCTTGCCAGCAATACTTTTTGCGCAAAGCTACTTTGTTAGATGTACAGTATGCGTAGTTAACGGCTATGTGATGTGTCTTTTTACACCATGTATAGTTTTTCGTCACGATCGGCATTATTGAGAACGATACGTTTTGAGTTTACGTTTATTTTCATCAAAAACATGCAATATAAAATAATGAATTGTAAATTATGTGATGTATTAAAAAATCAAACAAGTGCACCACATTGTTTCTATGGTCCAATACAAAGTATATTTAAAAAATAAAAAAGTTTTGAATTACTTGCATATTCCCAATCACATCAATATTTTTCCACTGGACCAACATCCATGATGGATAGTCAAAACAGAAAAATTATATAGAAAACACCAGTTTTCAACATGAAAGTTTTCATACAATTATATTACCCGACTAAGTAATTGCACTACGGAGCGCAAGGAAACTGAAGTATAAAATTGCTCTACCCACAACCAAATCTAATTATGAGAACACAAGCCGGTTTTTAATAGGAGCACTAATGCAGGCGAAGCCGGGGAATTAAGTTGTGTAACTAAGTTTATTGGAAGACAAAATGTTGAGGGTTTTTTGGTATATTTATTAGGCGAAACAACTTGTATATTATATCATAACTTGTCTAGTCATACCAAGAAGGGGTATCATATTTTTTCCGGGATTAAATGTAGCCTATGCTCAGCACTCTACAGTAATGTAGTTTTCAACTGGTTGAATAATAATTTTCATAATCGGATAAAATATCACTAACTAGCTTCTGCCAGCAGATTCTTCCGCGTGAAATTAGTACTTCCCCCACTTTAAATTAGAGCCTATGTGCTATTCCAGGCTAGGTAATCTGTTCCTGTGTCGGATAAGGTGCGAGGAAACGCCCGGGTGTCACCACTGCGCGGATCGCCCAGAGGACACGGTGGAGGTCTGCCCCGCTTAGGCGTAGCACCGCCGTGTCCTCGTGGATGCGATAGGCGGCAGCGACCTCTCGCGCCCGGCCCTGGTTCAGGCCATGGTCAGGGCGAGAGGGAATGGGAAGCAGTCTCCTCCTTCTGCGAAGCAGTAACGCTCGCAAAGGAAGAGGCGGAACGGGTAGCTCAACGGAGTGGCTCTCACGGCACCGGCCGCTACCACGGCAGGAGAGGCACTGAGCGTAGGACGTCGCGAGCCGATCTCCGGCCACCGTAGACCCGGGCCTGCGGACGGCGAGTAGTGGGTAGCTCGCCGTCCGATCAGCACCAGGCCCGTAAGTCGACGTCGCGTAGTGTTCCACGCGCGCCTCAAATAGATGTTTGTCAGCCCCCACTGACGGGGCCCATCATGGCCGGTGGCTGCATGCCTAGGGGTAGCGAATAAATTCGTAACAGAGTTACCGCTCCCCTAGGCACTCAGGCAAAGAAGGAACAGGGGAAGAGTCTGACACGCCCTGCCGCTCCACCCAGAGCGGGTAATGTCATTGGATGATTTCCCAACCCAAAAAAAAAGAGGGCTAGGTAATCTAACTCTATGCCAAATTTCGTCCAGATCCATTCAGCCATACTGGCATGATAAAGTTACAAACATCAGTCCATCCAAACTCTCGCAATTATAATATTAAGTAGGATTTTACCACTTAATAATATTAGGTAGTTTAGCTTGCACAGTGAACACAGACTTTTCAAAAAATGTTAACTGAGGGCCGATTTCACCAATTCTAAACGCCCAGTTTTGGACGTTTAAGCTCGTTTAAATGCGTTTAGCCGCTGTCATAAAGCTGAAGAGTTTGTTTGTTTGTTTGCTCAGGAACTACTGAATCGAATTGAAAAAAATATTTTTGTGTTGAATAGTCCATTTATCGAGGAAGGCTATAGGCTATGTAACATCACGCTGCGACCAACAGGAGCGAAGCATCAATGAAAAATGTGGCAATAATGGCAAAAAAATCTTTTTGAGAGCTTCAATTGTGTGCGCTGCCTAAACGGTTAAAGTTACGCAAAAATTATGTATAACGGAATTCTTTTCCTTTTAAAGTTCTAAAAAAAAGTCCGCGACAGCATACATCTTTTAAGGTTAACTCATTATATATTTTTTTATGGTTTTTATTTTTTACGCTAAGCTTAGCTCAGTAAAACTTAGTTTATAGAGCGAATGGTGAAATCAGCACTTAATTAATTAACTGAAAAGCTTTTTTACAATCTCGTTTCCTTAAGGATCTTTCAGCTTGATAAACAAAATCTTGAGTCACGTACGAATGTAATACGCTGGCACAAAAGGTTTCAAGTCAATCGGATTAGCTGTTTTACGTGTATCTGACTAAACAAACAAACAGCTTTTTCCTGTTTTCAGTCGCTCTGGTCTATTTTTAGAGGATTTGACAGTTACTTGCTACTGTCTTTTAAATATTTTCTTATTCAGATTTCTTTTATTAATTAATATTTCATAAATACATTCTATCAAAAAAGTATCGGGAATTGATCATTTGTTTATGGTTCCAAATTCATTTTTCTAGTTTTTTTTTAAATTTATTTTTTATTCCTAGCTTGGCACAACTGTTTTCCAGAGTTTTTTGATGGGATTTCTTCGAGTGAAGTTCAGTCGCTGTTTTAATTATTCGTTTATTGATTCCTAGTGGATATTGTGATATAAAATTGGTGTAGTTTTGTGTCTCAAGTGTCTACGCAAATTGACAATATTTGGAATCATTGAAACAGGCGCGATCTCAGTAAAATGGAGCTGAGAATTTTATTGCAGTATTGACTACCTCAGCGAAGTTTTCCGAGAAGGCTGACTCGACAAATTTGTTGCTAAACACTGCAAAAAACATTAGAATGTGTTACATCTGCATTCTAATGGAAAAAAGTAAAAATACAGTACGGAAGACTAGGCAATATGGTCAAAAGACTTTAGCCTTCCCTTCGGGGTAAATAAAAAAAAACTGTTTTCCATTTTGTCGCGGAGTTTGAGTTGCATCTGTCATTTAGATTAAATACAGTCCCGTTTTTTGTTGGATCATCTCTAGTATGTGTTTCGATTTTCATAATGGACTAAAACATCGAACAAAGAGTTTGTCTCAAATTTTGCATCGCAATTGGAATTTCGTGTTCTGAGTTGCTGAAAATGTAACAGGAGGCTTACGGTGACGGGTGAACCGACTTTATCAAAAAAACGTACTTATGAGTGGTACAATGCGTTCAAAAGTGGTCGAGATGCGATGGATGATTTGCCTCGCTCTGGTAGGCTATCAACGTCTTCAACTGAAGTTAACATCGCAACAGTGAAGAAAATAGTGACTGAAAATCCTCATTCAAGTTTGAAAGAGACAGCCGCTGAACTTTCTGTGTCTCACGAGTCGATCCGTACCATTTTAAACTATCACTTGGGTATTGGGTACACATGTTTGCAGCTCGACTAGTCTCAAAAGACCTGAAATTTCTCCAAAAACTCAATCGCATAATAGTCGCTCAGGACATACTAGAGCGAGTCAACTCCGACCCAATATTCATGAAACGCATTGTTACTGACATGCAAACCAGTTCACAAGCTTCGGAGTGGTCCCTTCCAACTGAAGGTAGAAGACATAAAAGAGAATTCGCAGCGAGAACTGAACTCTATTCCGAATAAAAGCGTTTTAAAATGTTTCGATGGTTGGATTATTCGTTGGCATAAGTGTATCATTTCTGAAGGAGCATACTTTGAAGATGATAAAATAGAGGAAGAATAACTAACATTTAGTGTATTATTGACTTTTTCCCGGTACTTTCTTGATAGAGTAGTATATTTACAGATAAATGCAGACTACAAATAAATAAATTAATATGTAGAAGCAGCATAAAAAGTCAGGCTACTCATTGGGCTTCGAATAATTCGGCCACATCGCAGTCAATGGGAAAAAATGCCCAGAACACTGGCAGTATTGCCACTTTGAACAGCAATGCTTAATTTAGATTTCTGAATTAAGAATTAGTAGTTCTTAGCTATCAGGGTTGGTAGGAAACACTAGTTTCGCCATAAAACCTTTCAAACTTTGGTATTAGAAGTTTGACACATTCTTAGCTTCTAATTCCCAATTCAGAAACTGACCATAGAAAAATATGTTCTTTGACTTACAAAAGCGTGTTTTTTAAACTATTATTTATTTTCTACTTTTTAGTTCTAATCGGACTAACTTATTAAATTATTTATTGGTCCTTGATAAGTGTGCGAAGTTTCAATTCAATCCGACGTTTTGAAGTGGGTGAAAATCCCGTTTAAAGATTCCGTTACTTAGATACATACCAAGCTAATAAAAGCGTGTTTATTAACCTCAAAATGCATATTATACATTTTCAATTCTTCTATCGAAAATAAATTCCTACGTCCTTCTTTAATCTCAATAATTCCAACATTCACAGAGACCCACGAAATCGTCCTTTAAATAGTACAGTCCCATGAATTCTTAATAACCTCTAACTCAAACCGTCTCTCAGAATCCTGTCTGACTCCTCCTTTTAAAAATTAGCGTAATATAAAAATCAATAAACGTTCCTGGCGACTTAATTGAACGATCTGGTAAAGCCGCCTTAAGTGCTTCTAATCCTTATTGCCTTTTAGCTAGCGTAAAATTGCTAATGAGTGGAATCTCTATTCTATGAGCGGGATTGTAAGATGCCGCTTTTTGAATGTAGAAAGTGGTTTTTTGTTTTGTTTATCTTCCTGTATTTGACTGGCAATATTATTATTTATAGGCGTATATAGCCGCCAAGTGGCGCCCTCATTGTTTAATAAATCGTAGCAAAGCGTAGAAAATAAAGATTAAAGAATCCTATGTTACGTTTGTTACAAATAGGATAAGGTATTTTTGCGTTGTTAAAACAGGACTCAAAGTGTTTCGTACCCAAAGTAGTAAGCAAAAGTGTCAAAAACGGCCGTTTCTGGTTCTTCTTATTACTTTGGATACAAAACACTTTGAATCCTGTTTCAACAACGTAAAAACACCTTATCCTCTTTGTAACAAACGCAACATAGGATTCTTTCATCTTTATTTTCTAAGCTACTGTGCTTAATGTAGGTAGATTATGTTAATTCGGAACGTATCATAATTTTAAGAGCATTTGCTCCTTATATTATTTCATACAAACGGTCAAATCCTTATGATTGAAAATGAATGAACCGATTGTAATCAAACTTTGGAAGTAGACGTACTCTCAAGAGCAGTGGTGTATGTCGTGAGTTCAAACCCAGGCAGAGGCTTTATTTTATGTAAATTATTTCATCACCACTGCTCTCAAAACGATGAAGGAAAACATCATGAGTAAACCGGCATGTCCTAGAACCACAAATTCGAAGACACGTGACATCCCCCAACCCGCATTGGGCCTAGGTGGTGGATTACGGCCCACACCTCTCACAGAGAGCAGGCATGTGCCCTAGCAGTGGGGAAATTAAAAGGCTGATGATGAGTGAATGAGAGAGTATTTGTGAGAGGAGGAGATCAATCGAGCTAAGTAAGACGAATAAGAATTTTTAATAATGTAAGAAGTTTTTTTTAATAGTATGAGAAGGACTAAGCAGTAGGAGATTGTGAGAAGAACGCAGATTCCTGGCGTGGGAAAAACATAGATATTAAAACTGAGAAATAAAATAAGACTCTCTGCTCAACTCTTCCGCTCCTCCTGGTGGAAGAGTTGAGCAGAGAGAAAAGTGTAGTCAGAGTGCGAAACTTCTTCTCTGGCAAATGGATCCATTTGAGCTGTGATCTGAAGCTCGACACATGGTCATATTCTCTTTTTACGTACTACTACGGCTTTTATTTCGAATTTTGTGATTTTGCTACGCATCCAAGTATGTGCTGGTCTCATCATCAATCTTTATCAACCCATTTAAATTATACTTTTCTTCAGGATATAGGTACAGGATAATATTCCTGTTTGAAGGACAGGGGTCTTATTTATGCGAAATAGCCACTGCCATTTTTAGGGTTCCGTACCCGAAGGGTATCCAATGAGACCCTATTACTAATTACTAAGCCTCCGCTGTACGTCTATCCATCCGGCTGTCTGTCAGCGGGCTGTATCTCATGATCCGTAATTGTTAGACAGTTGAAATTTTCACAGAAAATATGTGTATTTTTGTTGCCGCTATAACAACAAAAACGAAGAAATGTGTTTTTTTTTGGCTCGATGTTAATAATGGCAACAAGTAGATGAGTATAATATTGTACGATGGTACGGAACCTTTCATGCGCGAGTCCGAGTCGCACTTGACCGGTTTTTGTAATTTCAACACTCATCTTACTTAAAAGAAAATCTGGAGAAATAAATGGTTGTTTACTTACTTACTTTTTCTAGTATTACCTATCCGCAATCCTTTTACAGGTCATTCACCCTTTTGCAAAGCATCTCATAATAATTCCGCCAAAAAGCGGCATCTTGCCGCTCTGTCGGGTACACCATACCTTTGGACAAAGCTTCCCAACCATTGTGCGGTGTACTACAGAATGAGATCTTATTATAGATTACCGGTTCACAGGCAGTAATCGATCTCCTCTAGCCAGATAATACCTTTAATATCGCCGAGGTTGAATAGCTCTCTTTGTGAGTTATTCTACAATACTGAGTTGAAAGCGCCATCTTAGGGCTTTTTGTGTGCGATAAGTTTTTTTTGTGTGTTAATCGTGCGTGTAGGGGAAGTTCGTGGCTATATATGTTCGTGTATTCTGTATTTTGTGTATTTTTTCCGAATTAACCCTTTTCTTTGAAACTGGTTGTTGATTGATAAATTCTCTAATTAGCTGGGTACTGACTGGACTGTGAATGATAATAACAAAATAAAAAATCGATCTCAGAAGCATTGAATATTATTTTTTAGGGTTCCGTACCTCAAAAGAAAAAGGAACACTTATGGAATCACTTTGTTGTCCGTCTGTCAAGAACCTTTTTCTCAGGAACTCGTGGAGGTATCATCATCATCAGCCTTTTAATGTCCCCACTGCTGGGGCACAGGCCTCCTCTCTGTGAGAGGGTGTGGGCCGTAATCCACCACGCGGAGGTATCAAGCTGAAATAAATATCAAATACTCAGGTCTGCAAATCAAAATCAAAAAGAATTTGAATTTGATTAAAATTAGTATAGGAGGTCAAACGTTGTCTTTTGAAAAAAAAAAGAGAAAGAAAGAGAAAGAAAGAAATTTTGTTCATTCTATGAGCAGAAGCGGCATTTAAAATACAAACACGCATTTCCGCTACAGCTTGTATAAGTTCGCTAACCTAGGTCATGATCTAACCGCGTGGCTGGTGGTTATCAGCCAAATCTACATGAAAAAAAAAATTGACACTTAAAAATACATATTACAACTACAAGCCAGTCGTAATAAAATAGCACACAAATGTATTGCCACAAATCTTCAATGACTTTGGAGGGCGTGTCAGACTTTTACTGACTAAAACCCACCCCTGTTCCTTCCTTGTCTGAGTGCCCAGGGACGCGGTAACTCTGTTTCGAATTTACCCGTGACATCTCTTTGAGGCGCGCGTGGAACACTACGCGCCGTCTACTCTCGGGCCTGGTACTGATCGGACGGCGAGCTACCTGCAGGCCCGCGTCTGCGGTGGCCGAAGATCGTCTCGCGACTCCTGACGCCCAGGGCGTCTCCTGCGGCGGCTGCTGCTGGGGACGTGAGTGCGACTCCATTGAGTCACCCTCACCCGTTCCGCCTCCTCCTTCGTGAGCATTACTGCTTTGCAGAAGGAGGAGACTGCTTCCCATTAGGACACGGCGGTGCTCTGCCCAAGCGGGGCAGAACGCCACCGTATGCTGCACCGTGTCCTCTGGGAACCTCCAAACTAGGCCTGGTCCTGTATTTTAGGGGTTCAGCCATGGGTTAAATTTTTTTTTTTCAATGTCACAGCAGAAGGATTGAAGTTAAAGGAGTGTCGCTACAAAGTTGACAGCCAAGGTTATTGCCATTTGGTAATACATATAGTAAGAATTGCTTTTTCATTACAAAAAAAGGATTCTGTTCCACCGTTGAGACGTGATTGATTTTATCGACTTTAGTAAGGTTTATTACACGTTCCTTTAGAACCAGAAGCGTGCCACGAAATTTAAACAGAACAGCAGCATTTATATTATTTTGTCATTTCTCAAAAGTGTGACATATCTGTTGCAGAATGCAGCATCCTTTTATGACGCGGCCGACAGAGTTTACCGAAATTTCCTAGGGGACATAAACAGCAAGATAGTCAACATGCATCGTGAACAATGTCGCGCCGCATTGCTAGTACAAAAAATATTAATACTAATGTTATGAAAATATGTAGGTTTATCTATCTATATAAATCAGTACTTTTTTTTAGGGTTCCAAAAGTCCGAATTAAAAACGGAACCCTTATATGATCACTCGTGTGTCTGTCTGTCTGTCCGTCTGTCACAGTCAATTTGCTCCGAATCTATTGAACCGATTAAGTTTAAATTTGGTACACACATGAATACTTGTGACCCAAACACGGAGGTGTAACATAAATAAAAGATTTAGAATATGGGGGTCACTTTTGGGGGCAAGTCGGAAGTTTCAATAAAAAAGTTTTCCAAACTGTAGCATGCTACATATCTTATAAAAGGGTTTATTGTAAGGGTATCAAATATATTTTTCCATAATTTTAAAATACATTTATTTTTTCATTATTTTAAAAGTTATTTAAGAAAATAGATGAAAAATGACCATTCCGCCCCCCTAGTTCAGCAGTCACCTCGTGATGGAGACACAATTAAAATCTATTGTGTCTTCTAATTTGGACTCGCAAAGGGCTCGGAAACCACCGGGCCTTAAATTTTGAATAAAAAAATACAGGACGTAGTTCTTTATTTACAGATTGCAGAAACATCTATAAAACACAACACAAAAAAAAAATTAAAAAAAAAAAATACAATATAATAACGCGTTCAGGGTGCTGGTGGGGCTCCCACGCTACTGTGGTGGACAGCCCCTCCTGGGGCACTGGGTTCAAGCACAAGTGCGTGTGCCCGGGGCCCCAGAGGGTGGCAGATATTTGAATTAATTTTTATTTGAATTTGAATCCGATTTTGATTTTATTTCGATTTAATTTTGATTTTGAATTTGATTTGAATTGAATTTTGATTCTGATTTTAATTTTTGTTTGTGTTTATTTTTATTTTCTATTTAATTTTGAATTTGATTTTAATTTGATTTGAGTTTGATTTTGACTTTGATTCTTATTTTAATTTTAATTTTGTATTTGATTTTAATTCCAATTTTAATTTTGTTTTGTATTTGATTTTGATTTGAATTTAATTTAATTTTTAAATATAACATAGTTTCTAGGTGTAATACCTACTATCAATGTTATGGGCCAAATGTGTCTGAAATAAAAAGATTTTTTTTATTTTTATAAGAAGTCTATACTTAGTTTTTAAAAAAACCTGAAAAAAATATGAGTTGTTCGGAACCCTTTGCATGCGAGTCCAACTCGCTCTTGGCCGGTTCTTTTTGCCGTCTAGGGGTAACCACCAAAATGGAAGAAAAACCAGGGGATGTGGGATTTTTACCTCACTAAACCACCCTGGAGATCACCATCTGCACATGGAAGGGATGCCGTGACCTCTTGAAGACCACTGCGGTACTCCCTCTGCACAACACCTGTAAGGGCACATCCCAGAAGAGACTATAAAAGGGTCTCCCAAGAATGAAAAAGTACCTACAGTGTTGCACTGAGACAAGACACATCGTTTAGCGACTGCTGAAAGAGACATGTTTGGTATGAAGGCTTCTGCAAACTGCAATCCGACAATGCGACAAAAACTAATTTTAAAGAAATTGGTATCTGTAGAACAATTTATATGGAAAATCGTTGTCGCGCTATCTTTGGTAACTGTATATAATTAATTCAATTTGGTTGGTTCATTCAGTTTAAAAAGGATTAGTGAATTGTGGAATTTAATGCGTCGGGTACCAACGGATAAGGTAACAATATATTTTCTATTGTGTCTGTTTCTCCGGTAACTGACGCGTTAAACATTTCAGAAATAAAAGAAGTGCCAACAAAATTTTCGTGTAGACAATATTAGTCAAACGAGATCTAGCGAGAGCTAATTGGTGTACAAATGTACCTCACTTTACAGAATTAGCGTATCCCATTCATGTGAGACTACTCGGAACAAATCCAATGAATGACATATTAAAGTAGCTTGCAGTAGAGACCTCACTTCAAAACAAAAGAGCTTAGCAGGAATAGCACTATGATATATACATAATATAAGCGATTTAGTTAATCCTCTTTAGTGAACAATTTATCGTTGTTGAATAAAATAAACTTTATTAGAGCGAGTACACATTAGGCGTTTTGAAGCGCGCGCTTTTGAAACGTGCGTTTTATGAATAAAGAGGTCTGTTTTACGCTTGCATTACACATTCGCTTGTAACGCAAGCGTACGGTTCTGGTCAAGCGCGCGACTGACGCGCGCTGTAAGATTTTCGTTCGAACGCGCGTTGTGCGGGCGTCAGCTGCGCGCTTCTAGCAGCTTCGCGATACATGCACCGCCATTTTGCCGTACATATGATCGCGCGCTTTTCTGTAGAGTGGACTCATATCCAATGTTCTCTTTGTCTCTGCAGTTGGTACAGGAGTCACACACAAGCACTTCGACGTACATTTCTGAACTGAGCCAGTACTATGGACACCTTGGTAACGCTCGTTAAACACCGTGCTAAGCGCGATGTATTTGCTAGAGAGTGGAATTCTCTACCGGAGTCTGTGTTTCCTGTAAGATACAACCTGGGAGTCTTTAAGTCAAGAGTGAATAGGTTACTTCTAGGCAAGCGTGCTCCATCTTCGACCACATCATCGCTTACCATCAGGTGAGATAGTGGTCAAACGCGAGCCTATCAAACATAAAAAAAATAAAAAAATAAATTGGTTGCCTGTAAAGTCGGTATACGGGCGAAAGTTTTACGTGACAACGACTTTATAATAATATAATATAATAATAAGTCTTTATTTTTCAGATAACTAAGATCCAATGTGTTAGTAATTACAATAATGACTTACAGCTATTGTTAGTAAAATGCCACGATATTCACCAATATAATTTAATAGTCACAATAAACCACCATTTATTGTGACTATTAAATTATCACCTTCCTCACCATCTTTTTTAAAATTGGAGATGTAACATCCTCCCCTATTACTTTGAGGATGCTGTTGCTACTTTCTCGTACTCTGCTTAGTAGAGAAGCAGTTTTTTTGCGAATCACCTCATTAAAGCCATAGGTTCGATTCTGTACAAACATTTCCGAAGCACTACAAAAACGAGGCCTTCGCAACAGCATCCCAAAAATATTATTATACTGGACGCGCAGAGCGTCCATCGCTCTCTTGGCATAAGCAACCCACAGGTTTCCCGTGTAGATACTTTGGCAATATGCCTTAAAAAGGGTGATTTTGACATCTACACTACATCGGGCGAATCTGCGTGCCAGCATATTACCTCGGACCGATAGTGCCCTGCGCTCCCTTTCAATGTCTACATTGTCCTTAAGGTCGGCGGTGAGGAAGTGCCCGAGGTACTTGAAAGAATCTACCTGATTTAGTTTCGAGCCACTTAACATAATGGCAGGTATATTTTCAGGGCATTTACCATCGGCCTTAAAGACCATGTATTTACATTTCATAACATTATATATTAATCCATGTCTAGCCGCATAAACCTCACAGCGTCTCAGTAACTCTCCTATAGATCGTGCAGTAGGGCCCAGCAGCACCATATCGTCTGCATAGCTTATGTTATTTACACTAACACCACCTACCCTGCATCCGACATGCATGCTGCTGAGCTCCACCAGTAAGTCATTTACATACAGGTTGAAGAGCCGTGGGGACGTCAACCCCCCCTGTCTCACACCGCACTCCAACCCGTATGAGTCTGAGAGTGTATTGGACCATTTGACATGGTTTATTTGGTTAGCATACCAGTACTTCAGGATGTGTACCACTTCCCTCGGCACGTTCCTGTCCCTCAGCTTTCTCCAAAGCGTATCGTAGTGCACAAGGTCGAATGCCCTGGAGAGGTCAAGGAAGCAGGCGTAAACCGGCGTTTTCCTATCTGCGTAGTATTGAACAGTGTACTTAAGACTGAGGATGGCACTCTCTGTTGACAATCTGGGTTGGAAACCGAATTGTGAATCGTGCAGGGTAATATACCTTTCCAAGTAAGTATCGAGTACACCATCCAACACCTTCGCAGCCGTGGTCGCCAGGGATATAGGTCGGTAATTTTCCCTGTCGGAGATGTCTCCAGTCCTGTTCTTAATTATAGGTACTACAATTGTTTTCATCATATCAGATGGTAAATATGAATGCCTAATGCACAGTGTGTAAAACATGGCCAGTACCCTCGGCAGGTGAAACCCCGCAAACTTAAAATGTTCAATACTGAGTCCATCGTGTCCGGGAGATTTGCCTCTGCTCATGTGTAGAATAGTCTCTTTTACTTTTTTGGCTGACAAATATATTTGTGACTCCTCTCCCCGACACGTCGACTCTTTATCGTTCGAGGACACAGATGTGCCAAGTGGCGACATTACTCTAAAATGTTCCATGAACATATTCGCGATGTCTCCTGGGTGGCTTTTTCCATCCACACTCACAGGGAGGCTAGGCCTCGCCTCCAACTTTCCCGTAGACTTCCAGAATTTAGCAAAGTTTTTTGAAGCTCTGTGTTGAGTTATAATGTCCATTTTAATCTGGGTTTGATTTTCCTGGCACCACTTTAAACGACTCTTAAAAATCTTACGTGATTCTCGCATTTTTTCATAGACGTTTCCAGAACTAGGTTTATTATGAAATATCCAATTTAGAAATTGAAGCCTAGCCTCACTGTGAGCGTCTTTAACGTGCCTGTTCCACCCACACAATCTTTTACGTTTTACAACGCTATCACTCATTGACTCACACGACTGCATAGCTGCGTCAGTCAAACTACCAATAATTCTACTATATAACTTGTCCAAGACATTTTTATGTTCAACCAGGCTACAGGAACCAGAGCCGCAATTCGAAAACTCCATTGGAAAATCTATTTCACGTAATTTGTCGTTGCAAATTTCATGATACTTATTTATTTGTGTTTCGTTTCTCACACCCCAGACAACTTGACTCCGCATTTTGTTTTCCAATTGCAGCTTCTGTTTAACCGCACCCAAGTCACAAATCATATAAAGTGGCAAGTGATCTGAAACAAACACATCTTCATTTACACCCACATCGACAATCGTTTGCCAAGCAGATAGGGAGACCACACAGTGGTCCAACCACCTCCTACACCCATGAGCATCACTTACAAAAGTATAATAATTACCACTTAATCCTATCTTAACTATATCTGCGCAGATCCAATCCTGATCATTGCAGAAATTCATCAATTCCTTATAAAATAGTTCATGTGGATGTGCATTAAAGTCACCCAACATAAAAATACTTTCTACATCCATGCTCGCTACAATAGCGCTAATTTCTCCTAATATCTCTGCAAAAATAGGTAAATTTTCTATTGCATTGGTGGGCATATAAACAGAGAAAATAATAATAGATCGACTTGTTGTACTGGCTCTAATAGCACATAAGCGACAACTCTCACAATCTATAACAGAAACTGATTTAAAAATGCCCTTCCTCCAGAGGATGGCCACTCCCCCATACGGTCTCCCGACCATTAAGCCCGCTGACGTATCAACGGCACTTTGAGTGGTAAAATAATTTTAATGTGAATATTCATTCGTATAGTAGGAAGAAGGATGAAATAATAGTAACAATTTAAAACATTTATTTATACAAAGAATTATATTTAAAACATTAATTTATACAAAGAATCTCGCACTGAATTTCATATTAACAAAATTTTATTTTTACCTTTACACATACATACGTATTTATATGCGATGGACGAAACTACCTTCACATTATCACTACACAATCGTTTTACAATTAACTGGCAACGTGTAAACTTGTATGCAGGCGCCTAAGCGAAATAGAAGCGCAAGACATGAACCGGTGTGTATGCCTATCTCTCTCACTCTCTCTCTCTCGCTCTGTCTCTCTCGCTCTTAGGCGGGCTAACTGTGCTCGAGTGGAAGGGACGCGTGCCTTTCACTTTTTATGTCTGTCTCTCTCGCTCTTAGGCGGGCTAACCATGCCCGAGTGGAAGGGATGCGTGCCTCTCACTCGCTCTCATTGTGAGCGCATAACGTGAGCGGAGCGTAACGCAGTTTCTTGAAGTGTCACCCGGCAAACCAATTTATAAGACGTTGTCACGTCAAAATAAAAATGTATTTACGCTAGCAACTCGCGCCGAACGCAACGCCGAGCGCCTAATGTGTGTACTCGCCCATACTTATCATCTACACACGCAGCAGTGTAGCAGCCAAGTTCGCGAAGCAAAGAGGCGATCCTTATTTAAATGATGAAAAAATAAAAAATCGGAAAATGAAAAAATAAAGTTTAACAAACTGTACCGTGTGATATGTGTAATTGGTACAATTGATGTGTACATATCAAATCAAAGGCATGAGGAAAGTTATGAGGTTCTAATTTTTTTTTTTTTAATAAAAAAATTAAACGTAAAAAAAACCTTTTTTACAAAAAAAACAACCGACTTCCAAAAAAAAATATACTAAAAATTAAAATAACTTTAATTTCGGAAGTCGGTATTTGTATTTTATTTCTTCGATATTTGACACCGACTTCCGAAATTAAAGTTATTTTTAAATTGATAGTGTATTTTTTTTTGGAAGTCGGTTGTTTTTTTTGTAAAAAAGTTTTTTATTTTTCGCTTTTTAGTTGTTATACCCCAGAACTAAAAACCCCAATAACATGGAACGTGGAATTTAAACATTTGGAGAACACAAAAACGTCATCAAGATATGCATATTTTTCGTTTTTGCTCAGTTTCTCAAAAAGTGCTAAAGCAATTTCGATAAAAATTATATGGGGCCACCTCGGGAGTATATTCTTTCGAATAAAAAAAGAATTTTGAAAATCGGTTCACAACTGACGGAGAAATGCGCGGACCTACATAAAAAAAAAAAACATACTTACAGTCGAACATAGAACCTCCTCCTTTTTCGAAAGTCGGTTAAAAAGAAAAAAGATTAAAATAGACGATTGCGCTATCGCCGAAACTACTGCGCTTATAATTTTGAAAACAAATCAGAATATAGTTCTTTACTTATAGATTACAAGAAAACTACTACAAGTCTACTACTACTATACTACTACTACAAGTCTATTTTTTTAAACAGTTTAAAAAAAAATCGTTCAGAATCCTTTGTGCGCGAGTCTGCCTCGCACTTGGCCAGTTTTTTCTCTTATATTCTATGACAACATTCCTTTATTTATCTTGCTCGGCTTGTCTACTTTCTTCCCTATACACAAGTCTATTAGCCGCGACTATAGGAATTCCCATGGCTATTAAGAATGATAATTTGTTTATTGAACCCTTTTACGGGATAATTTTTCAAAATATCTTCCTCAGTGCCGACCTTCTTTACAAATTACAATTACAAATATTTTATTGCAAAAAAACATATAACAATTTATTTTGTGTACGTTAATACTGCGTTAGTTTAGTAACTGTGTCGCAGTTATTAGCGCCCACCCCAGGAGCAAAAGGCAACTGAGTTCCATAAAAAACATTTTGGTTATACATACAGGAAAAGCTAGTTTAAACATTTAATAATAATAAAACTAGGACTATACATTTATTTATAAAAGTTGTAGCAGTATATGTGGGTGAAGTGAGTGTGTGTGGGTGAGTGTATGTGTGAGGGAGGGTGTGGAGGTGCGTGCGTCTATTTGTGTGTGGGAAGGGTGGGTGCCATATTCTCCGCATACACTTAATGCGGAGAATATGGTATGAGTACAATTTAAATTTGTATGAGGCTCTCTGTTTCCTCATAAGTCAGGTTTTGGAGCCATTTTTCAATTTTCAGTTTACACACTCGTAACGAACTCGTTACATGAGGCACTCTTGGGCAAGTAATACTTTTAGCTTTACCCAGCGGATTAGGGTTTGCGTTGTTTTCAGGGAATAGGCTAGTTTCCTAAAGAAACCTAATTAGTTCGTCAGTAAGATTACCAAAAAGTATTGGACATGTTTTTTTTTTTGGCCACGTAAACCAATAATGAGGACGATACAGTGCGTTGTTTTGCGTGACGTCACACCTCAAACCACTTTGTACCGTTTAGTGAACTTTGATGCGTTTTATCTTTGACATTTTTTATTGGTTTTATTGGTTTTACAAAAAAAATACAACCGACTTCCATAAACAATACTAAAAAATGCAAAATAACTTTAATTTCGGAAGTCGGTGTTTATAGTTTGGTTTCTTCGTTATTTGACACCGACTTCCGAAATTAAAGTTATTTTGCATTTTTTAGTATTGTTTATGGAAGTCGGTTGTATTTTTTTTGTAAAAAGTTTTTTATTCTTCACTTTTTAGTTGTTGTACCCCATTCTAAAACTAAATTAATAGTAAAGTTATGCCCGAATTGATAGCCCCAAAAATAGGGAATTTGAACATAATTGGTGAAATTAGGGTGTATCAGGGTGATCTGTACAAATATGTATACCCCTTCAGAGCGTATCAGCGTGATGTAATGTTGTGAAGTGGTGAAAACAATATACAGACATGCGATTGCAGCAATTCTGGTAGGTTTGCTATCATTTATTGAAGAGTTCCATTGTGTATCTCCGAAATTCTTTATCAGATCTTCACCAAATTGAAATGGGACCACATGTGAAGCAACAGCTTTCAAATAAAAATCTTCAAAATCAGTTCACGTAGTAAAAAGTTATGAGGTAACACACATAAAATAAACAGTCGAATTGAGAACCTCCTCCTTTTTTTGAAGTCGGTTAAAAATAAGTGTAATCTAACTTCCAGGACTAAATAGAATAGTTATTTATGATACTAGTGCGGTAAGTTGGTTATTACAAACGAGTAGACGAATGTAAGCCCGAGACGAAGTCGAGGGCTTACCATAGTCACGAGTTTGTAAATACCAAACCGCACGTGTGACATACAACGTTTTTCAACACATTTGCGAAAAAACAGTACCTACAATAAATAGGTGATGAAAAAACTTTTGCTCTTGATGTGAAACATCTATTGGCGCGGCTTGGCAGTAAAACCGACTCGAATTTCGTAACGACATGACGCCGTCGTGCCACGAAGCCCACTACGCTACCGCTCTCGACTTAAAAAAAACCACAACCAACAACAACCAACAACAACAACAACCAACAACAAAACAACCAACAACAACCAACAACAACAACAACCAACAACAACCAACAACAACAACAGCCAACAACAAAAACAACAACAACAACTAACAACAACAACAACCACAACAACAACCACCGACAACAACAACAACCACCACCAACAACAACATTAACAACAACCAACAACAAACAACATCAACAACCAACAACAACAAACAAAAACAAACAACAACCACAACCAACAACAACAACAACCACAACTAACAATAACAACAACCAACAACAACAACAACCACCACAACTAACAACAACAACCACAACAACAAACACCGACAACAACAACAATAACACTACCAACAAAAACAACCAAGAACAGCAAACAAAAACAACCTACAACACTACCAACAACAAACATAACTAACAACAACAACAATAAGAACAACAACCAACAACCACCACAACCAACAACAACACCAACAACTAACAACACAATAAAACACACAACACATAAAATAGATGTTTCACATCTGCTGGCCGTCCCGTGACGGCTAATATTTTCTTTTCGTAATTTGAAACTCCTTGGTGGAATTCTTATTATGTTTTTTTATGGAAATTAAAAAAAAAAAACTGTAAAGGATATGCACGGTATTACCGCACGCTATATACAACGGAGCGTGTGGTAAAATAGGTACTTAGGTGGGAGTACCTATTTTACCGCACGTTCCATTATAGGGTGCGTAATTTTTTACTTTCGAACAATGTATACAGGCTTCAAAAATGTATTTTTTGAGCAACTGTGTTGAAAATATTATTTTTATACTCAGAAAACATCCTACAAGATTTATACTTAGTGTCCCAGAAATAGCTGGTGTTTATATTTTAAATAGCTACTCCTTCCGCCCATAGAAATGAACAACTTTCCTCAAAAAAGTCAATATTAATCCCTAAAAGAAAAACCGGACAAGTGCACATACACGTTTTTGGAAACGAGTTTTTTTTTTGGGTTTTTTTTTGGGCTGTGGGTATCTCATGATCCGTAACAGGTAGACAGTTGAAGTTTTCACACAGCGTGTATTTCTTTAGCCGCTATAACAACAAATAATAAATACACATTCTGAGAAAATTCAACTGTGTAATTATTACGGATCGTGAGATACAGCCCGCTGACAGACAGACGGACAGCGGAGTTTTTTTTGTGCTGTATCTTATGATTCGCAATAGGTAGACAGTTGAAATTTTCAGGTGCCCGCCTTAATTTTTAATTTATTTTTTGTTGTTGTAGCGGTAACAGAAATACACATTCTTTGAAAATTTCAACTCTGTAGCTATTACGGATCGTGAGATACAGCCCTGCTGACAGACGGACGGACAGCGGGAGTTGGTTACCCTTCGGGTACGGAACCCAAAAAAATTACCTTCTATACTTATTTTGTTCAGCTGATGATTATTTTGTACGGAAAGTCCAAATAGATTTTTTCAGAATTGACTATTACTTTCTTGAAAAAGTTTACTTTCTTGAAAAAAGTTTACTTTCTTGAAAAATGTTTACTTTCTTGAAAACAGTTGTGCTGTCAGCGGGTAGAAGTAGTACTTAAATTAAATAAGACCACTTCTTCTTCTTCTTTTCGTATTGTGGTACATTTAAGGTTATACCGTTTGGGTCCAAATAAGTAGCCATGTTTCTAGCGGCGTCTGAGGCTTTGTCCAGGTCATCTAGGGTGCAGGTGAAAACACATTGGGGACAATCCAGTAGATGAGACATAAAACACGTTAAGCCGTTGGTCCCGGCTGTCAATCGTGGATCTTTGACAGTCGTCACTTGTCGTCAGAAGCCAAAATGTCTGACAACCAGTCTTACCAAGGGGTATCGTATTACCCAGTTACTGGGTTGCGGAGGTCAGATAGGCAGTCGCTCCATATAAAATACTGGTATTTTTTTTTTTTTTTTTTTTTTTATGTTTGATAGGCTCGCGTTTGACCACTATCTCAACTGATGTTAAGCGATGATGCGGTCGAAGATGGAGCACGCTTGCCTAGAAGTAACCTATTCACTCTTGACTTAAAGACTCCCAGGTTGTATCTTACAGGAAACACAGACTCCGGTAGAGAATTCCACTCTCTAGCTGTACGTGCAATGAATGTTATCTCAAAATTGTGTGGTATTCAGCTCCATCCCAGCATCCGGTTAGACTGGACCCCAAGATAGTTGGGAAAAGGCTAGGCAGAACAGTAGATAAGACATAGCTTGTTCAGGAGCATCTTACTCGCACTGTGTATGCGATGGATCGATGATCCCTCACCTCGCCAAATTATACTTGTAGTACTTGGTTACGCAATCGATTCCCCCTCAGCCATATTACTTTTCTATTATCGTTTACGCTAACGCTTAGTACAAAATGTATGACAATGACATTAGATAAGTGTCACGTGACTTATCGCAGGTAATGTTATTGCCATAAAAAAATAAAAAAGAACATTGTGTACTAAGCGTTAGCGTAAATGATAATAGAAAAGTAATATGGCTAGGGGGGCAGGGCGTAGGCGGCAGCGACCTCTCGCGCCCAGCCCTGGTTCAGGCCATGGTATGGGGTGAGAGGGAATGGGAAGCTGTCTCCTCCGTCTGCGACGCAGTAATTCTCGCCAAGGAGGAGGCGGAACGGATGAGGGAAGCTCAACGGAGTGGCCCTCACGCCCCCAGCCGCAGTTGCCACAGGAGACGCCTTGGGCGTAGGACCGGCCACCGTAGACCCGGGCCTGCGTATGGCGAGTAGTGGGTAGCTCGTCGTCCGATCAGCACCAGGCCCGTGAGTCGACTGCGCGTAGTGTTACACGCGTGCCTCAAAGAGATGTTTGTCAGCCACCACCAACGGGGCCCATCTTGGCCGGTGCCTGTATGCCTAGAGGTAGCGGATAAATTCGTTACAGAGTTACCGCTCCCCTGGGCACTCAGGCAAGGAAAGAACAGGGGTGGGTTTTAGTCAGTAAGAGTCTGACACGAAGAGCGGGAGATTTAATTGGATGATTTCCCACCCACAAAAAAAAAGGGGGGCAGGACTTTCCAAATAGGCCACTGTAAATATGATCATGCATTTCCGTTACATCCTATATACTCGTATATTAAAATAAATTAATATGAAGTCCTAAATTGATGCACAGGATAGTGGGGACTAGTGACAGGAGAATAGTGGCTGGATATCTAGCTCGCGGTCGACGATCTGTCAGCCCTATTTCCTGAAATCATATTCTGGATAGCAAAGATGGCACGTTTCGTATAAATTTCAGTCTCCATTTGAGCAACGTGGTAGTGTTATACGAATATTCTGTTGAATATTATTTGAATTCCTAATAACCGATTTAAAAAAAAATTTAAAATTTGGGACAAGCCCGCCACACTATTCCCAAACCACTGTAATTTCTATAAGCCAGAATCAACAGTGGCGACCACCAAAGAAAACCCCGAGGCAATGAAGCTCGACGAGTCCCAGAGAAACGATTAAACTACTCGTATCTTGGGTCCCGCAACGAAATTAATCAGAAAAGAACAGCGAAGGAGTAAGAAAAAACATAATTTCCACTTCCCTCCTAATCAAGTGCGAGACAGAACAAAGCTAGGCCATTTGGCACAAAGGGGTATTTACAACTGTTGCCAAGCAGCACTGGTTAGAAACACTAATAAGATAAGATTATGAGCTGTTACCTACATTTGATTCCAATAATAGGTATCCTTCGCGAGCATTACTGCTTCGCAGAAGCAGGTGACAGCTTCCCATTCCATCTCGCTCCGTATCATGGCCTGGACGAGGGCCGGACCCGAGAGGTCGCTACCGCCGATCGCCTCCATGAGGACACGGCGGTGCTCTGCCCAAGCGGGGCAAAACTCCACCGTATGCTCCACCGTATGCTCCACCGTGTCCTCTGGGCGATCCACATAGACTACAGTGGTTACACCCGAGCATTTCCTCCCGCCTTATCCGACACAGGAACCTCCCGAAATAGCCATGTCCGGTGAGGACCTGCGTCAGGCGGAAGGTGAGGATGCCGTGGCGCCTCTCCAGCCCTAAATATGCTCCTTAAAGACGGCCTTACCGCCGCAATTGTGGCGTGCCCAACATTTCCGGGCCTGGGAATCGAATTCTGTACCTAGTTTAGTTTTGCATATTTCTGGTGTATACAAGCGAATACTAAAACGTGACCACGTACAAAGAAACACTGTTTTAGCAAACTTCACTCACACTAAATTAACCAAAAATATACTGAAACACTTCCTTTTCGCTAAAAGAAAAACGTATTCATCAAAAATTCTCTAACAAAAAGTGGCTTGATGCCTTCTAGACACCTTCTTAAAAGTTAAACTTTGACAATATCGTAAAAATATAAAGAAAAGTCACGTACCGAGGGAGGAAACACGGAATAAATAGTAACAGAAGGCCAGCTTTACACTAACGAGCAAAACCAGGCACAATCATACACAAAGACACGTACGGATAGTTGTTCTATGTCACCAATTCGGGTTGGTTTTGGATGCGTGTCTCGAGGCACATACACATTTTTTTGAGTGCGTAAGCTCGGAGTGCTTGATGTCATAGAAATAACTAACGCACACATAGACAATGTGCACGTGAATCTACACAGACATCCAGTCCAACCTGCATTGGTGAAGATAGAATACTTATACGGCGATCCCAAATAAATGCCAATCACGAATATAGAGAAAAAGAGGTTATTTTTACTTGACAAATACTTTGCACTCGCTGTACAAGAAGCGTGTCTGTCTCGTGTGTGTGTGTGTGTGTGTGTGTGTGTGAGTGTGTGTATGGGTGGGTGTGTGTGTGCATGCGTGTGTGTATGTGTGTGTGTGTGTGTGTGTGTGTGTGTGTATGTGTGTGTTTTCTTTTTAATATTATAAGAACTGCATCTGCCCATCGATATGAACAACATTATTCAAGAAAACCAGACGAAATTCCCCATTCAAATATTGATCAGCTGATGGTAATTTTGTATGGAAAGTACAATTTTGTTTTTTGTGTTTTTTTTTAGAGAAAGTGGCAGAACCGGTTCTTAAAATATGACCACACCTTTCCGTTACAGCCTGTAGAGCCAACCTTATTTTCTATCAACGATAATGATTGTTATCATCATAATTTTTTTCAGATTCTTCGGGCTATGTCGGTAACCTTGGTTCTCCTGCCGATATCATCATTCCTGATTCGATCACACTATAAAACTCCGAGCATAGCATAACGATTGTCGAAACACCCAAAATGTATGGAATTGTCATTTGACATGTGCTATCGAAATGTTACGTCATCATCATCATCATCAGCCTTTTAATGTCCCCACTGCTGGGGCACAGGCCTACTCTCTGTGAGAGCGTGAGCCGTAATCCACCACGCGGGCCCCATGCGGGTTAGTGGATGTTACATGTCTTCGATTTTTGGTTCTAGAACATGCCGGTTTCCTCACGATGTTTTCCTTCACCGCTGTGAGAGCAGTGGTGATTAAATAAATAATTTACTCAAAGAAAAGCGCCTGCCAATTTTTTTTTTGTTTTTTTTTGTTCTGACACTACCTACAACTTGTAAGTCGCGGCCTTGCCTTTTAGTGTGCACTACCACAACACCAAGCAAAAAGTCGGGTCCCAAAACAATTTATTACGATGCCTTGTTTCTACCAACTGTTGATGTTTGATGTTCTTCGCATAATTGGCCTGTCCCTATGCCTCTCTGCTGGCGAATTCGCGTGCCCAGAGTCGCACCGTTCCGTACATGCAAAGCATGTCGACATTACCCTGAACAAGACTTATCGTATAATATCGGGGTGCCTCAAACCGAGTCCGCTCAACAAGCTCTACCCGTTGGCTGGTATTGCAAGAGTACGAGGGATGTCGCATGCGCGCTTGCGCACTTAAGAAAAAAAAACAAGAATCTGATGACCGACATCTCCTCTATGAACATGCAATGGTCTCGGGTAGACTTAAGAGCCAGAAGAGCTTCTTTCGCTGCACATATTGGATCCAAGATTTGGCATCTACAGTGAGAGGTCTACCTCCCCTTGACTTCATGAAACCTCAAGAACACTTGCCACCCGGACGGGAACTGTAGTGGCCTTTATGGAAAGCACTCAATCGGTTGTGTACTCAGGTAAGCCGCTGCAAATACCACTTGGCAGAGTGGGGTTTTATAGACTCGTCTGATACCCAATGTGAGTGCGGTGCCCTTGTCCAGAACATGACTCACATACTGGAATGCACCAAGTGTCCGTGTATACCTGAACTATGGAGGATCTGATGAAACTACTGAAGCTGCAATTAATGTGGCCAGCTTCTGGGCCCAACGCATTTAATGATGAATGAAAAATGAATGAAGATTAAAACCATCGATGCGAAAGAAGAACATCAAATGTCTGTTTAAAAAAAAATTGCCAGTTTTTGAATTTTTTTTTAAATCTTATTATCAATTGACTATTCTAGATACCGGAACATTTATACATATTATACTTGGCACATTTGATATCTTTCAAGTCATGCAACGATAAAGAATTAGAGCGTAGAGTCAAAATGACATGGAACAAATACTGGGCAATGAAAGAGGTATTCAAGGGTAGTCTCCCAGTCACACTAAAAACTAAAGCCATGCAGACGTGTTTAATACCCTGTCTCACTTACGCTTCTCAAACTTGGCCTCTTTCAACGAAACAGACTCACAAGGTTAAAGTGTGCCAAAATAGCATGGAAAGAAGTCTCTTGGGCCTAAAACAAAGCGACAAAGTGAGAAATCAAGATATCAGAAAAATCACCAAAGCTAAGGACATAGTAAAAACCATAATGACCCAAAAATGGAAATGGGCTGGGCATGTATTAACATAAAGCTATTATTATAATATTATTATTATTCTAGATACTGAACCTAGTCTTAACTCAATACCCCACTACTGGACACTTTTTGCATGGACGCCCACATATGTATGTAAATGTCGGGCTGGTTTCCGCAAGTACATACATAGTATTCTAGAATGCCACTTTGTCTGAAGTTCCTTCTGTGGCTATCTTTTTAGTGAATGAAGTATGGAAAGTTCGTGAAATGCCCGCCATGGCGATAGCTCTTAAAACGTCCCCTTACAATATCGTATTATTTATTTAGGACGCGCTGTGGTAGAGAGCTCTTGTTGTAGGGTTGTCACTGAGCAGTGTTGGACAGTTTGAGCTAACTTTGCCTTGTGTGGTGGGAGTCTTGGACGAACATAGATATTGATTGAGACTGCATACATTGTGTGCTATAATTTTGACCCGAGTGCCCTAGAAGGAGGGTAATGTGTTTTTGAGAATAGGTATGTATGTCTATATGTGTGTATATCTATTTCTTTGGCACGGACTGTAGCCTAAACGGCTTAATGGATTTTAACAAATGAGGTATTGTTACATTGGTCTTAACCGCCAAAGTGACATAAGCTACTTATAAGAAAGGGGTATTTTAATAAAAAAATATAATTTGTCCGTTAAATAACCAAAAACTATTGAACACGTAAGAAAGAAAGAAATCAACCAAACCGCATCAAAATTCAGGAGTGTGGGCTTGTTACATCATTTTGGTGGTAAAAAGTATCGCGCCGGGTGACGTCACGCGACATTTCAACGCACTGTATCGCCCTCACTTTTTGTATACGTGACAAAAAAAAATACCTGTGCAATATTTTTTTTGTTATTTAACTGACGGACACAATTAGATTTTTTAGTAAAATACCAAATTTTGAAAAAAAAAAATGGCGACCGCCATTAGGTAAGTATAGTCGTATTTTTGTGACCTGGTCATGTGGGGTTTCAAATTTTAGAGCTCGAGAAGACGATTCCAAAATATAACTTACTAAAATGTATGAAATAAAATAACTTTTTAGTTGTTTTTGTTAGGTTAGGGATTTATTTAAATGAAACTGAGTAAGATTTCTTAACTAACTTTTAATTAATTAGCACGGTAATTTTTAACAACTTACACCAACAATGGAAGCGACCAAAGAGAAAGATTGCATAGACAACATACAATAGCTCCTTAAAAGGCAACCATAAAAACAAAGCCTAAAACACACTGTCTACACATGTGATAGTGTAGTGCACATATAGATCACCTTAAAATTTATTATAATCTAACACTCCCACTTAAATTTATAAAGTGATACTTGTCACTAAAAATAACCATATGACCATAATGGTGAACAACAAAAACAATTCACTCTATCATAGCAGCTTACATTATTTAAACTTAAAATCTTAAGGTTGTGTAATTTCTTAAATATCTACCAAATGTAAAACTTAAGCACTTACTTTATAATTTTATCTCTAACTAAATTAAACTGGTTAACAGGCAAAGCTTTAGTTAGAAAGTCTGCCAGTTGACAAGAGCTTTCTACATATTTAACATCTATTATTTTCTTCTCAACATTCTCTCTTATAAAGTTATACTTTATATCAATGTGTTTGCTTCTCTTATGATAAACTGGATTTTTAATTAATTTGATTGCGCTCTGATTATCTATGTTCAAAGTTACAGAATGTTGTGGTTCCCCAATATCATCCAAAAATTGTCTAAGCCACAAGATTTCTTTAGCAGCTTCACTAGCAGCCATGTACTCAGACTCAGTGGTCGATAAAGCGACAGTGTTCTGCTTACGACTTGACCAAGTTACAGGACCCCCATTCATTAAAAATATATACCCAGTATTAGATTTTCTAGTATCTAAATCACCAGCAAAATCAGAATCACAATAGCCAATCAATTCTCGATTACAATTATAAACAATTGACATTTGTTTTGTGTTACTCAAATAACGTATTATTCTCTTCAAAGCAGTAATATGTGAAGGACCTGGGTTATTGACATATCTGCTTACAACATTGACAGCATATGCTATATCAGGTCTAGAAACCAATGTCAAAAATAACAAAGCTCCCACTGCTTCTCTATATGGGAAATTACTGGGAAAATTACTTATATTCTTAGATAAATGTACATTTACATCAGCAGGTGTACTACTACCTTTAGCATCTGACAAATGAAATCTATTTATTAATGTTTCTATGTATTGTTTTTGACATATTCTTATACATTCTTTTGTTCTATTTATTTCCATGCCAACAAATGAATTAAACTTTAGAATCTTTATGTTAAAGTTTTTCTTTAAATCATTCAATATTGCAGTTAAAGTATGTTTACTTTTAGACAACAACAATCCATCATCAACATATAAAACCAAAAATACTTTAATATTATTAAAATATCCAACAAACACACAATTATCAGATTGGCATGACTTAAATCCATATGTATTTAAAAATGAACAAAATTTCTTATTCCAACACCTAGAGGATTGTTTAAGACCATAAATAGATTTTATCAACTTACATACTTTGTACGGCTTCGCTTCCACACCCTCTGGCACCTCCATATATAAGTCCTCAGATAGCTCACCATACAGGAAAGCTGTTTTGACATCAAATTGCTCTATCTCAAGGTCATCTTTTGCAGCTATACTTAAGATTAGTCTTATGGAGTCATACCTGGAAGTGGGGGAAAAAGTTTCTTGGTAATCTAATCCCTTTACCTGTGTAAAACCACGAGCACATAGCCGTGCTTTGTATCTTTCAATTTCTCCTTTTTCATTCTTCTTTATACAAAATACCCATTTGCATGTAATAGGTTTCTTCTCAGTTTTATCAGTTACTACCCAAGTTTTATTATTTTCATGTGATTGAAGCTCTTCAGCAATAGCTTTCTTCCATTCATAACAATTCACACTATTTATTGCCTCTTCATAACTATTGGGTATGTCCAATGAAGTAAAATTGACTTCCAAATTATTGTTTCGTCGTGGACGTATTGTGATGTTTCTCTGTTCTTCATCCTTTTTATAACTCATCGGAGGATGATATGATTCATCATTGTCTTCTATACTCTTCATGCTACACTCACTATCATCTGAAGATAATTCTTGATCCCGAGCTTCACATTGCGGGAATGTCGAAATCGTCTGTTCTTCCTTTTCATCAATTTTCATTTCCGTGAAGTTCTGTCTTTTTTCTGTTATACTATGCTCTTCAAATTTCACATCTCTTGACACTGTTATTTTTCTGGTATCTTGGTCATACATTCTATAATTTTCATGCTCATATCCAACTAAAAACATTTTAGTACTTTTCTTATCAAGTTTCTTTCTTCTCTCCTTGGGAACATGTACATATCCTGTAGATCCAAATATTCTTATATTTTCAAGATTTGGTTTGTCTCCATACCAGAGTTCATAAGGTGACACATTAAGAGTTTGACTTGAAGAGTTTCTATTTAACAAATATACTGCACAGTTTACAGCTTCTGCCCATAAATGTAATGGTATGTCTTTTGCATATAGCATTGATCTTGCACTTTCCATTATAGTACGCAACTCTCTTTCTGCTCTGCCATTTTGTTGAGGAGTATATGGGGCTGTGCGTTCATGATTTATTCCTTTACTTTCTAAAAATGAATTAAATTCCTGGTTAACAAATTCACTACCATTGTCAGAATGTAGAATGCGCACATCATGTTGAAATTTATTGTTTACAATTGCATTGTATTTCATAAAACAATTTAATACTTCATTCTTATGCTTCATGAAGTAAATCTGGCGATAACTTGTAGCTCCATCTTTAAATAAAACAAAATATCTCATACCTGATATGGAAGGTACCTCAATCGGGCCACACACATCACTATAAACAATGTCACCAGGTTGTGATGGGCCTCTTCTGGATTTCAAAAATGGCAATCTTGCTTGTTTGCCATATTGACACGCTTCACATATAAATTTCTCATTTCCAGTCAGTTTTATTGGAATTGCACCATTCTTACTCATGTTTTTAATTTCATTGACATTTAAATGGCCTAACCTCTCATGCCATATTTTAATATCTGTTTGCACAGTGTTGCAACTTTCTTGTTTAGTTGTTTTTATTTCTAACTCATATAAATTATTTTCCTTCAATTGTGCACACATAACTACTACATTATTCTTCATAACTAGTGCTTTTTGTTTATTTTTTACAATAACATAACCTTTTCTAGTGGCAGCTCCTTCGGAGAACAGATTTCTTCGCAAATCAGGCACATAAAGCACATTTTCAAGTATACATTGTTCCCATTTTCCTTTAACTAATTTATTTATCAAAATTGTGCCTTCACCACGAACTTCAATGTTTTGTTTATTTCCTAATTTAACAGATTTATTTTTCATCTTTGTCTTGAACCTCATTTAATATAAAGAAGTACTCACGTTTGAATGTCATATGCATGGACGCTCCACTGTCCAATATCCAAACATCTTCTTCATGTACTGACAAACAACTTTCAGCACTGAACGCTAACATATCATTTTTCTTTTCATTTTTGTTAATTTTTCTCTTAGGCTTCCTGCAGTCTCTTGCAAAGTGACCTCTTTTATTGCAGTTATAACACACAAACCTATGACTTGTTTCTCTTTGTGGTTTTGTTCCGTTTTCATTCTTACTTACTTTGGAAGTTACCAATGCAGACGTATTATCAGCATCTTTATTAAGGCTTGCCTCTTCGTCAATTAGGCGTGAAGTCAAGTTTTGGATCGTTTGGCTGCGAGGATCCAGTGATAGCCATGCTTGTCTAAGTGACCGGTATGTGGGCGGTAGTGTGCTTAATATTTTAGTCATCACTGCAGTATCGCTGAGTTTTTCGCCTGACTCCCTTAATTGTTTTGCCAAACCTTCTACTTTAGACACATGCTGTGCCATCGTGTCACTGGAAAAATATGTATATTGATAGAACTTTTCATGTATCATCATTTTATTGTATTCGGATTTTTGATCGTAAATTGCCTCTAACTTATTCATTACTTCTTTCGCAGTCTCGCAGTTTTCTATAAGGGATATTTGATTTAAATCCATGGATGAGGTTAAAATAAACATGGCCATGCCATCATCCTTGTTCCATTGCACTTGCGAACTGGTTTCTTGGGGCTTAATCGCGTCAATGTTTAATCCTCTTGCTCTTAGCGCGCATTTCACTTGAAATTTCCACTGTTTGAAATTTCTTCCATCAAACTTATCGATTTTCATTGAGTTTGCGACCTCCATTATTGTCAAAAAAAAAAACTTGTGCATACGCGTTCTAAACTTAGTTTGATAACTGCTCTTTACTCGTTAATTGACTCAAAATTATAATTACTTGCGTTGCCTGGGCCCATAACCTGTTAGGTTAGGGATTTATTTAAATGAAACTGAGTAAGATTTCTTAACTAACTTTTAATTAATTAGCACGGTAATTTTTAACAACTTACACCAACAATGGAAGCGACCAAAGAGAAAGATTGCATAGACAACATACAATAGCTCCTTAAAAGGCAACCATAAAAACAAAGCCTAAAACACACTGTCTACACATGTGATAGTGTAGTGCACATATAGATCACCTTAAAATTTATTATAATCTAACAGTTTTTTCTCAGTCGGGTTTCATTATCGAGCAAAAAAAGCCAAGAAAACACGTTTCTAGTAGGCTCCCCTATTAGAAACGTTGTTTTTTGGTTTTAATTATTTCAGTGAAAATTTCAAGTGTCTACCTATTACGGATCATGAAATACAGGCCGCTGACACTATTTAGGATTTAACATTGAATCTAAAACAATGGCAATTAGCTCGCCAGCTGAAAAACGTGAGAAGATACGGACGGACAACGGATGCTTAGTAATAGGGTCCCGTTTTTAATATAGTATTTGTGTGCCTAATCTGTTAATACTAACATAGTTTTTAAGCAATCCTGTAATACTAACACGCTATTGGCCTACGATGCCTGCCAATAAAAGATTTTTATTTTTTTATCTATTAACATTGTTTGACCATTCCTTTCAGACAAAGTTTCCTACTAATGCTTTCTTACATTGAAATCTCTTTATTTTACTTTTATTTAATATCGACTAGCTTCTACCATCGATTTCGCCCGCGTGTGAATTAGTACTTTTCCCACTATTAATTATAGCCTATGTGCTATTCCAGACTAAATCTATTTCTGTGCCAAATTTCATACAGATCCATTCAGGCGTTCTGGTGTGATTGAGTAACAAACATCCATCCAAACTTTGAAACTGATAATATTATTAGCTGCGCCCCGCGGTTTCACCCGCGTAGACCGGGATAAAAAGTAGCCTATGTGTTAATCCAGGGTATAAGCTATCAAACATACCAAATTTCATCCAAATCAGTCCAGCCGTTTGAGCGTGAAGAACACACACAACAAACTTTCGCATTTATAATATTAGTAGGATTATTAATAATTATTATTGTTATAATCAAGTATATTGACTTGGCTCGCGAGGTTGTCGACATGTGGGATGTGGACTCAGCGATCATAGTACCGATAGTCGTGTCAGCCAATGGCTTAATAGCCACGAGCCTCGACCAACACCTCAGGAGGCTCTCGTTAGGCAGCTGGATCAAGGGCTTGATTCAGAAAGCAGTACTTCTGGAAACGGCTCGCATTGTCAGGTGGATCCTCTCTCTGGAGCCCTGACCGCCGGTAGCTTGGACCCTGTTCCCGATACCGGTGGGATACTATTTTTTATATATTTAAATGTTTTTTTTTTATCTTGTTTAAGAATAAATATTTAAAAATATATAAATTATGTATGTACTAATAAATAAAAGGGAATTATTGTTATTATTAGTGCGATAGTAGGATCCATTCCAGGTTTTAAATCGCAAGTTTTTCACACGTACAACTTCTGAAAGATCTCAAAACGAAGACGCGTCAACCCTAGTGCATTGGGCAAAGTCTGAAAATGGAATTCAACTTGAAACTCAATTATTCGTCGAGATATAGTACTATTTATACCTGCACGGTATCTCTTCATGTTTGCTTTCTTAATATCATGTTCGTTAGATAACTTACGTTTTGTTTTAATGATTTTTTAATTATATCAACTAACCTGTTGATTGTATTTTGACATTTTAACTGTATTTTTAACATTTTAATTGCATTTTGACATTTTAATTGTATTTGACATATGAAATCTTGACATTATAATTATATGTTGCCATTTTAATTGCATTCTACCATTTTGATATTATTTTGACTATTATGTTGTATTAATTTTATTTGACTGAATTGATTGCATTGACCTGTTAATTTTTATCTCCTCTTCTTGCCCTTATCCCATGTTACTTGGGGTCAGCGCAACACGTTTTTTTCTTCCATTCAGTCCTGTCAGCCGTCACGCTATCACTAACTCCCATTTCTTTCTCACACAATCCATCCATCTTTTCTTTGGCCTCCCTTTCCCACTCCACCTGTTAATTTTTATCTTATAATTATAATTAATGTTTATAATTTTTATTGTTTCAAATTTAAATTTTGCATAATTATCATATCTCGGGCAGAATATTTGGCTCAACTTTAATTCTTCACGACCTTATTTATGTACATGCATTGTAACAAATAAATAATTTGATTTGATTTGAAGATTTGTAAGTTTTACACGAAGTTTGCTATTTGATTACCCCATGCCATTTTAGGTATGCCTAGGGGTATAAGCGGATAGATTCTCAACATGAGTTACCGCACCCCTGGGCACGCAGGCAGGGAAAAAACTGGGGTTTTGCTCAGTAAGAGTCTAACACGCCCTTCCGCTACACCCAGAGCGGGAGAAGTCATTGGATGATTTCCCAAAAAAAAAAAATTCGGGGTTCGTGGGAATCCATTGGATGCAAGATACACGGGACCAGTTGTTGTGGCGACTCTTGGGAAAGGCCTATGTCTAGCAGTGGACGTCTTTCGGCTGAAATGATGATAGTGCCATTCTAGTAGCCTACATTAAATGACGATACAGATCTTGGTAAAACAATCACGCTTAAAAAGGATAGAGGCATTTGAGTGAAACTAGGCGCACAGGTCTGACCTGGATTAGACATCCTATAAATATTTCTTTCACGCGGGTGAAGCTGCAGACAAAAGCTTGTGACATCCATCATAAATACAAAAATAAATCGCTGACTCTTTCTTTTAATGTCATTTGAAACAAACACACATAGCGATCTACAATGCATATAATATTTTAATGAGTTCCTTTTCAAGGATTTCGGCGGCTCCCAAGCTCATTTCTTCCTTTCTGAATCCTGAAACTTTCAGCAGAAGAATACAGCGCAACAGCTGGTCACGGATAAAAAACCTTCTGGAGAGCAAAATCGTACGTAAAAGCTAATCTGCCCTGCACTACTTTGGTTGAACTTTGTAACTCGTAAGTTTTTTAATTAAATCTAAGTTCACATTATTTTTATGTCGTTGGCACTCTTCCAATGTGAATCTTTGTTGAAAGGAATAATTTAAAAGAAAAGAAAGATTTTTTTATACACAGACCACAAACGCACATTAAAAACTAAATTTACAAAAGCATACTATTGAACTAAACTAAAAAGCCTAGTGATCTCATATTATGGTCACACTGGAGACAGTCATAGACAATACATTTCTAGGATAGGGTGCGCCAATACATGCCATAGACAATCCATAGGTCCATGACGCATCGATGACATTAGGCTTTTTGCTTGATTGCACTTGTAGAATTCCTTGAAAAAGGGCTTGACTGAGGATGATTATGAAATGCTGACATTACAGCTAATTCTGCCGCCCAGCAGCTTTAGACGCAGATATACGACTTCTAATGATTTTAAATTGTACATCACGTGTAAACGACTGGTCTTGTATCTTTGAAAAAAATATATGCTAGTTGTAACATAGCGTAATTAATTTGTAAAGTTATATCTAACGCGAATGAGAACTTGAGAATCATTGAGAAAAAACTAATTAAGCGTAATTTCAAGAAACCTTCATCATTTTAAAGATAATTTAAGTATACGTCTCTTAGTATACGTTTTTTAGTATAATACTTGTTGTTTTCGCGATGGTCGGAGCGAGCCGGTGCGAGCCGGCGCGCGTCAGCGCGCGCCATCGCGAGACATCGCGAGATAGCGCTTGACGGAGAGAGACCGAGCGGGTTACTCGATGGCCGGTGCGACATTTTTATATTCGTTTTACAAAATAAATAAATACTCTATTCGCAATAAACTTTACGATATTGTACTAACAAATATTTAAATTCTCGCCTCGCACATCCTCGCGCATCTAGAGCTTTTACACCAAAGATGGGCAGAGCTTGGATAAAAATTTTGCCGTACATATTTCAATTCTCGCCAATGCTATCCACGCCCTGCCTCGCCGGAGTAAAAGAACCTTTACTGGCTAAAACCCACCCATGTTCCATTTTTTTTTTTTTTTTTTTTTTTTTTTTTTTTTTTTTTTTTTTTTTTTTGGGGTGGGAAATCATCCTATGACTTCTTCCGCTCTAGGGTGGAGAGAAAGGTGTGTCAGACTCTTACTGACTAAAACCCACCCCTGTTCCTCCCTGCCTCGAGTGCCCGGGGGCGAGGTAACTCTTTCGAATTTATCCTCCACCCCCGGGCAGGTTCCTTCAGCTGCCTTTTTGCGTTCCAGGGCCTGAACCTGACCTAGCAGAACCCTGGGACTGCACGATCAGCAGTAGCATTTGCGAGGTCCAATACCACATAAATTATATTATTATGACTTGGTCATGACTTTGTAACAAAATACGGTTGTGGCATAATCAAAACATTACCCGTAGCTTTCAGATTATAATTCAAAAAGGGTTTTTATTATTTTGAAGCTTATGCGAAATTAATGCTGGCTTATGTTATTATTGTCTGACTGTAGGTACAATGGACTTTGGTTTACAAGTAATTTAATACTGATGTGTGTGGAATATAATAATACCCAATGTTCACTGATCATTGTTTATTATATTATGATGAATGATGATTTTTCTGTTTCCTCCTTCTTGTCTGTATATTATATGTGTGTACCTACATGAATAAAATTGTTAAATAAATAAAAACACGGCCAAGTGCGTGTCAGATTCCGCACATTAAGGGTTCCGTATCAAACGGAAAATTTCAAAGAAAAATTCAGATTTATTTTTTTTATGTATTTGTCAGTAAAATATATGTAATAATAAAATTGTCCACAAATTTCAAGTTCATAGGTCAATAGGAAGTTAAAAAAAAAAACTTTTTTACAAAAAAAATAGAACCAACTTCCAAAAAAAGTGCAAAATAACTTTAATTTCGGAAGTCGGTGTTCCTGTTCTGTGTCTTCGTTTTTTGACACCGACTTCCGAAATTAAAGTTATTTTGCACTTTTTTTGGAAGTCGGTTCTATTTTTTTGTAAAAAAGTTTTTTATTTTTTACTTTTTAGTTGTGGTTCCCCGTTAAACTGTGTTAACAATTCATAGACATAAGATAGCAGCAATCGCGGTTGATTTTCTGTCAATTTTTGAAGAGTTCCGTTGTCTGTCTCCGAAACCCATCATCAGATCTTTTTGAAATTTAAATGGGACCATTTCGGAATAAACCCCTTTCGAACAAAAAAAGAATTTTGTAAATCCGTCAATATATGACGGTCGTACATAAAAAAAAAAAATACAAACATCCGAATTGATAACCTCCTCCTTTTTCGAAGTCGGTTAAAAAATCGGCACCAATATTTTGTGACAGACGACGGACAGACAAACAGACAGACGGGCAGACGGACAAAGGGACAGACGGATATGTGAGTGACAGCAAAAGAGTTTCGTTTGGAACCTTCGGGTATGGACCCTAATAAATGATTGAATTGACACGTCAAAAGAACTTTATATTTTTATATTTTAAAAGATTTATTTTAACCGGATACAGCTGAATACTAGCATTTTACATGGACCGACTGCCTATCTGACCTCCACAACCCAGTTACTGAGTAATACGATTCCCCTTGGTTGTCATTCTTTCGGGCTTCTGACGACCCGTAACGACTGTCAAAAATCCACGATTGACAGCCGGGACCAACAGCTTAACGTGCTTTTCGAGGCACGGAGGAGTTTCGGTATATAATTTGGTTACCCATCCACGGACCAACGCAAGCGTAACTTAATCTGATGGACCGACCCGTGCGGCTGGTATTACTTTAGCCACGAGCTCCTCCTTCTCTCTGTGAGAGGAAATGGGCCTTCATGTACCACGCGGGCTCAGTGTGGGTTGGTGGATGTCACATATGTATGTCTTCGAATTTTTGGTTGAGTTTTGGACCACTGAGCCCTGCTCGAATATCAATCATTTTATCAAATATCGCACAAAACGATTTGAGAATACATTCCTAATGCGTACGGCTAAGGAGTGGAATTCCCTGCCAGAGTCTGTATATCCTGATAGCAACAACCTGAAAGTCATTAAGTCGAGAGTGAATAGGTTACTTCTAGGCAAGCGTGCTCCATCTTAGGCCACATCACTGCTTATCATCAGGTGAGATAGTGGTCAAACGCGTGCCTATCAAAGGATAAAAAATAATAATACTAATGCAATGGCCACAACTCACAGTTATGATATGGTTCGATTTATAACACAGTTTCTTGTCAATATTCGATAGTATAACGGAGTGATTTTCGTAGTTTTCAGGTTAAAATTAAAACAAAATCTTTGAGGCCAGGTATATGCAACTTCTTCGTTGGGATCGGTGGCCATATTGAACCACAATATCAACCAAGTTTTTGTACGATATTATATACTTAAATTAAATAAAAACCGGTCAAGTGTATGTCGGACTTCGCACATTTGGGGTTCCGTACCATATGAGGGAAATCAATATGTTGTTATTTGTTAGTAAAATATACGTAATGATGAACATCACCAAATTTGAAGTTCTTAGGTCAAAGGGAAGTTAAAAAATTCTGCGGAACAAAATTTTGTGACAGACGATGGATAGACAGACAGACGGACAGACGGACAGACTGACATACGGACAGACGGACAGACGTACAGATGGACAGACGGACAGTCGGACAGACGGACAGATGGACAGATGGTCAGATGGACAGACGGACAGACGGATAGATGACCAGACGAACAGACGGGTAGACCGAAGACGGACAGACGGATAGATGGACAGACGGACAGACGTACAGACGGACAGACGGACTGATGGATAGACGGACAGACGGATAGATGGACAGTCGGACAGAAGGACAGACGGGCACACGGACACACGGTCAGATGAACAGACGGTCACACAGACAGACCGACGGACAGACGGATTGACGGACAGACTGACAAGTGAGTGATAGCAAAAACAGGATACGGAACCCAAAAAAGTAGACTGTAGAAATAAAAAAAAAAACATAACCCTCCTTCTGAGGCAGTCGGGTAAGAAGTCAATCGACAATTTGACTACCATTTTATGTCACCTTTTCACGACCGACGTATGACATCAATGCATCATGTATTGTCGGTTGACAAAAAACTTATACAAAAAACCCACTAATCTACTACATAGGTAAGCTAAAACATAAACCAATTATGCCTAACAACGAAAAACAGCAGAACACAACAAAATGAACTCACAAGCACAATTAATTTCACATTTAAAAGCATCACAATGCGAGACCCTTTTTAAATTATAATTATAACCCCAAAATATTGTTACAAAATCCATTACCCAGGGAAGAAAGTGGAAAATTTTAATTGGAAAATATAATTGCAAATAGGAATTAGGCGCTTGTAACTCAATTAAGTCGCAAAGCCGTTAGACATATGAATTAAATGTGTTGCACTAAACGGGTTGCGAAGCGAAAATGGGTAGCGTGGCGAATTTCGACATGGTGAACGTTTGGGAACGTTTATGTCATGTTGTACTGAAATTAATATGTGCTGACTTGGGTGGGTGTATTGTTTTGTTATATTTACGTCTTGAGGAGGATTAACGTGTTTTTTTAATCTGTACGTGGCAATTTTCACGTACTTGCATTTTTATTTCCGAAAAACACCTCCCTTTTCCCTTCGTATTTCGGATATGGAGCATGAACCAATGTCCATCATAGTTTAAAGCTAGGTGTGTTCTTAAGCAAAGCAAGTTTTTTTTTTCAAAACAAGCTTATTTTCATGGTTTAATGGAAAGTAGACATGATAAAAAAATATAAAAGCGAAAATGCAATTTGTCCTACCATTTGCCATCAGGTAGTTCCAGTTCTTACATCCCGGCGACATCATCAGATCAGCTCAATGGTATCATAATATGGCATTGTCACCGGTCTTACATAAGAGTGCCAAATTTCAGATTTATCGGAAGCTTACAAGTTGTCGAAAAATGGTTTGCATATTTTGAAGCGGACAACACACACGAACATTGCAAGTTAAATTAATAATAATAAAAACTTGTAAAAAAACAGAACATGACACAGCCTACATGCAAACAGGCCCAATGCAAAACAGCTGGGAAAAGTTAACCGCAAATTTTACATAAGCTGACATAGCCATTCACATGTATTCATCAATGGACAGTCATACAATCCTTAGTTGCGTGCACATATCACAATGCATGATGAGTTGACGACTTTCATGTTAACCTAACCACAGCTCAAGTCCAGGAAAAAATCACAAAATTCTTTGTTATACAGTTACTCACATTTAATGTAGATTTCCTCTTCCCTCCTAATTTGTATTCTTTAGCCATCCTTAGGAGTGACTAAGACTAATTCTCAATTTTCCTTGTTTTAAAAATTGAGTTTTGCTACTTTATTTAAAATTATGTGACGATTTCGATTAACTAAAGGGTTGTTTGTATGTCATGTACTTATTTGAGTGTGGGTATTGATTGGTTTTTCTAACAGCATAATTATGCCTGCCTCGGCATCAAAAAGCCGATCTACTAAAATGTATGAGACCCTAAATTATCTTCGTAATTTTTAAACTATTAAAACATCAGAAAAATTACGCCCCAAATAACAGAATAATTATATTCGGGGCGGAGAGAAATCCAACAAATCCAAAAAATCCAAAATCATAAGTAGGCCGTAATCAATCAGGCATGGCTAGAGCTAGTTGGTGAATGTCACATGTCTTCGAATTTTTGGTTCTAGGACATTGTGGTTTCCTTACGATATTTACCTACACTGTTTTGAGAGCAGTGGTGGTGAACTGCCTGCCCGAACTTTTTACCGGACTGCGCGGCGCAAGGGAGGGTAATGTGTTTATCAGCCTATGTATGTATGTTTGATCCTTTGTGGCACTATAGAGACCAAACACGTGGACCGATTTTGATAATTCTTACGTCAATTGATTCGTCTGAATCTTGCGAGTGCTACTAAAGACATGACAGTAATCAAAGTACAATATGGCGACAACCAGATGCCATATTGTAAAAAAGAAAAAAATTAAAGTCGACGAACTATATAGAGTGGGGTATCAAATAAATGGTTCGAGGAGGCGATTCCGAAAATATAACTCACTAAAATGTAGAAAATAAAAAAAATAATATTTTCAAAAAACCCGACTGTAAAAAGCAACTAAAAAGTTCCAAACAAGTCACTTTCCAAGCAGTCTGATGCAGCTGGTGGCATGAAATCAATAATTGAACTACAATAACTGCCATCAATTGCATCAGACTGCTTGGAAAGTGACTTGTTTGGAACTTTTTAGTTGTTTTTTACAGTCGGGTTTTTTTTAAATATTCAATTTTTTTTTAGACCTTTTGTTTTTTGTTTTCGAGGGGAAACCTTCACAAGAACCACGCTGGGAGTGTGGGATTCTTACTTCATTAAAATCATTCTGGTGATCACCATCAGCACATAGAACTCCCAACACCCCGTTATCTCTGAAAATACCACTCCGGACTTTTTCCACTGCTCCACATAATACTCTATGACTTCACAATCAACAATATATCAGAGCAATGCTGAACACACTATTACGTCTACAAAAAAGACAAAAAAAAACACCCGCAGTGTTCTCAATTCTCATCCGCTATCCATTTTTGAGTAAGCGAATAAAATATTCATTTTCGCTTCGACATTCGACAGCGCCCGGCAACCCCAGCGCCCACTAATGAACCAAATACGAGTTATTATTGATGACCACGGCTCCAATTCATCATTCGTTGATCAACTTACCAAGTTACCTGTGACTGGTGATGGTGATTAACGTACTTGTTTAGATAGTACCTACTGTGTTTTACTGTTATGTGATTTCTGTGGAATAATGGAAGTCTCGCAGGTCTAGTATCTACGTTACATATCTACGCTTTGAAATAGCAACTGTACTTGCTTCATTTTGCTGATTGATCTATGTCTGAAAAATTTCTGTAAATGATTGCATCGACATACTCGTATTAGTGTGGATTCAGAATGTAACCGCTACCGCACCCCTGGGCACTCAGGTAGGGAAGGAACAGGAGTGGGTTTTAGTCAGTAAGAGTCGACACCACCGTCCCGCTCCACCCAGAGCGGGAGAAGTCATTGGATGATTTCACACCCCCAAAAAAAAAATGTGGCCAACAATATTACAAATAAATAATAATAAAAACCTTTATTGTTTTTTTTTGTTCTCACAAGCTACGTTGTGTGAACTACAAATGTGGCAACATCGCGCGCGTTGTGCGCATTGGAATTTTGCAACTTCAAACATCGGATGTCATTGATGTAAATTTGGCAATGCCGCGCGTGCAGTGGTTTAAATTGTGTAAAATTATAAAGCTTTTTTATTGAATAAATCACGGGATTTTTCTGCCCATTAAAATTAATCTCGGGATTTGAGGCATATCCACTTTATTTTTTCGCTGTATGAAATCAGTGTAAGTACATAAATAAGTCTACCTAATTCCGAACTCTGGTAATAATCAAATAAGGCAGTTTTTTTAAATTTTAAAATCGACTAACAAAAAACACCTAAAAGTCACTTTTCAAGCAGGTTGATGCAGTTGGTGGAATTTATTTTCGTTCAAACACAAATTGGATGCTACCAACTGCATCAGACTGCCTGAAAACTGACTTGTTTTTTCAAAGGGCGATAAATATAAGAAAGGGAGGGGTTAAATAACTAGGACAATGGCCAATCGAGTTTTTCGAGATATCAGCAAACAGCTAGTTGACAGTTCAAGTGACAGAGGGCTGGGCATTTCTTTGACCAACAATTTAGCATTGCTATACAACGTGTCAATGCTGCCAGCGTTGTGGGCACTTTTCCCATTGACAACAATGTGGATTTGGATGAATTTTGTGATGTCCAATGAGTTGTTTTCATTTACGTTTGTACATATTATTACTGACTGTGTGACTGAACTACGAAGATTAAAATACTTACTAACAGTTTTTATCTAAGGGATGTAAAAAGACGGTTTCCGAAGTCGATGATTTTTTTTTTCCACTAGACCATACCTGGAAATCCACTGGTACTTAGATATTGGAGGACAAATTCACAATTTTTTTTTTTACTTTTTTACGAAAAATTAATTAGAAGTATTTTTTTATTACTATAATAAAAATCGAAAATTCAAGTACCCACCTAATGTCCAAGCAAACATTAGGTGGGTACTTGAATTTTCGATTTTTCTTAACAAATTATGCATTTGAAGTTACAAAACGCAATGAATATTAAACGTATCCAACAAGCACCTACGCGGCTTAGAGTGAAGGGGCGAAGCTTAACTCCGCTTGCCTGGGTTCACGTCATATTGCGCGCATAAAAAATAGCTTTTTTTCATATCTAAAAATAAAAGTCGTTTCTCAGCAATAATTTTTGCGCAAAGCATTTTTTTAGATGTACAGTATGCGTAGTTGACGGCTTAGTGATGTGTCTTTTTACACTCTGTATTCCTATAAAGTTATTTTTTAATATACCCATTTACACCCGGGCCGAAACGATAAGTTTTACTTTCAAAAAATTCTAGCGCCAAACTGTTTAATTTTTGCGAACCCAATCGACGTCGATCGACCGTGAGTGTCAGACATTACTCAAAAAATCGCGGGGACGGTACGACCGACCAGGTGGTCTGTAGGCCTCGGAATTTAAGAAATTATAACTTACGCTTGTTTCAGCCTGGGTGTAAAGGGATACATAATTTCACAGTTAATGTCCACAAAATCACCAAAAGGTTGATGCTGTGTTGAAATTTCTGCTCAGTTTTCATCGCTCGGCTGCAGTAAGCTGCTTATAATTGTGCTGACAGTATGCAAATACTTGTTCCTCCTGTTTTCCAGCCACTTTAAATCGGGAGCGAACTACTGATTCTATTACAACGATTTAAAGGAGATGGTTTGAAGATTTTCATCCTTTGTGGGGTTGGTAGTAGGGGGTTTGGATCTTTTAGTGCTGAATTGGATGATTAGATCCGGATTTAGATTTAAATAAGTAATAATATAAGATAATATTTATAATAAGTAATAATAATTATAATAAAGTAACGTGAAAGCCGAGAAAGATAAACAAATCAAGTATATTGACTTGGCTCGCGAGGTTGTCGACATGTGGACTCAGCGATCATTGTACCGATAGTCGTGTCGGCCAATGGCCTAATAGCCACGAGCCTCGACCAACACCTCAGGAGGCTCTCGTTAGGCGGCTGGATCAAGGGCTTGATTCAGAAAGCAGTACTTCTGGACACGGCTCTCTCTGGAGCCCTGACTTTTTTTTAAGCGGTACCTTTTTTTTTGACCCTGTTCCCGATACCAGTGGGATACTATTTTTATATTTTGAAATGTTTTCTTTTATCCTTTATTTTTAAATATTTAAAAATGTAAACAATATGTTTAAGAAAGTTAATAAATGACATAATAAGTATTTTAAGAGATTTAGATTTAAATATGTAATAATATAAGATTTAGATTTAAATCGGGAGCGAACTACTGATTCTATTACAACGATTTAAAGGAGATGGTTTGAAGATTTTCATCCTTTGTGGGGTTGGTAGTAAGATGTTTAGATCGTTTAGTCTCGAATTTGATGGTTATAGTTCGATAGATGATGATATGATTATAGTGTTAAGTTCAGAAGATGGTATAAGAACTAAAAACCGAACATGATGAAGACTAAAACGCACTTTATTTTAGTCTTCATCATCTTCGGTTTTTAGAGTTCCGTACCCGAATGGTAACCAACGTGGCCCTATTACTAAGCCCGCTGTCCGTCCGTCCGTCTATCTATCAGCAGTATCTCATGATTCGTAATATGTACACATTGGAAAATTTCCCAGAATGTGTATTTCTGTTGCGGCTATAACAACAAATAATAAAAAAGTTAAAAATTAAACTATTTATAAATGTGTCTTTTTTTTGCTTTTTTTTTCAATTTCATGGGACGGAATCCTTCGAGTGGGAGTTTGACTGGCACTTGGCCAATTTTTTATTATTTCACAAATATCAAAGTAGTATGTATAGCAACGGATACAATATGTATATATATTTCATTCGATTCTTATCAAACATTACTTCGCTTGATATAAAAAACGATAGTAAAAATAATATTATTAAGCCTTTTAACGTACACACTGCTGGGACACAGGCCTCCTCTCTGTGAGAGGGGACGGGCCTAAATCCACCACGCGGGCCCAATGCGGGTTGGTGAATGTCACAGTCACGTCTTCGAATTTTTGGTTCTAGGACATGCCGGTTTCCTCACGATGTTTTCCTTCACCGTTTTGAGAGCAGTGGTGATGAAATAATTGACTCAAAGGAATGAAAAATGTCCACGCATAGGATATGACGGATTACATGGACTAAAACGTAAGTGTATACCATATGCAATAGGTACATCTTCATACTCATTCGGGAAAGAAGGCATGATTATACGTGACACGGTGTCACGGTACGGAAGTGGAGTCACGTTGCAGGTGCCGGAGGTAAAGGTGACACGTAGAGGAGGTCGTAGGAGTGACACGCAAAGGAGGACGTAGAGTAGGAGAACCGTATGGGAGTTGAATGAAGAATAACACATGACGAGTTCAGACGTATATTTCATTATTCACTAACGGCTTTATTATAATAAGGAGCACTTATTAAACGTACGTACACCATACACTGCTAGTAAGTACATATTAAAATTGAATTATTGTCAGGACCATGCCTGAAAACTCTTGAAAACGTAACTGTCAGTTATTGAATAGTAGGAAAATGACAATGATGGACAGGAGCTCAGTCTAGCTCGGCAGCAGAATTAGAACTGATTTTTAATATAAAAACAGAGACTTGACAGAGAAAACAAGTAAGTTTTAAATTTTAAATTAAAAAAGGTAGGAAAGAACGTAGTTTTGGAACAGAGGTAAAAAAATAAACAAGGCTTTAACACTGCCTTGTTACAACTGAGCTTTGTAACCTTTTAACTTTTAATAGGAAATAACAGTATCATTATCAACATTTCAGACGAAAGACGTCCACTGCTGGGCATAGGCCTCCCACAAGTGTCGCTACAACCACCAGTCCTGTGCGTCTCGCGTAACAGTACACATGTATATAAATGACTTAATATTATTATCTAAATACAAACTTATTGTTTATAACCTTACTAAGTGTATGTACAAAAACAGAATACACTTAAGAGGGAACAGGGCCTGTGAGGAATTTACAAAATTGGTATTTGAAGAAACTATTGCCATCGTGCTACCTCAAGCCTGCCCCCGTAGAGTGCGATAGGGACAGCTGCAGCTCAGACCGATTTTATCACAAAATTTTTGACAAGATCTACGTTTCGTATTCCCCTTTTTTCTCCTCAAAAACTGAGCCGATTTAATTATTTTTGGCACGAAAATTTTAAAAAAGAGTATGTCTAGGTCGCTATTAAATGTTTTATGCTAAAACTTTTCGAATTTATCTGGTAGTCCTCTAATGACGTTGGTAAAAATGGAGCCATTTTTTGTAATTTTTGGAGGGTCATATTTTCTTTACTTATTTATTAGTTGCTGAAAGAAGGAAATGACAGGGACGTGTCTGCAGCAGACCTTAACTCTATGAAAAAGAATTATTGCTCTAGGGGCATTATTCAGGAAGAAAAAAGGGAAAACATTTGTATGGAGAATCGCAGCTCCTGTTCCCTCTTAAGGGTCGGACCAAAAACGGCTGTTTCTGACACTTTTGCCTACTACTTTAGATACGAAACATTCTGAGACCTGTTTTAACAACGAAAAAATGTTGTTTTTTAATATTTATTTTCTGTGCTATGCTATGATTTTTTATTCAATGAGGGCGCCACTTGGCCGTTAGTAGGGCCTTAAGCGTCCAAATACTCCTCCGCAACGCTATCATCTGGGCAAGCCGGAAACGTGCTCAGAAGACTGGCAGGATTGCCACGTTGGATGGCAATGCTAATTCTTTGGGTAAAGAACGAGCCAGCTCTTTGGTCACGCAAAGTGTGAATTAGTCGGAGAAAAATATATTTTAATTTTAAATCCGGTCTTTAGGACTAACAGCTACGACCCACGCTTCAAACCTAAACTTGAAGTTATTGGAAAATAGGTTAATGAAGCTATCCACGATAAAAATCTTTAGCACAACACTATTCCATTACAAACTTCACAACTTCTTAACACGAAAACCGAAAACTACCGCCAATCGAAAACGAATCAAAAAACTTTTACGTACTCGTATATTCAAAAAAGTAGCCGAAAAAAACTATTACACGAAAATCACTATTGATTAAAAGGGTGAATAGGGAGGGGACACAACGTTGGGACTTTTTTATCGATTGACACGATCGTAAACGGCGCGGAGGCCGTAAAGTGGGACTCTCGTCCGTTCGCGATAATGCCGGAATTCTTCCATTCACTCATACCTCACAAAATGTGACGGAGCATTCTAAAAGTTTTATAGGTTTTAAAATGTTTGTCCTACATAGCTATTCGTCTTGAATAGGAAGAAGTTGTCGACGAAAACGATACACAAAACGCATGCGAACTTTGTAAATAGCGAAACATCGAGTAATAAGTAAATAAAAGGTGATTAGTATCGCGGCCCTAGTAACCTTGACCATATAGTCCTTATCTGTACCTGTAACTTATCGGCTCGAGCTTCTAGGTATGGAGTTGACATTCAGTCTCAACTTCGGTGCCACCATTAGAGTACAAAGCCCAACCTGCTGCCAAAAAGCTGGGCATCTAAATAGAGTGAGGCGATACTTCACGCCTGGACAGCTTTTAACCCTTTACAAAGCACAAGTCCGATCCTGCATGGAGTATTGCAGCCACCTTTGGGATGGCTCACCTAAATACCAACTTGCTGCACTTGACTCGGTGGAACGCAGAGCTAAGAGGCTCATTGGTGACGTAAAACTGGTGAATGCCAAGCTTCACAGCTTGGCTCATCGCCACAAGGTTGCCTGAATGTACTTCGGAGAGTGTGCCCAAGAACTCCACGACCTCATCCCACCGGCCCCCTTCTACCATCGGACATCTAGACGTACGGCAAGTTACCATCCCTACCTTGTTGCTATTCCATCAATTCGCACTAAGCGTTTCCAAGCGTCTTTTATAATGCGCACAGCAAAGGAGCGGAACTCTCTTCCTGTGTCTATGTTTCCGAACGCATACAACCCTAATCTCATCAAAGTTAGAGTGAACAGGCTTCTTTTGGGTAAGCACGCACCATCGTCGACTCTGTCTTTGTCACCTCTGACCTAGACTAGAGATGAAATAAAAAAATATATATATACTATTGATGACAAAGGTGCATGGAGAGCCTAAGGTCGACTTTTGACTGTGAGGTTTTGCATTACGTATCATGACTTTCATGAGACGACTAGATGGCGCTGTTCAATCATGAAAATAACACTGCAAAGCTTATAAACCTTATTATGCAGAGGCAGATAATAAGGTTTTTAATACCTAAAATAATTACTAAGTAATAATAATATATTTATATTCAAATAAACAAAAATTACTATATTTTCTTATTTCCGAGTACTTAATACAGCGCCATCTAAACCAAACTAAATAAGCCAATTGGTACTATATCGGTTAATTCGACTACAGATGGCGTCGATCACAAATAATAAAAATCCCTACATTCACAAAGTAGCTCTTATTTTCACGTTCCAAAATAAATAGTCAGTAGCTCAGGTGGATAAGCATGACAGAATAACATAGATCGTTCAACAGGGCACCGGTTCGCAACCCAGCTCTCTGTCGACTTTTTTTAAATTTAATTATTCTAATATATAATTTATATTCTATTTTTTGTATTTTTAAACGTTTTTATTTTATTTTTTGTTATAAATAATATAAAAAATATGAGGTATAAGATGTATAAATGAATATAGGGATAATATACAAGTATTATTATTATTATTATTTATTTATTTAACCAGAACGACAAAATGCCAATTACACTGATCATACACATTACAAATTAAAACCAAAATACAAATTGTATAAAACACATGAACAATAAAATAAAAAATATTACAATTGCACAAAATTATGCATACTTAATTCAGTGCCTTTCACTCAGTCTTCTCGCAAATCGTCAGACATTCAGACAATATCTTTTTCCATTCATCAGCGAACAGATCTAATCCAGTATACATATACTACTATATATAACATTATATAAATATATATTATATAAAATTACTTTCATAATTGGTGGTAAGTATTAGTATTATTAGTAAAAAACATTTATGTAGAAGATTTAGATATATTTTTCTTACAGCTTAAGATTTACTAAGTTTAATTCTCGTAAAGGATAAGAAATGAAACTATTTTATTGATTATAGTTTAAGACATTTAATTCTCAAAGAAGAATACAATTTATGTCTTTCTTTCTTATAGAATGTATAACCTAACCTAGCAGTTTTACATCCAATTAACAATGATTTAATTCACTTGTTAAGGAGAAATACAAGTAAAATTTATAACTGAATAACTCTATTACAAAATAGAAGACCTTAACAAAGTAAAACTGTATAATAGATATTATAGGTATTCTAAATCAAAACTGTGTTGTGCTATTCTTCTATTATTTAGTTTTATTTACATTATGTTATAATAACTTTCACTATATATGCAGCCTTAGTTCTGTAAATGTTTTACCTACTCATAAATTATAAAAAATTTACGTTTTGCATAATTATGTTTAGTGGTATTGACTATAATGATTGATTTGTGCATTATGTTATGACTAAGGTTCATAGCTTAAGTATTCGTTCCAGAAGGAGGAAGAAATTGAAGCTAAACCTAAAATCAATAACAATTGTAAGACCGGGTTATAGCTGTCATTTTGGGACCGAGTTGTTTATAATAATAAATAAATAATTTATTATGTTGGAAAGGAATCTATATTTATATTGTTTTTATTTTAATTTCTTATATTATATAAGAAATCAAAATCATTAGTGTAATAACATTTTGTTGTTATAAAGTAATGTATAAATTTATCCAACTTACACCAAGTTTGATTACTGTAATTTATCATATAAATTATAGCTACCCCGGTCTTTTCATTTTTACTCAATCATTATTACTCAATTCAATAGTCAACACTTTATATTCTTAATATTTCGTGTATCCGCCATTTTGATCGATTACAGCTTGCAACCGCGAACCCATGGAGTCTATTAATTTTTCACATAAATTGTGACCCCGTATAGAATCCCATACCTCCATGCAGTGAGTACTCAGTGCTTTCTTAGTCCTTTCGTTCCTATTATCCCACTTTTGAACCATAACGCCCCATAAATTTTCAATGGGGTTTAAATCTGGCGATCTCGCAGGCCAAGGAATAATTCGTATGTCCGATTGCTGGCTAAACCACTCTTGCACAATTATGGAACGGTGTATAGGACAATTGTCCTGCACGAACGTTATTACTGGCATGTCTTCTACAGGAAAAACATTCCGCACAGTGGGCAACATGACGTCATTCAGCACATCTAAGTAGTTAACACTGTTTGCACGACTGGGTATTACAGTAAGTTCTCCTGGTCCTGCAGCTGTCATCCATCCCCAAATGTTCACTGTTATACGACCGGATTCAGAGTTAGGCACAACGCGATCACTATCATAACGCGTATTATTCCTACGCCACAACCTAACTCGCCCGTGCTGGCTAGACTTGAAAGTCTTTTCATCACTGAAGATAACGTTGCTCCAGTCGAAATGTCTGTATTTCAAAGCGAACTCCAATCGTGCTCTTTTATTAGCTTCGGTTAGCAATGGCTTAATAGCATGTCGACGATAATGCAGACCTTCACTATGAAGAGCACGATACACCGTCCGCAAAGATGTATCAAACAACTCTGCGTAATATCTTGTTGGTGTAAAGCCATTTTCCTCATAACCTTGCACCATAAGTTGACGCTGGTCTGAGTCAATATGGCGTCTTCTGCCAGATCTACTGCGGTGTTCCAACGAACCCTCTTCTTGAAACCGCTTTATCCATAAAGTGACAGTCTTTACCTATAAGGGAAATATATTATTTATTATTTTCGTGTATCGATAACCATGGATAATAAAATAAATAACTAACAGTGATTTTAAAACATTACTTACGTTTAAGCCAGTTTCTCTCGAAATTTCAGAATAATTTAGGCCTTGATTATGCAATGCTATTATTTGGGCCCTCGTAGCCATATCAATATTAGAACGCGAACTCATGGTAAAGATAAATATTAAAAAATTGTTAAATGCAATCAAAATCAAAAGTCATTTATTCAAACTAGGCTGAGAACCAGCACTTTTTGAACGTCAAAGTTCTACATAAAGACAGTCCCCCAAAAAACGCCCGCCCGTCACCACTTCCTAGTGTTTTAGCTGTGAAGAAGAAGTGGCCAACAAACTCCCCAGCAACACATCTGTCTGTTAAGTTTTAAGAACTTGAATCTATATAATTCTAAGCAACAATCTTAACATTATGTAAAACAGAAAAATAAATATATGCCGTCTAAAATATAATCATAAAATTAAATTAAATAATCCGCCACTTGCCAGCTAGCACACTCAATCATGCCATTAAAAACCAACTCAAGCATAAACACTAAACCAAATTAAAGAAGCCTCCATACATAACTGGTGTGCCTGCTTACAAGAACAAAGATTGAAACTATCAAAGGGCTGTGATTCGAAGCCACAAGTGATGAACTAGGGCCATCACACTAAATTTGGTAGACAATTATTATATGAACTCATATAATCTGTTATAACCATAAGCTAAATATGGAGAAAGAACATCAAGTGTAACATTGTCTTGCGTTCAACACAGCGACCAACTATTATTATCTTCTAAGTAGTCGTTGATGGAATAGTATGCTTTCGAACAGAGACTAGATTTAACTTTAGTTTTAAATGCATTAAAAGGCAAGTCAAGAAAAGAACGGGGTAGCTTATTGTAAAATTCGATACCGAGACCCTCAAACGAACCATGAACCCTACGAACACGGTGGGAAGGAACATGAAGTTTATACTTATTTCTGGTGTTAAAATTGTGGATATCACTGGTCTTTTTGTACAAATGTATATTTTGTCTAATGTATAATATGTTTGCAAAAATGAATTGAGATGCCACCGTGAGAATTCCAATCTCTTTGAAAATTTCTCGTAAAGAAACTCTTGACCTTAACCTATAGATTGCTCGTACAGCACGTTTTTGTAAAACAAATATATTTTGTATGTCCGCAGCTTTACCCCACAAAAGAATACCATAAGACATAACACTATGGAAATAACTAAAATAGACTAACCGTGCTGTGTCAACGTCAGTATATTGTCTAACTTTTCTGACGGCGTAGGCGGCAGAGCTGAGCCTTCCTGATAGGCCTGATATATGTGCGCCCCATTGAAGTTTGGAATCAACAGTTATACCCAAAAAACTGCCGAGTCCACAGTTTCAAGCACTTCTTTATTTAAGATGACATTAGGTCCTAGATTTATAACATTAGGTAAGGCAAACTTTATACATTTAGTTTTCTTAGCATTAAGAACCAAGTTATTTTTCGTAAACCAATCCGTAACCATTGAGAGAGCGCTATCTACGTTATCAAAATCATTTCTATTCCTATCTACTTTAAAGATAAGAGAGGTATCATCTGCAAACAGTACTACGTCACAGATACCCTTTAAAAAATATGGTAAATCATTAATATACACCAAAAACAAGAATGGTCCCAATATCGAGCCTTGAGGCACACCTAAATGAACTGGTAGCCCGGAAGACTTAACACCATTGATATCTACACATTGGAACCTATTACATAAATATGAATCAATTACATTTAGAGCTTCGTTTTGGAGACCATAATGACGCAGCTTACGCAAAAGCGTGTCATGGTGTACGCAATCAAAAGCTTTGGAGAGGTCACAGAAAACTCCGATTGCATTTTGCGAGTTCTCCCATACGTTGAATATGGGTTTTAGGAGAGCAACACCCGCATCTGTAGTCGATCGACCTTTTGTAAAGCCATATTGATCATTATGAAGGAGGCTATTTACATTAAAATATGTTAGCAACTGCTTCAGTATTAACTTTTCAAAAATTTTGCTAAATGCAGGCAGGATGGAAATAGGCCTGAAGTTGCCTATATCATTTTTATTGCCTGATTTAAATAGAGGTATAACTTTACTACACTTCATGAGATCAGGAAAAGTTCCTGAGTCCACGCATTTATTAAAAGTTACAGCAAGATAAGGCGCTACGATGCCTATTATATCACTCAAAAGTTTAATTGAGATGCCCCAGTAATCACCTGTGTTTTTTGATTTTAGAGAGCTAAAAACGTTAACTACGTCAAGTGGTGTTACATGCTCAAAACTAAATGATTGATTGCACTTAGGTACACTACCGTTCAAAAGACTTTCAGCTTTAGACGGGGATGAATTTAAGAAGCGAGTTGTAGTTATAGGTATGTGGGCAAAAAACTCATTAAATGCCTGAGCTACGTCAGCTGGTTTACTAACTAATTTGTTTTCGAATAGAATCTCTAGCTGATTTACTTTTTTAACCGACTTTCCCGTTTCATTATTTATTATTTTCCAAGTGGCTTTTACTTTATTATCAGAATTTTTAATTGTCTCGCTTAAGAATTTTGATTTAGCAGCAACACAAATCTTCTTAAACAATTTAGAATATTTTTTAACATACTCTAGAAAAGGAGTATCGAACCTATATCTTTTTAAACCGTATAACTCGTATAGTCTCGCTCTACTTTTATATATACCAGCAGTGGCCCATTGGTTGAAGCCAATGGAGGTACCCGTAACGTCTATAGTTTTAGACTTAAAAATGGCTTGGTACTCTTTTTGCACAACATCAAAAAGGGCTCTATAGATTTCATTAGGATTATCGTTGTCTACTAAAGATGGTGTAAGTTTATTTGCTATATTATTTTTAAACTTATTACAACGGCTTACCGTATAAGGCCTGCATTCTATTTTAAGCGGCTTTTTATTTTGTGGCATAGGAAAGCTAACTAATAGTCCACAGTGGTCAGACGTTAAGTCACTTAACACTAAATTTTTTTCTGAATTACAATTACTAAAAAAGTTATCAAGGCAAGTCGATGAGGATGCCGTAATCCTAGTAGGTTCATAAAACAAGTTGTTTAAATTATAAGACCTAAACAGATTGATTAACCTGACACTTAATGAAGTATCATCTAAAATATTAACATTAAAATCTCCACATATCACTATACTTTTATTACTTGATTTTATTTTATTAATTAAATCCTCCATTACCGATTCGAAAAGGCCTAAATCACCAGAAGGGGGTCGATAAACGCAAATTATAACGTATCGCTCAAGTTCAACACAAGACAACTCAACAATGTGCTCGATGGAAAGATTAACTAAATCTAAACGTTGTTTGCATTTCAAGTTATTTGAAACAAGGATTAATGATCCACCGCGAATTATATTTTTTCTTACAAATGCACTTTGTAGAGTAAAATAATCATCATTAATAAAAACTACTTCATGTTCTTTCAACCAATGTTCAGTTAAACATAAAACCTGAACGTCATAGTTCTCTATAAATAAACATAACTCTAGTTCTTTGCCGGACAGACCTTGCATGTTTTGATGTACAACATTCAACATATTATGAGGCTTACCCGTTGTCGCATCTAATAGTTTAAAGAACTAGGGGTATCAATTGAAATTTTAGAATTATTACTAACTGTAATCATTGGTACACAACATGTACCTGTGTCACGCTGTATATTGTATGCTAAAAGATTAGCAATTTGTCTCCTACTACTAGGTGATAAATACATATTAGTATTGGTTAGTTTGCAATCAGTAATACGAGTAAATTGATTACAATCAAAATATAAAATAGCGTCACTGTGACGATAGGTCCTATTACAAAAAAGCAAGTTTAAATTATAGATGTGCCTATTTTGCTCATCAGACAAATAATTTGAATAAGGCAAAGCGCAGAAAATAAATTTAATGTTATTTGTCTCACTGAGATGTAACATCAAATTGACACAATCAATTACATCCTTTTTCTTAATAGCTAAACTGTCCCCACACAATAGTATAATAGTTGAACTGGGGTGTATTTTTGTCAATCTAATATTATTTACTAATTGGCTAAAACTGGCACCGGGTAAACAATTATTTATTATACTATGTTGTGAACACTGGTTCAAAACAGTACCAAAACCTTGACCAAATTTGTCAGAAAAAACATAAGTAGTGGTATTCACATTATTTATATTAAGATTATCACTACAGCTATCGACAGGCTGAGCCGCTGAGGGTCTGGGTGCTATGTGCTGAGGCTGTGGTGCCTGAGAGCATGCACAGTTACAAGACAGGTTATTTGTCAGAGACTCATACCTCTCTGCATTGTACGTAACCAGGTCAACCAATTCATTGGCCTCCTGCATGCGCTTACTCAGATCTTGTTGAGAAGCCTCATATTTATTAAAAATATCGTTTAGAGCATATTCCCTAACAAACAGTTCATTCTGAAGGCGCTGAGTGTCATTATCATACATTATTTTACAAAGCTCTAATTCACTATTGCAATCCTTTAATTCTTGCAATAAATTAAGTTTGTTTTGTCTAAGTTTATTATTTATTTTGTTTAATTTTTGATGTTTTAATGATTTTTTAATTTTTCTAATTAATCTATTAATTTTAATATATTTCTTTATTTTGTTGTGGCTATTTAACAAGTTACATTTGGTGATGGTGTCATCAGTTAAATCTATTGTTACTATTGGCTCAACACATATGGGACCGGGCCCGCTACCAACCAACTCATCATATAGGCTGCAGGTGTTCGCAGACTCTTCACCAGCTTTAAGAGATTTTAAGTGGCTTAAAGTGTTGTGGGCCTTGCTTAATTCAAGCTCAAGCTCAGATATGCGTCTCAAAGCCAGTTCATGGGTGTCACTACATTGCTGGAAATTTGACACAATTTGACGGAGGTGTTGATGCTGGTCAAGTACGTCCATATGCTGTGTGTGAAGTTCAGCCAACTGCTTTTTTAGATCAGTGTTCTTCTGATTAATAAGCTCTATTTCCTTCTCAATATCATCCCTTTCCTGAAGCAGCTTATTGCACTGCTTCTTAATAGATCCTAACTCTTTTAACGTAGCCTTCAGTTTTTCTTCAAAGGATGCAGCTCTACGGGTCAACATGTTGACAGGCCAACCCAAGAGGCACCCTGGAATGAGAGAAGAGACAGCTAAGAATGTGAAAGAAAAAAGAGGAAGGGACAGATAAATATAATAAGTATCTAGGATGACAAGTAGATTAGAAGGTTAAAATAAAAGAAATTAAAGTCAAAAAGGGAATTAATCTCAATAAGGAATGTTAATTTAATTATTAAATAAATATGTATTACCTACTAAATTGATATTTTAATATTAGTAAACGAAAAAAAAATAAAAAAATTAAAGGGGAAAAGACATAAAATAAGTTTGAGGGTACTACTACTCCTTATTAAATCTGGTTTCTTTCTCAAATTTTTGATTGTTTTGACTATAACCAGTTATTAGACTTACAAGAAAACATTCAATTTTAATTAGCTACACTAATTACAATGATTAATCTAAGGTATTGATAGTAATTCACGATTTTTTTTTTTTTTTGTAAATGTTTGTGCATGAATTTTATACCTACACTAAAAGGGTTACTTAACACTAAGCTCGCTGAGGCGAGATTTGACACGATAATGTGCAATATGTATAAAAGGAATGGCTTAGAATCAAAAACTAATTATATCAAATACTCCCCGGGTTATGTGATGGTTTCAAATCCGACCGTTTGATGACAGCTGGAACTAGTTTAATGATTATTCATTGATTTTTGCAACGAAACAACTCACAAACACTGGTGCGTATTATTTATAACTAAATCTGTCGTATTTAGGCACATTTAACATTAATTTAGCACGAAAAATATTAGTTTTTCAATTTAATTCTAACACGAAAATTTTATCAAAATAAAAATAAAATTTTAATCGTAACTGAACTCACTCAAAGATAGTAAAGAACGTTATGATTGAACAAAAAGATTTAATTTTTATACAGTCAATATTAAACTACCCTCAATTCTTTTGAGATTTATGATACAGGTTAAAGTCGCTAAACAACTTCGATATAATAAAGAGTAGGATAATTTCAACTCATTGCGTAATGACGCAATAGTCCAGTGGCTATGGTATCGGTAAATTTTATGCCACCGAGTTCGAATCCTAGTTATTACGAGCTTTGCTTTATAAGGTTTGTAATGTCGTAGGAGAATTTGTGTTAAAATTAAGTAATATTGTAACTAGCAAAAAACAACATAATGTTCTTTAACGAGAGATGTATATTTTCCAATCCAACTACTATACTAGCGCCATCTATGTCGTTCAAGACGTATTATTAAGGCGATGAAACCCTGTACAAACGATTTTGGTTTGGAACTCTCCATGCAGTTCTGTCTTCATTAGTACATGTATATGTAGATATTATTGTTTTTGAGGACACTGAATACTCTCGATAATATTCCAAATTTTAACATTCAATATTGATCTTTCCCAAAACTGGTTTGAGGAAGCACGGGAGAAGAGTTCCTGGAATGATTTATGGGAGGCCTATGCCCAGCAGTGGGATAGTGTAGACTAGATAAAAAAAACTTATATTTCAGGCCAAAAGGCGCCTGTAATTTGAGGAAAGGGATCCCGCTCGGCAGCCATGGACCATCACAGTCTCACAGAAGGAGGCAACTTCCCTCCAGTTTTCTGTCTCCGTCAGCATAGCCCTCACTTCTGCAGGCAGAGTCACCCGATCCTGGCAACCAAGACCTGCCGCTCAGAGGCCCACGCAGGGCACTCTTCGAGCATGTGCTGTGCAGAATCTAGGTCACTTCCGAAATGGTGGCAATTAGCCGTGACCTCACGCCCAATCCTATTCAGATACTCACCAAAGCAACCTGTGCCCGGTCAGCACCTGGGTGAGCCTCTAGGAGATGTGCTCCTTTCTTTTTACCCAGGCTTCGAAGTGCGGCAGGGCTTCGACGAAACTGTGAATGCTATAACAGCTCGCAAGTTTGTTACATTTATAACTCAAAAACGGCTGGAACAATGTTTATGATCTTTGAATTGGATTTCTTTTACCTCGGCCAGAGGTTAAGCATTGCCATACAACGTGGCGATGCTGCCAGTCTTTTGGGCACAGTTCCAGTCGACAGAGATGCGGAGGAATTTTTTGACGCCGTATTTTAAAGTTTTATTTTGTTAAGAGTTTTTGTTTAAATTTTATTCTAATTAGTCAAGTATTTTATAAGTTTGTAAATATTTTAAATTAATTTTATTGTACTTACAAATAAAAATCTTTTGTTTATTGGGTTGATGACTAAAAAAATCGAATAAGTCCATCAGTTAGATTACCAATAAATATTTTACGTATTTTTTCTTTTGCCCCGTAAACAAAAAATTAACCGACGAAAAAGAACTAAAAAGCAAAAAATAAATAAAACTTTTAAGTCTTGAGTAATGAGCATATTTACCCTACATAAAATATCAAATTTTATATAAACTAATTTTGAGTCGGCGCCAAAGAACAATCTGATTATTAAATATCTAAATTTTATAAGTACTTACAAATGAAGAACGCTGTAAGTAGGTAATTAATCATTTTATTAATTGGCGCCAGGTTTTCTCCCAATTTTATCAGGTTTCCACTGTCAGATCCTGACTTCCTTCACATGGGACCACCCTTGAGGTGTACGTACCCTATCTAACAAAAAAAGAATAATCAAAATCGGTTCATAAATGACGGAGTGAGGGCTGAACATACACAAAAAAAAAAAAAACATATATACGGTCGAATTGAGAACCTCCTCCTTTTTTTTCGTCGGTTAAAAATGAAGACGATACATTGCGTTGAAATTCCCCATGACGTCAAACTTGAGTTAAAATTGTACCTCTTTTTACTCAAAAGTGACGTAACAAGTCCCCACTCCTGAACTTTGATGCGTTTTATTTTTGTATTTTTTTATTGATGTGATAAAGAAAAAAATCGTGTTCAATATTTTTTGATTATTTAAGTTACGGACTAAATAGTATTTCTTTTTTTTTTTTTGGAGTCATCCCTATTGCTGAATTTTTCTCCACCCCGAATAGCAGAATAACTATTAAAGCATCGAAAAAATTCAAAATTATGCAGTAAAATCATTTTCTCATACATTTTGCATGAAACATCAAAAAAAATTGATGATATCTCGAGAACGGGTTCATTTAATAATTCTGATGTGGTACGAAGTTCGCCGAATCAGCTAGTGTATTCTAAAACAAAATCGCTTTCCAAGTATCTCTGTTTATCCGCTAAGTCCTCCTAACCCACACAACAGATTTTGATGCAGTTTAATAGAAAGAGCGATAAACGAGGAAGGTTTGTGGGTTACAAGTATAGGTATGTCACGGTACGGAAGTGGAGTCGCCAGTGTCACGGTACTGAGGTGTTGTCACGTTGCAGAGGAGGTCGTAGAAGTGACACGCAGAGTAGGACGTAGGAGTGACACGCAGAGGAGGAGAGAACGTAGAATAGGAGGACCGTAGATGACGAGTTGGATGAAGGAATAACACACGACAAGTTAACACGTATATTTTGTTATTTACAAAAGTAGGCTTGAATATAAGAAGCACTCATTAATAGTACGAACACATACACTGTGACTAGGTACGTTATTAAATTGTATTATTGCTAGGAACTGCCTGATTATGAAAGCTGAATTTTAATTCTTACAAACCGGTAACTGTCATTTATTTAATAGAAGGAAAAATTACAATGATGAATAGGAGCTTAGTCAAGCTCCGCTGCTCAATCTCAACTGATTTTTAATATAAAAACAGAGACTTGACAGAGACAACAAGTAATTTTTAAATTTGAAATTAAAAAAAGGTAGTAAAGAACGTATTTTTGGAATAGAGGTCAAAAAATAAACAAGGCTTTAACACTGCCTTGTTACAGGTATATAGTATTCTACATTTGTATCGAAAAGGCAAATTCACGAAACGCCACAATAATACGTAGTAATGATACGTTACAACTGAAATTCGAGTCAGTTATTTTAATGAGACCATTTTACGGGCTGTGTCAAAATGTGGTTGTATCCACCCTGTGCACACTATAGTGCATTTGTACATACAAATGTTACGTTAACGTTACTTAATAACATAATTAATTAACGTGAGTATCATTTTATTTCTCCCTAATAGTTAGGTTAGTCACTTGGTTTTATAGAATTATAATTTAGGTACCGAGGGTGACTTTCACGAGCATTTAGTAAAAGCCTAAAAAGTTTTTTTTTTGGGTCACTTTAATTTTTCAAAATATACTGTGCGACATATCAAATGAAAGGTCTTATTGTGAGGGTCTCAAATATTTTTTTTCGTATTTTTTTTTTGTGATATTTAAGAAAATTAATCAAAAATGATCATTCCACTACCTTATCTCCAAAACTACTGAGTTTATATAGAGTTTTTTTTTAAGACAATTCAGAAAATAGTTCCTTACTTATAGGTTACTGTAAAACCTAGAAATATAATAATAATAATAATAATAATAAAATTAGAGCAGGGCAGAATTACCAACACCAATACACTTTAGGAACAGGAGAACAGATACAACCATTGGATGAACAAGATAGTTATAAATACCTAGGGTACACACAATCACGACAGATTCACTATAAAGAAACAAAACAAAAATTAACACAACAATTTCAACACAGACTAAACACAATTCTGAAAACACAATTATATTCCCGAAATACAATTAAAGCGATTAACACCTTTGCTATACCGGTTCTTACATACTCTTTTGGAATAATCAATTGGACCAAAACCGACCTTAAAAACCTTCAACGAAAAATTAACACGACTATGACTAAATTCCGCAAACACCACCCACGATCCTGTGTGCAGAGATTAACACTGCCGCGGAAAGAGGGAGGTAGAGGTCTAATTGACATTCTTAACCTACACAACAGACAGATAAAAACACTCAGACAATTCTTTTTTTCAAAAAGTGAAACCTCTATCCTCCACAAAGTGGTTACTCAAAACGACCAACAATTGACACCCCTGAATTTAAAAGATAAATCTGAACAGAAAAATGAAAAAATTACCGACGAAAGAACTAAGCTCCTAGAATGGACCCAGAAGTCTCTACACGGTAGACATCGCCAAGACTTATCCCACATAAATGTCGACAAAGAAGCGTCGAACGCGTGGTTAAATCGAGGCGAACTCTTCCCAGAGACTGAAGGGTTCATGCTTGCTATACAGGACCAGGTAATTGAAACCAAGAATTACAGAAAGTATATCATAAAAAATTTAAATAATGACACATGTAGAAGATGCAATAGTGCCCCTGAGACAATTCAACACATCACAGGCGCGTGCAAATCAATAGCCCAAACAGATTACAAACATAGACACGACCAAGTAGCCAACGTAATACACCAGAAATTAGCTCACCAGTACAAACTCATAGACTCCGTTGTACCATATTACAAATACAATCCAGAGACTATATTAGAAAATTCCTCAACAAAACTGTATTTTGATCGCGGCATTTTTACTGACAGAACAATTCATTTCAATAGACCAGACATTACACTTATAAACAAAATAAACAAAACTGCATATTTAATCGATATTGCTGTACCTAATACTCATAATTTACAGACCACAATAGCAGAAAAGCTAACCAAATACATTGAACTAAAAGATGAAATTACCCGAATTTGGCATCTGCAAAAAGTTACAATAGTACCAATAGTTTTGTCGACAACAGGAGTAATACCAAAACATCTTCATCAATCCCTTAACTCTCTTAGCTTACCCCCAAATACATACCATCTACTGCAAAAGGCAGTGATCTTAAACACATGCAGACTCGTGAGAAAGTTTCTGCAATGTGAATCAGAAAACCATAATTAAAACTCAAATACGCTACCATCTTCCATATAATCTTCTGCGCGTGACCGCACTTCATCTATCCCAGATTCCAACTGATAATCACTTGGCTTAGGCCCGTATTATCAGCCCTTTCCGGCTAGCCGAGAACATAAAACATATGTCAAAATAATAATAATAATAATAAATAATAATATGTAAACAGCTTATTTTATTTAGTCGCTCCTCATATGTATTAACCGCCTAAATGTCAGACTTTTTAAGCCCAATTTGAGAGATTACTGCTCCCACTTCCAAACATCAAAGAGATTTTTTTCATTTGCAAACAGTACACCAGTAAACCTACTCAACTACTTACATAGATCAAACCTTTTAGTAAACCCTTTGATCTAGGGTTACTGAAAATCGAATTTTACCTAAAACTACTTAGATACAGTTAACAAAAGAGATAAGTAACCAAGCAATAGCAACTTAATGTAACCAGTTGATCAAATTCAAATTCATTTATTGTTTGACACAGGTGGAAAATATATATATAGAACGCTGTAACATACCCATAGGGCGTACAATTTTTAATAATCATTTAAAATCTATTCCATCATTATTATTATTGTTCATGCTAAAATACATTATAATTGATTAATACTATTAGTTCAAAATATATTATCATTATTAAATATGTCAAAAACTCATGTCTTCTTGACATGAGTTTTTGGCATATTAATTCTCTATTCTATTCTATGTTTTTATATGGCAAGCAAAGCCGATGTCGACTATTCTGCCAATGTCCAAAGTTAAATGGAAGAGCAAGTATGTTATAATAATAAGTAATTTACAGAACTGGAACTTTAGACAACAACTAAATTCTTCGATTACAGTTGACACTTGTTGGGTTAGTACGGGACTGAAACATATTAATTCTCATTATCATTCATTAATATTACAACTCATGTCAAAATACATTATCATTAATTAGTATGTCAAAACACATGTCAAAAATACATTTTCATTCATTAATATTATTACTCAATATGGGTATCAAATGAAGGGGTTTGCTGAGACCAACGCGAAAAATAAAATGACGTCACTCTGAAGCGTGTTTTTTAGTTTTTTTTTTTTGCAATGTTCTTATGTGAGTAACCACTTACATAGGAACATTGGACTTGGAAATTGGGATGACAATCATCCAAACTAAACATGTACGCAAAATTTCAGCTTAATCGGAACACGGAATGTGGGTCAAATTTAACTTCTAAGATTTATTTACATAGTTAGCTACAAGTGAAGATAATAAAATCGCAGATCTATTGAATGCTAACAGATCGATTGAATGTAAACAGATCGATTGAATGTAAACAGATCCATTGAATGTAAACAGATCCATTGAATGTAAACAGATATATTGAATGTAAACAGATCGATTGAATGTAAACAGATCTATTGAATGTAAACAGATCCACTGAATGTAAACAGATCCATTGAATGTAAACAGATCCATTGAATGTAAACAGATATATTGAATGTAAACAGATCTATTGTATGTAAACAGCTTTACTGGTTACTTACTTAAATCTTTTTCCAACTGTACTTTTCACAAAGTAATATTCAAACATCCTAAAAACCGTTTACTTATTCACAACTTAGACCTTTGCGCCGTAAATGAGAAAAAACCGGACCGCACACAACCGTCCGGATCCGTCCGACTAACTACGTTAGTGTCACCGTTATTCAATTCGCGAAACGTGGGACATCTCGGAAATTGCCCATTTGGACCCAACCTAATATTTCGATGCCCCGTCGCGACTACCGTCATATTTTTTGGAAAAATATTTGTACATTAAATCCTTATTATATGGTCGCCGGAGTGAGTATGAAAGGATATTTATTTGCTGTTTCTTAGTTTTGTTAATTATTTAGTTGTCAACGTTGAATGTTATGGTAGTACGAGTATGAAGATACTCAATTAAACAGTTATTTATAGATAATACGTCACCGTTATTGGAAATACCGTTTGTTTATGAAAATCACGGAAAATTGTAAACGTACTATTTTCAAAAAGGCTCTGATAAATCGATTTAGGATGAGATTTATTGTATTTGAAATTATCTATCTGTATATCATCTGCCTAGCCTTTTTCCAACTATCTTGGGGTCGGCTTCCAGTCTAACCGGATGCAGCTGAATACCAGTATTTTACATGGAGCGACTGCCTATCTGACCTCCACAACCCAGTTACTGGGTAATACGATACCCCTTGGTAAAACTGGTTGTCAGACTTTCGGGCTTCTGACGGCCCGTTACGACTGTCAAAGATCCACGATTGATAGCCGGAACCAACGGCTTAACGTGCTTTCCGAGGCACGGAGGTCTCGGTATGTAAAGATGGTCACCCATCCATGGACCAACCCCGGCAAGCGTAGCTTAACCTGATGGATCGACCCGTGTGGCTGTTATTACTTTAGCCACGAGCTCCTCTTAAATTATCTATCTGTATATATAAAATTGAAAGTCCTGACTGACTGACTGATATATCAACGCACAGCATAAACCGCTGGTCTAAGAGACATGAAATTTGGAGGGTGTGTTCTTTGTAAAAAGTAAGGGGGTGAAAAAGGGGTGGAAAGTTTATAACGTGGTAAGTACTAATTCCACACGGGCGAAGCCGTTGGCTAGTAAAATATAATATGATAAAATCCTCGATACTTAGACTATGAAAGGTTATAGACGGAGTGTCAAAATACAGCAATGTGAAGTACCAGAATGAGAAGCCGGCTTGTATCTGTACACGCGAAATAAGCTCACATAGACAAAATGAGAAGCCGATACGTCATCGTTACGTTCGTCGAGGTCAGTCACACATTTTAACGATCCTGCTTCATTTAATGTCTAATGACGTTCCGTCTGTAACCTTTCATAGTCTAAGCCTCGATAGATACTCGTATGTTCGTTAAACTTCCCTGTAAGTTTGAACTTTAAATTTTTTTCCCGCATTACTAGCCAACGTACGTTGGTAAAATTAATAACAATGAATCGAATCTTATTGAAAAACTTGGCTGTTTTAGATATTTAAGAAATAATATATCACTCAGTCAGTCAGGACTTAGAATTTTATTTTTGAAAATTTTAAATTTTTTTGAAGATGGAAAATCAACAGATGACTTCTCCCGCTCTGGGTGGAGCAGAAGAGAGTGTCAGAGTCTTACTGACTAAAACCCACGCGTGTACTTTCAGTTGCCTTTTGCGTTCGAAGCGCTATAAAAAAAACCCGTTCAACCCTGTATAACACAATCCATCCATCCACTCGTCATGTAAATGTGTGGCAATAATTAAGTAACTTAGGCTCCATTTTATTACCAGAAGACTTCAGCAAGAGTGGAAACTTATGTTTTCATTTTACCCTTCATAAAGACAGTGTAACATATACGTATCTTTCCAAGGAAGCCAGCTTGGTGAATTATTTGTTTACTTAACTTTGTTTTACATGGGGTGTAACTTTATGACAACACGGTTAGCGCAGTGGTTGAGAGATTGGCTGCTGTGCTGCGTGTCGCGGGTTCGATTCCCACGCGGAACAAATATTTGTATGGCCTACATTCTACAGATAGTTTATTTATTTATGTATTTATTTACACTTCATGCAACTAAAGTACAAAGGCGGACTTAATGCCTTATGCATTCTCTACCAGTCAACCAAGGGTGGTGGAGAGATAATATGGCAGGTGCATAAAAAAAAAAAAACAAACAAAGCAACACCAAGTAGAAATATTAAAAAAAAAAACGTGAACGAAAATATATATGTTAATAATAAACATACATATATATTTAATATAATAAACCAATAAATATATATATATATGTAAAGTAATAAATAAGGTTTTTGAGACGACTCTACTCCTTGTGTAGAAAATAATTGCGCAACTTCCGCTTAAATGCATACTGACTGGTGGCCGTCCTGATATCGAGAGGAAGCGCATTCCACAAAAGGATGGACTGAATATGAAAGGAAGAATGAAAAAATCAGAAGTATGAGCAGGGCAAAGCAGTAGAAGATTATTAGAAGAACGCAGATTCCTGGCGTGTGAAGAACATAGATATTGAAAGTGAGATATAAGATAAGGAGGAGTGGGAGAGTTCAGTAGAGAGAAAAGTGTAGTCAGAGCCCGCAAACTTCTTCTCTGGCGAATGGGCATCCATTTGAGCTCGGACCTGTGTTTCGAGACATGGTCATATTTCCTCAAATTAAATACGAACCGGATGTATTCCGGGTCTGGGTATATTGTGTATGTGAGTTTAAATTTTTGTGAACGCGCACCCACCATATAAGAGTAATTCCTAGTGTGGTACCCCACAAAAAAAAAATAAATAACTTGGCACTCCGGGAGTACCAACACAAGTGAAAACAAAGAACTTGAACAAAAACTTCCGAAATTAAAGTTATTTTTTAATTTTTAGTGTATTTTCTTTTTTGGAAGTCGGTTGTTTTTTTTGTAAAAAAGTTTTTTATTTTTCACTTTTTAGTTGTTCCCCAGAACTAAAAACCCCAATAACATGGAACGTGGAATTTAAACATACTCGTAATAGGAGAAAACCAAAACGTCATCTATGTATACGTATTTTTCAATAAAATGAAAATCGGTCGGCCACTGACAGAGAAATCGGTGGAAATATAAAACACATACAGTCGAACATTAGAACCTGCTCCTTTTTCGAAGTCGGTTAAAAATGACGAATCGCGTAGCGGTGTCAGTGTTGCGCGATTTCAATAGTTTTTTCCCATCTAAAAACTGCCCAACGCGCCTAAAGAAGTTTTTACTTCAAAAATGCCCAACGCGCCTCGCGATCCGCCACGAGTGCTACGACGCGCACCGTAGCACTCTCAGATATAAAATCATAAATATCTCGGAAACGGTAAGTCCAATCGCAAAAATAACCAAAATTTGGGCTCTCTAAAAAAGCTAAAAAAAAAGAAAACAGTCACGACTGCTACAAAGTGCTCGGTGACGGTGTCGCTCGAGTTCAATTGTTTTTTCCCATCTCAAAAATGCCAACACGCCTCAAGAAGTTTTCACTTCAAAAAACTTGGTGCAGTATTACCACTGCACCAAGATTTTAAATGCGTCAGTGTATGAGCAACTCCTTTAGTACTGTTAACGTTTATTTATAACTGGCTGATCCAACAGATTTTGTCTTGTTCAACTGAGACGATTGAGAAACGAGCCAAGAGGATCATCGGCAATGATAGGCTCGTCGAGTCAAAACTCCAAAGTCTTGAGCATAGACGCCGAGTTGCTAGCCTGTCGGTTTTCTATCAGTTACATTTTGGGGAGTGTGCGACGGAAATGCATAATTTGGCGTCGGACCACAACACGTACGGCGATGCGCCACCGGTTCATGGACATCCCATCCACACGCACAAAACGTTTTGAGAACACATTCATTGTGCGTACAGCTAAGGAGTGGAATTCCCTGCCGGAGTCTGTGTTTCCTGATAGCTACAACCTGGATGAAAACCTTTTACTATGGAACCAACGCATATGCGAAAAAAAAAATCAGCTGTCATACATTTATGTTTGCGTAACTTGAATAAATGTACCTTTATTATTATTGTTGTAATGTCGTCCACAGGACAAGACGAGACAAGAGGTTTTGTGGTGGGCCCTTAAGGAGAAAGGTGTGCCTGGGAAGTATGTGCAATTGATCCGAGCGATGTACAGTCGATGTAGTACCCAAGTCCGGTCTGCAGTGGGCACCACTGACAGTTTCAGTGTAGCGGTTGGTTTCCACCAGGGGTCGGCTCTCAGCCCTTACCTCTTCCTGATGATAGTGGACGCTCTGACGTCGGACATCCAGGAAGAGGCTCCCTGGTGTATGCTGTTTGCTGATGATATTGTGATAGTTGCCGAAAGCGTCTTAGAGGTCCAGAGCAGATTGGAGACGTGGTGGCAAAGACTGAAGAGTGTGTGCCTGAAATTGAGCAGAACCAAAACAGAATATCTGTTCTGCGATTTCGGCGGTCTCTCCAGTCCTATGCCTGTAGCTCTCAACGCAACGCCTATAGATACTGATCTGCTGTTGCTGTTAAGTCCCGGCTGTCAATCGTGGATCTCTGACAGTCGTTACGGGTTCTCTGATGCCCGAAAATCTGACAATCAGTCTTACCAAGGGGTATCGTATCACCCAGTAAGTGGGTTGTGAAGGTCAGGTAGGCAGTCGCTCCATGTAAAATACTGGTATTCAGCTGCATCCGGTTAGACTGGAAGCCGACCCCAAGATAGTTGGGAAAAGGCTAGGCAGATTTGTCGTCTTCTTGTATACAAATATCTCATAGGAATATGCAGTTTCAGATATTTATTTGAAAGTTTTCTGATTTCTGTTTCTGTTCTAACTATTACGAACCTTATAAAAAACCGGCCAAGTGCGAGTCGGACTTCGCACATTTAGGGTTCCGTACCAAATGTATTTTTGACTATTTGTATGGCATTGGGTCAACAAGCTGCTTATACTGTGAAAATTTGAAGACTAGCTCCAACTGTTTGGCTATAAAACCTGTGACAGATGACGGACAGACAGACAGGCGGACAGCATAAAATTTATAATTTACAATCAGTCAGAATCATAAAAAAACCACAATAAGAATAAGAATAATATATTTATTCATAAGTATTCGGACATTTAATTATTGGTATTTAATGAACTAACTTAAAAATAGGAAGACACGGAACGAAAACGATTCCATTAAAACCCCGTCGCTTATCAATTCAATCTTTAAAAAGATCTTTAATTCAAGACTATCAACCGTTCAAAATCAGCCATGAGAATCATAGAATAGATCATACCTACAGAAGGCCAGCTCCTCAAAACTATTGAGCGTCATCTGTGTATACGTATTTCTTGTTTATGTTGATTTTTTCAAAAACTGCTGAATCAATTTCGATAAATTTTATATGGGACCACCTCTGAAGTATGACCTACCAAACAATAAAACAAACAAAAGAATCATCAAAATTAATTAACAAGTGGCGGAGAAATCGCGTACTAAACATACAAAAGAAAATAAAAAAACTTGCATACGAATTGAGAACCTCCTCCTTATGGAAGTCGGTTAAAAAAACGTGGTACAGTGGTGAGAAAATGCGTGTATGAGCAACTCCTTTAGTACCTGTTGACATTTATTTATAACTAACTGATCCAACAGATGTCTTGTCCAACTGAGTTCATATGGGTGTGGAGACAACAACACTTATGAAAACCTTATCAATTCAGTCTTTAAAAAGATCTTCAGTTCAAGACTAACAACCGTTCAGAATCAGCCATCAGAAACACAGAATAAACCATATCTACAGAAGACCAGCTCCTCAAGACTATTGAAAACAGGCGCACGCAACCGTAGACGCATACGTATGGAGTTTAGCCCCCATTTCTTTTTAGGGTTCCGTATCTAAAGGGTCCAAACTGAGCCTATTGCTGTCACTCACGTGTCTGTCTGTCTGTCTGTCATCTGTCACAAAATTTTGTTCGAAAGATTTTTTTTATTTCTCATTGACGTATGAACTTGAAAGGTGGATCAAAATATGCGTAATATTTATTATTACGCATATTTTGATGTCTTAGAACCAAAAATTCGAAGACATGTGACATCCACCAACCCGTATTGGGCCAGCGTGGTGGATTACGGCCCACACCCTCTCACAGAGAGGATGCCTGTGCTCCAGCAGTGGTGATATTAAAAGGTTAATGATGATGATGATAATGATGACGACTATTTAACTAACAAATACCACTATAATGATAAATCAGTTTTTTTTTTTATAATTCCCTCATTTGGTACGGAATGTGCTAAGTCCGACATGCACTTGACCGGTTTTCTTTTTTATCGTGTGGAAATCCTCATGGATGTCCTCTGCCTCTTACTGACTAGTTTTAGTCAGTGACACGGTGTTCTGCAGTTACCTTTATCCGGGGCGCTTTATGCTTGCGCATTTCAACACTCTTCCTCAGTTAGGTATTGGCCTGCATGAATTCATGCGGACCCCGTCACCTTCCACGGCTCATTGTGGATATCCCATCCATACGCACAAAGCGTTTTGAGAAAACATTCGTTGTGCGTACAGCTGGGAGTGGAATTCCCTACCTGAGTCTGTGCTTCCTGATAGCTACAACCTGGGAGTCTTTAAGTCAAGAGTGAATAGGTTTCTTCGACCACATCATCGCTTACCATCAGGTGAGATAGTGGTCAAATGCGTGCCTATCAACAATAAATTAAATTTTAAATGCCGCTACCGACGGGTTCCAACAGAGCCTTATTGCTGTCACTCACCTGTCAATATGTCCATTGTCTGTCACTCAGGTTTTACAGCCAAACAGTTGGAGCTACAGTCTTCAAATTTTCACAGTATAAGCATCTTGTTGACCCAGCCATACAAAGAGTCAAAACATTTGGTACGGAACCCTAAAGGTGCAAAGTCCGACACGCTCTTGGCCGGTTTTCTTTTGTACTTTGACATGACAAAACCATCATTGTTCTCGTGTGAGAAAGAGATGGAGCTGAACAGAGCAAATAGCCCTAGCCCTTTTTTAACGACGGGACAGTGATTGATTAAACAACGTCTTAGAACTGCCTCTAAAATGGCGGCCATACACACTCACGGTCTACCAGAGGGTTCATTTGTGTAGACAGACCTGTATAGGAATGGAACTTTGTGGTTCTTGGATTGTAGCACATAATCTAGAACATTGATCTGCTCAGGAACACCAGCAGGTGTAGTTGCTAACTCAGTTGACATCAATTTGACATGCACTATGCAATACATTGCTGCTTTGATGTATAGGAAAACAAACATTTACTACGTAGTACTGCAAAGCGCCTATCAAATTGCTGTCAACTGAGTTAGCGAATACACGTCCTGCTGATAAGATCTCTCTGGTATAGGGTTAAACCAGGATAAATGCCCCAGGGGCATAGGTGAACCGGTCGCAATAAATCTAGTTTTGCAGACGGATCGCATGCTATTTCATCTATCTATCGAGATACTCTCGTCTTTGTGCGATTGCATGTGAAGGAAAGATATGATCAGAATGTTTGCGGGAACAATGTCCTGATTCTAAATTATATGGCTAACGCAACTATCTCTAAATGGGACACATGTCCCATAACGCAGAGGTTCACAAAAAGCAGTCATAATCTAGAAATATTAAAGATAACCAATCCGCATTAGGCCCGCGTGGTGGATTACGGCCGACACCCTCTCAGAGAGGAGGCCTGTGCCCCAGCAGTGGGGACATTAAAAGGCTGATGATGATGATGATGATCAGAAATAATATTATTATTTTTTACTTTTCCTGCATTTGTAGATAAAAAACCAAAGTTTTTTTCCAGATTTAAAAATAAAGTTATTTCAAAAAGTGTGGCATCTATCCTGGTCTTACTTTATCGTTGTGAGTCGTGTACAAAGTAAACTGTCTCAAGCAAATGCCAGTGGCGAATACTGTTTTAGTTTTCTATTTTAGGGTTCCGTACCCGAAGGGTCCAAACGGAGTTCTATTGCCGTCACTCACGTGTCCGTCTATATGTATGTCTTTCCGTCGTCTGTCACAAAATTTTGCTCTTTTTAACTTTCCATTGACTATGACCTTGAAATTTGGTAATCAATTCTATTATTACGTATATTTTACTAACAAATGCCAATATATTGATAAATCAGATTTTTCTTTGATAATGCCCTCATTTGGTACGGAACCCTAAATGTGCGAACTCCGACCCGCACTTGGCCGGTTTTTTCCAAGTACCTTCCTGTGTCATAGTGCCACTTTTGTTGTTTTTGTTTTTTTTTATGTTAGTAATGTTACGAGAATTATTTTACACCAATTAATTAACTAAATATCCTTTATTAACTCAACAACTTTTTTTACACGAAAATTAATTCGCTAATAATCACTATTCTCTTCGTAATCGCTTGTATTCGCTTCCGTTCGCATCCGTCGTCGAAAACGGACTGCTCCACTCGCCCGCCGTCCGGCCTATTTATACAGTCATGGAAGTTTCCAGAACATTGTCGAACTATCCTATAGTGGAATATTCTAGAAACATCTATGAACTTCTACACAGTACCACAAGGGAATGTTCTCGATCGAAGTGGAAACTTCGACTACATTCTCGAACATTCCAGTGAAATACGGTCGACGTAACAGTAATATTGTTTTTTGTGATCTGTTGTTTTTTTTTTATTTTGATTAGGTGCTACTTTTTTTTGCTGTGTATAACTCTTCTGTATTATATTTTTCCTCTGTGTGCTGCATCAAATAAATACATTATCTATCTATCTAATACTTACTGTACGTGAAGCATGTCTATATGTGTGTTTGATCATTGTACCGAGTCTTCTGCACCCATATATTCTGTGACCAAACTATCTTAATCTATAAAAATCTAGATTGCGATTCCAGTCTAGACTCGATTTAGCCGAGTCAGCATGGCCGGGGCTAATTGCCACTAGACGGAACATCGCCCGGTTATTATCAAGAGACATGAAAGCACTATGCGATTAAGATGTACTCGGTTTTATCCAGTTCTGTGGAGCGGACACAATCGCATCCGGGTTCAGTACGGTTTTGTTTCCGGATGTGGATTGAAACGGAACGTGGATATGTTTTAGTTTGTTTCTTTGTGTACTGTGTTGTTTTTGAATTGTTTCCGAAGCTGGCTTTAATTGAAGTTATTATAATTGTTTTTAAGTTACTGTCAGTTTTATTACCCGACTGCGCGACGCAAGGGAGGGTAATTTGTTTATCGGCCTGTGTGTGTTTGATCCTTTGTGGTACTATAGAGACCAAACGCATGGGCCGATTTTGATAGTTCTTACTTCCATTGATACATCTTAATCTTGCGAGTGCTACTGAAGACATGACAGTAATCAAAATACAATATGGCGACAACCAGAACCCCATATTGTGAAAAAGAAAAAAATATATGTTTTCGAACTATATTAAGTGGGGTATCAAAATAAAGGGTTCGAGGAGGTGTTTCCAAAAATGTAACTTACTGAAATGTAGAAAATATAAAATTAAATATTTTGAAAAAACCCGACTGTAAAAAACTACTAAAAAGTTCCAAACAAGTCATTATAGATTTAAACACACATAAATAAAGGTTTATTTTGTACACGAAGTTACAGTAGAACACTGACTCCTGAGTCACAGGGGAGACCCTAGTTTAGGAGGCAGGGTTTTTCAATATTTGTGCAGCCTTTTCCCGAAATCCAATGTACAACCTATGTGAAATATGTTGATATTGTATTCAAAGGTATTTTGTGTCAATAAATTTATTTATTATTTTATTATTAAGTCTCTTTTCAAGCAGTCTGATGCAGCTGGTGGCATGAAATCAATAATTTAACTAAAATAACTGCCACCAACTGCATCAAACTGCTTGAAAAGAGACTTGTTTGGAACTTTTTAGTAGTTTTTTTACAGTCGTGTTTTTTGAAAATGTTAATTTTTTTTCTCTTTATTTTCAGTTGGATATTTTAGTTCCTCTTCGCTCTAAATATAAGAAATAATCAATTTATTCATAAATTCCAAAAAATTCATTAATTAGGTACTAACGTTTAGAGAAGAAGAATCGCTAAACTTAATTGCCAGTGGGCAGGGCACATTGCTCACAGACCAGATGGTCGATGGAGACGAAAGGTTCTGGAGTGGCGACCGCGTACAGGAAGACGTAGCGTTGGAAGGCCTCCAACATTGTGTACAGATGACCTGCCCCCCTAGCCATATTACTTTTCTATTATCGTTTAAGCTAACGCTTAGAATCAAAATGTATGGCGATGACACTACCCGCGATAAGTCACGTGACACTTATCTACGAGAGTCACAGGAATCCGATAGACGCGAGACGCACAGAACAGTTCGTTGTGGCGACACTTGGGGGAGGCCTATGTCCAGCAGTGGACGTCTTTCGGCTGAAATGATGATGATGATAAGTTTGAAATTTATCTAGCGGTATGCTCGCGTGAAAGTCGAAAATTATACCACCTAAACTTTTTACCGGGATAAAAGTTAATTCTGTGTCTTTATCCAGGTTATATTCTACCCGTACTGGAATTTCTTCCATATCTGTTCGCCCGTTGCGAAGTGATCGATTGACATGCACAAATAAAATTGAATGCTTTAATTTTATACAAGAACTTGAGAAAGCTGGACCTATTTGGAGTTGGACAAACTTTTTTTTAAGTCATTTTTTGTAGTCTCGGGAAGGTTCATATGAAAACAATTATTGGAAAAATTGCAGGAAAAAGTTTTGTTTATTTTTTATTGTTGATAGGCACGCGTTTGACCACTAACTCACCTGATGGTAAGCGATGATGTTGTCGAAGATGAAGCACGCTTGCCTAGAAGTAACCTATTCACTCTTGACTCCCAGGTTGTAGCTATCAGGAAACACAGACTCCGGCAGGGAATTAAAAAGAAACCAAAACATATAACCCATGACATGTATTTTATTTATAATTAATATACATGGCAACTATGAACACTAAGAAATAAAACAAAAATATATCTATCTAACTTTAACTATATAAACACAAAAAAGTAAGTAATCTAAAATATGGCGTCGAAAAATTCCTCCACATCACTGTCGGCTGGTAATGTGCCCAAACTGGCTGGCGGCATTGCCACATTGCAAGGCAATGCTTATTCTCTGTCCAAGGAAAAAGCCAGCCCTTGGGTCACGCGAAGTGTCAACAAGGTGTTTAGATATATCTTTAAATAATTTGTGAGCACTCGGACCCCACGATGAAATTGACATTTGAGAAATTTTATAAGTTTGACGCGGACGAAGTCGCGGGCAACAGCTAGTTTACAATATCAGTAGAATCATCCTTATTGTCATGCTAGTCAGTTTTAACCACTTTTTTTTGTTGAACGGACTGGATTCCGTCAAAACTAGACCGGACAAACAAAAAACCGGATCAAAAACAAGTGTAAAATCCCTCCTAATAAGGCCATATACACACACCACGGACCGCGAGTCCACAAATAAAACACTTTTACGATCACTGGCATAAAACTAAGCGATGTTTACACCAGTAGGTTACGATTATTTGTTCGACGTACATTGCATGCTAACATAGAAAACTTAGCTTCTAATGTTGTGTTTACGCTGACTTGTATACCGAACGTTAGAAAAGCGGTTTTTTTTTCCGTTTTGTTGTTTTATGAGCTAGTGTGGCTTGGCAATGAGTTTTTCAACTCGAATTGCTGGTTTGTTGACAAGTTTTTGTTCTAAAATGTTGAAGTCGACTTTTAGTTTATATGTCACTTGTCGTGTATACACTTGTGCGTCATAAAATAACGCACAAGTGTTTACTGTCCAAATCAAAAAACTTTAATATTCCAAGGGCACTTAAGGCCGGACGGCGAGTAGTGGGTAACTCGCCGTGCCATCAGCACCAGGCCCGAGAGTCGACGGCGCGTAGTGTTCCACGCGCGCCTCAAAGAGTTGTCAGCAAACAGGACGGGGCCCGTCATGGCCGATGCCTGCCCGGGGGTTGAGGATAAATTCGAAAGAGTTACCTCGCCCCTGGACATTCAGGGCAGGGAGGAACAGGGGTGGATTTTAGTCAGTAGGAGTCTGATACGCCCTTCCGCTCCACCCTAGAGCGGGAGAAGTCACCCCCAAAAAAAAATAGTTTTTTAATTGACCATCACGCCTAATCTACTAGTCTTATTTCTTTTAAAAAAGAAATGTTACTCTAGGTCTAGACAATTTTCGACGTAATTTGATATGTGAATATTTGAAATTATATTTTTATAACATAGTGTAATGAATTTGTAAAGTTATGTCTAACGTGGATTAAAAATTAAGGATCACGCAAAAACTATAAAGCCTATGTTTATGAAACCAAAGATCATTTAATTATTTATATTTTAGTATACGTGTTTTAGTATAATACCTGTTGTTTTATGTATAATAAACTAATAATGCGTTCAATTTCGGACAGCGCTCCTTGGTGGGCGAGTCCTATTACTGGGTGGACGTACGACGCGTTACGTGAGCTCAGCACAGAATACGCAAGCTAACCACTCAAGTTTAACAAAAACCCTTATGATTTTTTATTAGTCTCCAAAGAGACCATGTGGGACGCCTGTACCTTAAAACATAGGATAGCTCCACAGTAAAATTGGACTGGAACGCTTTGACGTTGGAAGGCCTCCCACAAGGTAGACCCATGACAAGGTGAGGGTCATGGCTAGCCGAAGGATGCGAGACGCACAGGACCGGTCATTGTGGCGTCACTTGGGGGAGGCCTATGTCCAGCAGAGGACGTCTTTTGACTAAAATAATGATGATGCTGAAAATTGTACCAACTGCAAAAACCACCAATTACAGAGACAAATTACTTCAAATTCATCTGTTCACTTGAAATTCTCTGACAAATGAGTTTCCAATTCAAGTGTAACTCAACTATTTTATCGACAACAACTATCTTGATTAACAATACTATCATGTCAACCAATTACAGTAATTATACTTTGTAAAGGTCACGAGAAATATTTTAACAAATTCGATTAGGTTAAGTCGATATCATCGATTTTCGCTACACTTAGGAATAGTTTCAAGTACAGTCAGCAACATGAATTAATATAAGTTAAAATTGCCCTACTTCTGGTGCAGTTGGGTAAAAATTACCTAGTGATGACATACGGCACTGAAAGGGGGTCGCTCAACCCGGGCCTGCGGACGGCGAGTAGTGGGTAACTCGCCGTCCGATCAGCACCAGGCCCGCGAGTCGACGGCGCGTAGTGTTCCACGCGCGCCTCAAAGAGTTGTCAGTAAAAGGACGGGGCCTGCCACGGCCGATGCCTGCCCGCGGGTGGAGGATAAATTCGAAAGAGTTACCTCGCCCCTGGGCACTCAAGGCAGGGAGGAACAGGGGTGGGTTTTAGTCAGTAAGAGTCTGACACGCCCTTCCGCTCCACCCTAGAGCGGAAGAAGTCATAGGATGATTTCCCACCCCCCAAAAAAAAAAAAAAAAAGGGGTCGCTCACATTGGCCTCATTAGAAAGGTTAAAGTCACCCAAAGTGCAATGGAGAGGGCTATGCGCGGCGTTTCCTTGAGTCCTCTGACAGACCCGCAAACATTTTAAGAATAACATCTTCCATTTAACAGCAAACAAGCCCAATCGAGGGTCATAGGCTGGGGGTTCATGTTTTTGAATAAAAAAACTTTATTACAAAAAATACAACCGATTTTTAAAAATTGCAAAATAACTTTAATTTCGGAACTCGGTGTTTGTATTTTGTTTCTTCGTTATTTGACATGGACTTCCGAAGTTAAAGTTAATTTGCAATTTTTAAAAGTCGGTTGTTTTTTTTTGTACTAAAGTTTGTTACTTTTTCACTTTTTAGTTGTACCCCAGAACTAAAACTAAATAATAAAGTTATGCCCAAATGGATAGCCCAATGGAATTTTAGCATAATTGGAGACAACCAAGACGTCATAACATGTGTAAGTATACATATTTTTTGTTTATGTTGATTATTTTTCAGAAAGTGCTGAATCAATTTCGATAAAATTGTGTAAAATATGTGGGACCACCTCTAAAGTATGGCCCACCAAACAATAAAAGAATCATCAAAATCTATTCACAAGTGGCGGAGAAATCGGGTAACAAACATACAAAAAAAAATACATACAGACGAATTGAGAACTACTAAACGGAGGAGCCGTTTAGTAGTCGGTTAAAAATAATAAACCCGTATAAAGCGTTTTTTTTTTCCCCCACCAAATTTGTACTGCAAATCTGTTAATATTTTTTTTAATCCTAAATTGTGGCCCGCTGCTGGGCCAAGGCCTCCCTGGTAAACAAAGTAAAGCACCGGTTTGAACCCACAACCTATGAACAACAACACTTACCACTGGTCCACCACTGCTCTGATCTTGATTAGTATTATAGAATGTCCATGAAGTACCTACTCGTATATTGAATTCATGAATACATTCGTCATTTCTTCCATTGAGATCTACGTCTAAAAACTTTCTGGCTAGCTTACCGACTTCACGACAGTTCAAAAGCGCCTGTAAATAGTTTTGTTGAAATAAATGCTTTGAGTTAGAACAACGAATCAAATTTTACACCGTAATATTAAAACAATAATTTAAATCGTGAGTTCTTGGGTTCGATTCGGGGGTCGGGCAAAAAGTACTATTAGATTTTTCCATTAAAAATTACTCTGTAGTAGCCCGGAGTTAGGAGGTTGGAGGTGTGACATCCCCATGACTCGTAAAGCCGTGTCGGATTGCCGACCCATCGGACTATGAGAGTAAAAGAACAGAGAGTGCGAACAGTAATTATTAGAACAGTTATTATTAGAACAGTAATCATTAGAACAGTCATTATTAGAACAGTAATTATTAGAACAGTAATTATTAGAACAGTAATTATTAGAACAGTAATTATTAGAACAGTAATTATTAGAACAGTAATTATTAGAACAGTAATCATTAGAACACTAATCATTAGAACACTAATTATTAGAACACTAATTATTAGTACACTAATTATTAGAACAGTAATTATTAGAACACTAATTATTAGAACACTAATTATTGGAACAGTAATTATTAGAACAGTAATTATTAGAACAGTAATTATTAGAACACTAATTATTAGAACACTAATTATTAGAACACTAATTATTAGAACACTAATTATTAGAACACTAATTATTAGAACACTAATTATTAGAACACTAATTATTAGAACACTAATTATTAGAACAGTAATTATTAGAACAGTAATTTTTTAACACAGTCCATAGATATTGGTTCAGTCTGATAAAGTCACATGTCGATGTCCTCGACTGTACGACTGTCGTGACATATAATGGGACCTATCACGATCAAACAGCGCGGCAACAATATATTATTTAATAGCTTCGAAATGCCACGCGCATCCTTAACTAGCTCGCTTTACTTAAATGGTACTTAAAAGATTGCTTTGTAGCATTCGTTTTAAAGGCTTTTTACTAGCTTTAAAGCGAAGCGCCAGAGTAACCCGCGAAATTCAAATTTTCTTATGTTGCATATTGCAGGTCAGTATCAGGTTGTCTGTTGATTATAATATGATTCGCGGCCGTAGGAAGTACATATTTACAGAACTATAATCGTTAAATAAAATCAGAAAATACAACCTTCCAAGTTCATATTACAGAATGAAATGACTATTTCATTAGATCATGAGAGAGTTGTATTGATGATTCTAATGATTATAATTCTCTAAACACATGCGGCGCCGCGAATCATATTTTGACCAACATGCAACCAGATATTGACCTGCAAATTTCAAAAATCGTGAGAAAATTTGATTTTCACGAGCTACACATTCGACGCATACGAGGTACATTTAACCTCGTAATTAAAATTTCCTTACGTTTTTTGCAATTTGCAGGTCAGTAACATTAACATTCTATACGTACGTACTTGCTACGACCGCGAATCATAGTTTGGTCAAAATACAACCTGATTCAGACCTGCATATTGCAAAAATGTAAGAAAATTTCGCTTTCACCTTAACTTAATGTTCATTTGTAAGTTGTCCGCCTCAAAATTTGCAAACCATTTTTCGACCATTTTTCCAATAGAGCTGAAATTTGGCATACTTATATGTAAGTCTGGTGAAAATGTAATACTATGATACGTAACATCGAGTTGATCTGATGATGGTGCCTGGATGTAGAGACTGGATCTGGAACTACCTGATGGAAAATGGTACTTATGACAGTTGAATTCTGCGATAGGCAGCAGCGACCTCTCGCGCCCGGCTCTGGTCCAGACCATGGTACGGAGTGAGAGGGAATGGGAAGTAGTCCCCATCCTCTGCGAAGCAGTATGTTCGCGAAGGAGGAGGCGGAACGGATGGGGGAGACTCAAAGCAGTGGCTCCCACGCCCCCAGCCGCAGCTGCCGCAGGAGACGACCTGGGCGTTGGGGGTCGCAGGACGATCTCCGGTCACCGTAGACGCGGGCCTGCGGACGGCGAGTCAAAGAGATGTCAGCCACCACTGACGGGGCCCATTATGGCCGATGCCTGCATGCCAAGGGGTCGCGGATAAATTCGTTACAGAGTTACCGCGTCCTTGGGCACTCAGGTAAGGAAGGAACAGGAGTGGGTTTTTGTCAGTAAAAGTCTGACACGCCCTGCTTCTCCACCCAGAGCGGGATAAGACATTTCCCACCCCCAAAAAAAAAATGAAGGACAGTTGAATTCGGGCTAGTATGTTTTGTTATCATGAGTAGTTTCCATTACAAGTTATGACGAGGGTATAAAGTTTATTTAACAAAACTTAGTTTTCAGGGTTCCGTATCCGAAGGGTCCAAACGGAGCCCTACTGCTGTCACTCACGTGTCCGTCCGTTTGTCTGTCCGTCGTCTGTCACAAAGGTTTTACAGCCAAATGGTTGGAGCTAGTCTTCAAATTTTCACAGAATAAACATCTTGTTGACCGAAAGCCATACAAATAGTCATGTAGCGACGTCTATGACGCCACATACGAACTAGAACAGCAAAATTCCTACATCGCGCAAGCAGAGTTCTCCGCGCGATTTGAACATATACGACAGCCCGAAATCAACTATCAACACAACACCCGTCTGGTCGGAGGATCCTCCCTTTTCAACGGAGGTTTGCGGGACTTTACACTCTGTTCCGCAGAATGAACAGAGTGAACAGATGCGAGACGCACAGGACCGGTCGTTGTGGTGAAACTTGATGGCAAAATACTCATATTTTGGACCTCTCCAAGGCCTTCGATACAGTTTCTGTTCCCCTACTTATTTCAAAGTTAGAACACCTTGGTATTCGTGGCATCGCACTTGATATTTATAAGGATTATCTTAGAAATCGAAAACACCAGGTCAAAATTGACACAAACCTCAGCGAGGAGAGACTTATGACGTTTGGCGTGCCTCAGGGTTGTATTCTACGTCCTCTTTTATTCCTCATTTATGTAAATGACCTCTGCAATATGAATCTCCCCAATTGCCGAATCTTTTCGTATGCAGATGATACTGCGATTCTTGTCTGTGGACGTGCATGGGACATCGTGAAATCCAATGCTGAATCGGCGCTTACCAAAGTTATGGCTTGGCTCAATGAAAATCTACTTACACTTAATGTTCAGAAAACTGTTTACATTCCATTTGCGATTCGGCGTAACACCTCTCCGCCCCGCTCGTTCTCTTTAACAGCTCACACATGCTCTTATCCCTCTACATCTTGCCAGTGTCCAGCGCTCACTCGAACCGTCAGTGTTAGGTACCTGGGTGTCCATATAGACGACGGACTACGATGGGATAAGTAACTGGAAGCCCTTATCACAAGAACCATGCGGCTTATACATATATTCAAATCGCTCAGAGAAGCTGCGACTCATGAAACTTTGAAAATGGTTTATCTTGCTTTGTGTCAATCAATCCTGGGATATTGCATTTCCGTGTGGGGTGGTGCTACAAAAACTAACTTTCTTCGAGTTGAACGTGCTCAGAGAGCCATTCTTAAGGTAATGACTTGGAAACCTTTCAGATATCCAACGACGGATTTATATTCTGACTGCAAGGTATTAACGGTTCGGCAACTCTACGTGCTTCGAGTTATCTTTAGAACACACTCTAAAACACCCCCTACTGATACTAACAAACGTAGGAGCCCTTCCACGTTTAAACAACATAAAACTAAGTTTGCTAAGCACCAATATTACATACTATCCACCCACATTTACCATAAAATTCACAAACAACTCAGCATACACGACCTCAACAGACACAAACTGAAATGTAAAGTCACTGAGTGGCTTCTACACCAGGACTACTCTTACACCGAATCCTTACTCAACTACATCACCTAGATACACAGTACTCACCTTAATACTCAGACTCACCTCCCTCACAAAATTTTAAAGTGTTTGTTTACTGTCGTTAATTTTATTGCTGTCATTATTTAATTTTATAATTTGTGATTAATTTTATAATGGTACCTAATGAATTTTAAAATCTGTAATAATTTTTTTATGGTTATTAATTTTATTATTGTATTAATTATTGCTACTTTTTTTTATTATTTATTAAACTAATTTTGAATATATCTTGGCGACAATATGCTCCACTATTGAGTGGAGCATATTGTCGCTAAGTCGCCCGTTGGGTTGTCTTATTGTAAACTGTCTCTCAAGATACAGGTAACCCTAGTTTGAGAGACAGGGTTTGTACTCAATGGTTACATTCCTGATCTTTAGTACGTATAAGTAATAGTGTTAATGTAACCTTTTATTTTTGTGCAAATAAAAACTATTAATATTATTATTACTTGATTAGGCGGAGCTTAATCATATCTATTTAAAAGTAGGTAGGTATGTCATTGTCAAAAATATTTTACTGACAGCGAGTGACACAGATTAATAAAAGTCGGTGGCGTGTGCGTTGTCTTAAATATAGTTTTTTTTTTTAATCTTTATTATTAAAGGGGTTTTTATCCACACGGATACGTCAACTCTATTGTACCTTATAATCAATTTACACACAAATAAACATCTCTAATTATACGTATATGATAGTAAAATAGAAGAGTGAATAATTGCCTAGACTTCTGAATTAAGCCACAAATTATGTGGTAAGTCCTTTCTGATTTAGGGTATGCCAAAATGCTTTGGATAAGTCCAATATCCCACATATTCAATTTAAACTCCCTAGCCAAAGATTCTCTTTCATCTTTGTTCTTAGCACATTCCATCAGCAAATGTTGCACATCTTCAATTTTATTACATGTCTTACAATTAGGCGATGCAGCCTTTCGCATTAAGAAAGCAAACTTTGCCGATGGAAAGTGGCCAGAACGAAGCCTTAGCGCTAACTTAACATAACTCCTAGTTAAACACTTATCATCAAACCAGGGCTCAAAAGGAGGTTCGTTTTGATTTATTTTATACCAAATGCCTTTTATAGTTTTTTTATGGTATTTATTTTACACATTGTTTGCTGCACCGGTCGACGTCATCACATCAGCGCCGGCTGTCGCTGAAAACCAGCGCTGGGGCTGTGTCTCGCATAGGGTCGCAGCATTATGCTGAGCGATGGCCGTTTTGCGTGGATGTGATGCATGTTTTCCCCCAGCTCTTGCTTTTTTTGTTGTGTTTCTCTCTGTCTTTGCGTCATGTTTACCGCAAATAAACTATATAAATACTTTCTTTCTTTGTTTCATAACTAGCGAAATTTGTATCAAGATACTATACACCTCTGCCTAACACATCAGGGAATACAGGCGTTATGCTGTGATGTTATGTAAAGAAAAACAATTTTCATAGATCACATCGCAATAATTCAAACTTGCCCAAAGATATATTGACTAATCAGTGAACTAGTTTCGTTACAAAACTGAATCCCAAACATGGCTGAATGATTTGTTATACATTACTGTAACGTCACAGAGTAAGTTATTAGTGGAGTGCTAGATTGTAGACAGAAATAGGATTGGCGATACGGTTACTAAGCCAGTTACATCACAACACGCCTATATTATTGTCATCTTCCGACTCACACTTAGGAGAATGATCTCCGAAGGGTGAGCTGGAGGTGTACTGGCAGTACACCTACATATCGCCGTTGTGTAAGTCCCATGTAATAGGGGCGTTTCATCATCATCATTTCAGACAAAAGACAGCCACTGCTGGACATAGGCCTCCTCCACGTGTCGCCACAAGGACCAGTCCTGTGCGTCTTGGATCCATCGGATTCCCGTGACCCTCACCAGTTGCTCATCATGCTTTACACTGTAGACTGTTGTCGACCGAAGAATAGAAACATTTCTTCTCTTCAGTTTTAACATCGCCATACTTCGTCGACAAAACCTGTTACTATGGTGGTCATGCTACACGTGCAGGTTGTAGCTATCTGACGCAGGTCCTCACCGGACACGGTTGTTTCGGGAGGTTCCTGCATCAGATAAGGCGGGAGGAAACGCCCGGGTGTTACCACTGCGCGGATCGCCCAGAGGACACGGTGGAGCATACGGTGGAGGTCTGCCCCGCTTAGGCGGAGCACCGCCGTGTCCTCGTGGATGCGATAGGTGGCAGCGACCTCTCGCGCCCGGCCCTGGTTCAGGCTATGGTACGGAGCAAGAGGGAATGGGAAGCAGTCTCCTCCTTCTGCGAAGCAGTAATGCTTGCGAAGGCGGAGGCGGGCCGGGTGAGGGAAGCTCAACGAAGTGGCCCTCACGGCCCCGGCCGCTACCACCGCACAAGAGGCCCTGGGCCTAGGACGTCGCGAGACGATCTCCGGCCACCGTAGACCCGAGCCTGCGGACGGCGAGCAGTGGGTAGCTTGCCGTCCGATCAGCACCAGGCCCGTGAGGCGACGGCTCGTAGTATTCCACTCGCGCCACAAAGAGATGATTGTCAGTCACCACTGACGGGGCCCATCGTGGCCGGTGCATGCCTTAACATCAGTTACCGCACCCCTGGGCACTCAGGCAGGAAAGGAACAGGGGTGGATTTTAGTCAGTAAGAATCTGACACGCCTTTGGATGATTTTCCACCCACAAAAAAATAAAGACTCCGGCAGGGAATTCCGCTCCTTAGCTGTACGCACAATGAATTTGTCCTCAAAACGTTTTGTACGTATAGCTGGATGGCATGGGATGTCCACCATGTACTGGTGGCACAGCACCTTACATCTAGTGGTGGAATGATGTAACGTGCTGGACGGAATTAAACTCTCTCATTATATGGCGACACTATTTTATTCAATTTATCCATGCCTTGATCAACGCAAAGATTTCTCGTCTCTCAAGTTACGACTCCATTAGCTATTCACTCTCAACAAAAACCTAGTTTTGTATTTATACAATCATTCGCTTTGATAAACACGGCCTGTTCGATAGTTTGTGCTCAAGTTCAAACAGGGCTTCCATATTAGTTTCATTGGTAGATGTTACTCGCTGTTTTCATGTTGATTCGGAGTTATTGATCCGTTTGTGTTTTTGCTCTGGCGCTTTGTAGGTACTTGCGTATTGGATTGTACGAGTAGATATTGCTTTAATGTAGATAAACCTTTGTGCATGAAGTTTTTATAAATAAATAAATACCCAATTATTTACGATCACAATTTAAGGCGCTGATATACGACTTCCATTTCTAAACGACTAGTCTTATTTCTTTGAAAAAAAAAATATGTTACCTAGCCTAGACAATTTTTTTCGTAGTTTAATATGTGAATATTTGAAATTATATTTTTATAAGATAAAGTAAGGCCAACTAGCAGGGATACGAAAGGTCATTAACCTAAAGAACAACTGTGGCGTTGACAATCTAATATTTATCTCTTTCCATCTTGTGCCTTTGTCGTAATGTCTCGGTCTCCCGGCAAAAACATGACAACGTTAAGACGGGTTCGCCAACATTCGGGCGGCCATTTTATCGCCCATTTTCGCATGGGTTTTGTTTACATTTGGTATCGCTTCTCGTTGGCCGTACTTTAGTGTAATTAATTTGTAAAGCTATGTCTAACGCGGATAAAAAATTGAGAATCACACAAAAACAATTAAGCGTATTTTTATGAAATCTTCACCATTTTAAAGACAATATAATTATTTATCTTTTAGTATACGTGTTTTAGTATAATACTTGTTGTTTTATGTGTTATAAATTAATAATGCGTCTAATTTGGGACAGCGCTCCTTGATGGGCGAGTCTTATTACTGGGAGGACGTACAAAACCGTTCAAAAATACATTTGGTACGGAACTCTAAATATGCGAAGTCAGTTTTTTTTATTAACATTGTTCTCACATAATAGAAGCATCAAGATATAAATGTAACCAGGATTCGTAATAGATAACATGTTTTAAAAGAGTGTCCATGGAGTTTCTTGCACGTTCTTCTCTATAGAGATCTACGCTTTGGAATGTGCAATTAACTTCATCTTTCTGACTGACCGACTTGACAATTCAAAAGTGTCTGTAATTGGTTTATTTAAATAGATGCTTTGAGATTAATTTTGATTTTTTAGGGTACAGAAATGTCTTCTAAATATAATCTTCCTCTAAATGGCCCCATTTCCACGAGTGGTAGTTATTACCACTGCATTCACCAGTGAAGATACACAGAAGGGTTCTGTAAAATACTTACATAGCAACATTGGGATACGTACGGACGGCTAAAAGTGTGAAACGCATTACTGTTCAATCAGCAAATGAGACAAACGGAATGTATTGTTTCAATCACTTATCGTATGTCTAAGAAGTTGGTATCTAAGCTTATAGCGTCGATATATTTGTAAGAAATGGTCCTATTTCTAAGTATATTTCATTTTGAATAATAGTACCAGGAGGATTCCTCTGACTTAGGATTCTGACCACTATACCGTTTCATACCATAACCGTGGTAGGAACGTATTAAGCACGGAAAGAAACTCGACACGGGCTACTATGCCAACTAGAACGTATCAACAGCGTATCATACCCGTGCATAACGGGTTTGGTGACCGTAGCATACGCGTAATATCCGCGTATCATTCCCGTATCATCCGCGTCTTATCCGTTCCCGTTCTCTAGGTTGAACCTTATATTTTTGCGTGAAGCAGAAGTGTCAGGACGAGTATGTGATTTTTTTTACTAAGAAAACATATTTCCTTCACCTATACGATGGCAAAAATGTACGACGTCATTTCAGGGGCTTTAACCGGTCACCCTACGTGGTTATAACCCGTATACTCACCGTTCGTTTTTAATTTAGATGTTTTGCCGTAACTCAATTAATATGTTCATAGTAATAAACATAAAGTCCCCTTCTAAATCCGCATGTCAGTTTCGACTTTCACGAATTCAATATATGTTTATACACACTGTTCAAGTATGTGGCGAAGCCACGGCGTGATCTAGTTCGATTCGATTCATTAAATGTCCGGAGTTGACACCGAGTTCGATAGATGGCGTTGACATCGAATTAGATTGCGCTATGGTTTCGTTACCGTCGCTAGTATAAGTAGTTTTAGAAATATTTTTTTGTGTGAATTGAAATACAGAATAAAATAAAATAAATAAATAAATAAAATTTTTATTCATGTTGTCTGGTAAAACAGTAAATACATTTTTGCTTAAATCTATGTCAAGTTCACAAGTGAACGCGAACGCGCGCGCGCGTGAGAATAAACGCTAACGAATAGTAGTTATAATAAAGCTGTATCATTTTTCGCCTAACGGAGCCCAAGATTTGTTCATGGTCCTTCGAACGGATTTGGCTGGGCGTGTTTTTTGGTAATCACCGGTGGTGGTAGTGGTTACTACCCCATTTCGTCGCTACTGGCAGTGGATCGCTGTCCAGAACATCCCTACAGCAAGGCGTCTGGAAAGGCGTCAAGGCAGTGGAGGAGCCGGGTGGCAACGTCCGGAGGAGCGGTGAACTCGGGAGGTGATAAACAAGTTGCAGAGGTTGCGGAGCGCCAGAGGGCGCCACTTGCAGCAGGCGCGTGACGTCGAAGACAATTAGTGACAGTGAGTGCGGTGTTCAATTGTGAGTACATTTACGCCTTTATTTACTAGAATAAATAAAAGTTGAGAATTTAAGAAACTCATGCAAATTTGAACTTTAAAGTAAAGACTAGTGGAACTTAGAAAAAATCAAGGATCTTTGAAGATAGTGCAATTTAACTTGAAGAATTTAGTTAGTTTGGACTTGTAATAGTTTTAAGTAAAAGTTGGTTGAGACGGGGAATTCATGCCCGAATTTTTGTAGAATTACGTACAAAAAGACTTGTAAAATTTTGCTAATTTGTGTTTAATTTTGCGTACATTTATTGGAAGCACGGGCGGGCTAAGAGACTTCTGTTTAATTTAGCATAATTACATTTGTTGTTGTATTGGGAGACGATTTTGTTTGAGTGTTTTTTGAGTCAATTACAGTTTTGGATAATCAATTAAAAATGGAAGCGTTCAACGATTTACAGGAGGATATTAGAGCGAAAATGCTGAAAGTTAAGACTAATTTTAAAAAGTCTCCTAAAGAGCGTTTGACTGTTCCATATATTGAAACTAGACTTGACAACCTAGAGCAACAGTGGAGTTTATTTACCAGCACTCACACTAAAATTATTAGTCAGGTTAAGCGAAGTGATTTGTATAATTCGGATTATCACAAAAATTGTATTTATGATGATGTGGAGGAATTGTATGTACAATTTAAGACTGAGTTAAAGGAATTGTTATATAATTTAAAAACACCAAAGACAGAGTTAAATTCAAGTTCTACAAGTCAATGTGAAGGTTTAGCTAGGCGTTTCAAATTGCCAGAAATTAAAATACCTACGTTTTCAGGGAAATATACAGAGTGGCAGACGTTCAGAGATTTGTTTTTAGGGCTTGTGCATGAAAACAAGTCTCTGGATGACGCTCAAAGGTTCTACTATCTCAGGGGACATTTAACTGGTGAAGCGGAACAGTTGTTGCGAAACATTAAAGTGACATCTGATAGCTATCAAGTTGCTTGGGAAAAATTGGATAGCATGTACAACAACAAACGGTTTTTGGCTAGCGGCATTTTGAATCGGCTACTAAATCAAAAAAGTTTAGGGTCTGAATCTGCATCTGAAATTAAAAAGTTAATTAGTACAACATCGGATTGTTTAGATACTATAAAAAATCTAGGTGTAAATATTTCATCTTGGGATATTTTGATTATACATATAATGAGCGCTAAATTAGACAAAGATACCCGAAAAGCATGGGAATTAAAAGTGGCCTCAGATCCAACTGACGAATTTCCAACGTTTGTGCAATTTTCTGATTTCTTGATAGGGCGTTTTAGAGGTCTAGAAAATTTAGATTACAAGTGTAACAGAGTGGAGAACAAAAGTACAAAATCTTTTCATATTGTGAAAGAGAAAAACATTGTGTCGTGTGCATATTGTGCTGCAGATCATAAAATAACTGCTTGCAAAAAATTCGCTAAAGAATCTAACGACAAACGGCGTTATGTTGCAATGGAGAAAAATTTATGTTTTGTGTGTTTGAACCGCAACCACTCTGCCAAGTTTTGTAAAAACAATGTCCGATGCCAGGTGTGTAAGCGCCGCCACCATTCATTATTGCACCCTAGTGGTGATTCTGGTTCTGTTAGCGCAGAAATTGATACGGTTCACGAGGGAGCTTCGTCGACTAGCAAAAAGTTGATTGAAGAGAATGCTGCATCAGGCAGCGATAGGTTTTCCGCGCAAGCGGAGGGGTCTAACAAGCCACTTGTGTCTTGTCTTTCGACAGGGAACTGTTGTAAAACGGTTTTATTAACTACAGCTGTGGTGCAAGCTGAGTCAAAAGACGGGACTTATCTTCCGGTTAGGGCATTGTTAGACCAAGGTTCGCAAGGATCTTTCATTACAGAATCTATGGCTCAGTACTTAGGATTAAAAAAGATTGCGGCCAAACACACTATAGTAGGTGTAGGTGGTGACAAAAGTGTGACTTCGAAGTACACTGTCAAAATCAATATAAGGTCGAGAGTAGATCCCCAGTTTCAGGTTAAGGTCGATGCTTATATCTTGAAATCAGTTACGTCCCTTCTCCCAGTTGCCAAAGTAACCAGGGTAGAATGGGTAAATCTGACAGTGGATGATTTGGCTGATCCTGAATATCACAGGCCTAATAAGATCGATATCTTATTAGGTGCTGAAGTATACAGTCAAATCATTCAAGAAGGCATTCAAAGAAATTTGTGTGGTTCTCTCTTGGCGCAGGAGACTGCTTTCGGGTGGATAATATCAGGAGTCTGTGAGGTTGATAATTCATCTAATATACATTCTCACATTAATGTGATGCATTCAAGTTTTGATGCTGACGATATGCTGAAAAAGTTCTGGGAACTATTCTACTATTAACAAAAATAACTATTCACAGCTTCCACGATGAGAAATGAGGAGGGCAGGTATATTGTGAAACTACCGCTACGTGATCCTGACCCGGTCAGCAGGCATGGTGAGTCCAGGAGTATTGCTGAAAAAAGATTAAAAGGATTAGAAATAAGGTTAGGAAAAAACCCAAAATTAAAGGAAGATTATACAAAGGTCATGAAAGAATATTTAGAATTAAATCACATGGTCAAGGTTACCGATAAAGAGAAGAATATTAAAGCAGCAATTTATTTACCCCACCATGCAGTTGTACGGGAGGATAAGGAAACGACGAAGGTCCGAGTCGTTTTTGATGCTTCCTGTAAGGGAACCAATGGCAGAGCACTTAACGACGAATTGATGGTTGGCCCGGCATTGCAATCTGAACTCCGTCATACCATTATGCGCTGGAGATCGTATAAGATAGGTCTGGTAGCGGATATCATCAATATGTATAGGCAAGTGTTGGTAAATAGGGAAGATACTCCATTCCAAAGAATACTTTGGAGAGATAGTCCGGAAATGGAGCTCCAGGAGTATGAGCTGATTACCGTTACTTTCGGTACTGCATCAGCACCATATTTGGCGGTAAGGTCGTTACAACAGCTGGCCTATGATGAATGCCTGGATAGTCCAGGTATTGCAAAAATCATCTTGAAAGATTTTTATATGGATGATGTGATGACCGGAGCTGAAGATGTAGAAGGTGGTTTTAATATTTACTCAGAGTTAACTACTGTGCTAGCCAAAGGAGGGTTTCAGTTGCAGAAATGGAGAAGCAATTGCCGAGAGTTGTTAGATAAGATATGGAATGAAAAAGGTGGTAAGGCCGAAGGGTTAAGTATAAAGGTAGATGACATAACAAAGATTTTAGGACTTACCTGGAATCCAAGTGGTGACTTCTTTCAGTACTCCGTCGATCTTACGCCGCTAGTTGAGCCTGCAACAAAAAGAAAAATTATTTCTGACATTTCACGGTTATTTGACCCACTCGGATGGTTAGCGCCCAGTATTATTTTAGCCAAAATATTAATACAAAAGCTGTGGCTAGCTGGAATTGGGTGGGATCAAGAAGTTCCAAGCGATTTATTAAGTGAATGGGTTACTTACCGTCGAAACTTGGCTTCTTTGGTTGAGATAAAAATCCCGCGTTGGTTACACACTTACAATAAAGATAAACGAGAATTATACGGGTTTTCGGATGCCTCAAAGGTGGCATATGCTGCTGTTGTATACCTCAGAGTAGTGGACGACAAGGGAAAAATCCACGTCTCTTTATTAACTTCTAAAACGAAGGTTGCTCCTATTAAACAAGTGTCGATCCCCAGGCTCGAACTTTGTGGGGCTGTACTTTTGGCTAAGCTCATTGTTGAAGTGGCCGAAGTTATGGGAATACCCAAAGATCAGTTGTATGCTTTCACCGACAGTGAGGTAGTTCTAGCCTGGTTAAATAATCATCCGAGCCGCTGGAAGACCTTTGTGGCAAATCGGGTTTCAGAAATTTTATTAACTCTAGACACCCAGCACTGGTCTCACGTACCCACCAAGAAAAACCCAGCGGACTGCGCATCGAGAGGTATATCTCCGGCAGAACTTTCAACAACTTCCATATGGTTTGAAGGTCCGGACTTTCTAAGACAAAACTTAATTATTTTTAAAAGGCCTAAGCACCTCGTGACTAATCTCGAACAAGTTAGAGTACAAACGGCTGTCTTTGACGTTGCTTTTTGGCAAAGGTTTTCCTCGTTCTCCAGGCTTGTTCGAGTGATTGCCTACTGTCGACGATGGTTGAATGTGCGAGGGAGTGTAAACACCAGCCATGACACTAAATATTTGTCCAGAAAAGAAATTGAAGACTCCATAGAAGTTTGTGTTAGGAGATGTCAGGAAGAAGGATTTTCGGAAGAGCTAGAAGAACTTAAAAGAAAGGGAAGTTTGGATAAGAAAAGGAAGAAGCTAAGGTCCTTAAACGTATTTTTAGATTCAAACGGTATAATAAGAGTTGGCGGCAGATTGGAAATGTCTTCTTTAACGTTTAACGAGAAACATCCGATTCTCATACCAAAGGAATCATTTTTAACTGGTCTTTTGATTGCAGAAGCGCATCAAAAAACTATGCACGGTGGTCCGCAACTCATGGTCACGTACTTGCGGTCAAGGTACTGGATTGTAGGCGCCAAAGTTTTGGTTAAAAAGTGTTACAGAGGCTGTGTCACTTGTATTCGGTACTCCACCAAAGCCACGTCTCAGCTCATGGGACAAGTACCTTTATCACGTGTGACCCCAAACAAGCCATTTTTCATTAGCGGCGTAGATTACGCAGGGCCTATAAATATAAGAGTATCAAAAGGTAGGGGCAATAAGTCATATAAGGGTTACGTTGCATTGTTCGTATGCATGTCGACAAGAGCGGTGCACCTTGAGGCTGTCAGCGAATTAAGCACCCAAGGTTTCTTGGCGGCATTTAGAAGATTTGTCGCAAGACGAGGTAGATGTGCAGAGTTGTACAGCGATAACGGAACAAATTTCGTCGGAGCTGCTCGCGAGTTATTGTGCCTGTTCAATGAACAAAAATCAAACTTCAAACCGGAACTAGCAGAATATTTCGCGAACAACGGGACTCATTGGAACTTTATTCCTCCTCGCGCGCCCAATTTCGGAGGACTTTGGGAGGCAGGAGTAAAGTCCATGAAGTTCCATCTTAAACGAGTCATAGGGAACTCTACGCTGACCTACGAGGAGATGGCCACAGTGTTAACTCAAATTGAGGCCTGCCTAAATTCAAGGCCAATGTCACATGTAGAGGACCAAAACGAACTTTTTGTATTGACTCCTGGTCATTTCCTGGTGGGGGAACCACTCGTCGTAGTACCTGATTCAAATTATGAAGCTTCGAACATCCACACTCTGCGGCGATGGCAACTCCACCAGAGAATGATGCAGGACTTTTGGCGTAAATGGTCTCAAGATTACCTTCATCAATTCCTGCAAAGGAATAAATGGGAATACCAGAATCCAGAACCATCACTAGGCGATGTAGTTTTAGTTAAAGAAGACGATTTACCTCCTGGAAAGTGGTTGTTGGGCAAAGTGGAGCACAAACACCCTGGTCCAGATAAAATTACGCGGGTAGTTGCTATCCGAACAAAAAATTCTGTAGTTAAAAGACCTACATCAAAATTAGCGATATTGCCCATGGCAAAATAAGATTTATGTTGAGCATTCCTTACTTTAGACTGTGACATGGCGAACGATTAGAAGGACATTCTGCATTATGTCCTTGGTGGGCGGTATGTTCAAGTATGTGGCGAAGCCACGGCGTGATCTAGTTCGATTCAATTCATTAAATGTCCGGAGTTGACACCGAGTTCGATAGATGGCGTTGACATCGAATTAGATTGCGCTATGGTTTCGTTACCGTCGCTAGTATAAGTAGTTTTAGAAATATTTTTTTTGTGTGAATTGAAATACAGAATAAACGCTAACGAATAGTAGTTATAATAAAGCTGTATCATTTTTCGCCTAACGGAGCCCAAGATTTGTTCACACACTCTATGCTTAAAAACAAACAAACACATGAACACATATTCACTCTCATATACACACACGCTTATACACATTTTTTTTTATTCTTATCCTTTAACATAAGTACTTTGTTCGCCCACTGCACGTACCAATATTTTGTAACCGCAATAAGACTGATTTCTTCCTGATTCTTTCCTAAGATACAGACAGGTTTTCTACCTAGTTAAGGAACAAATATAAAATGGATCATAGCACTCCCTGTCCTATGATCCATTTTATATTTGTTGTACTGGTTTTTCTTTATAACAATTAAGTATATAAGACAACTCTGTATGCCATGTACAAACAACTTATTAAATAAATAAATAAAGTATTATTATTACGGGCGACTACGGAACCCTACACTGTGCGTGGCCCTACAGGCACTTGGCCGGTTTTTGAAGCTAAAGGAAACTTCACGCTTCATAGAAGTTGCGATGTAGGGGCTATTTCTTAAAAGAAAAATAAATTGAAGCATATATTTTATGGAAAATCAATAAAGATATTGAATAGGTATTGAGTATTGAGAAACCAAATAAAGCACTATTCTTAAACAAATCCAAATAAATAGAAGGAAGGTACAATAAAATATCTAATTCCAAACCCTAATTACCATCTCAAATCTTCCCTTATAAACAACCCCCCGAAATCTTTCAAGTCTGTTATCGGAACTAGTAAGTTAGAACCGGGACCTAAGGCCGGGACTTAAGTCCCATTGTCTAGTACACACTGCAGATTAATTACCCCGCGGTAGGGCCATGCGGGTAGAAACATCTTTGCTTTCAGAAGGAGTATTACGGAGGTTTTGGGAAGTTTGGTTTGGTAGTATCTTAGTTATAACGTTTGATGGAGATATATTAGAATATCTGTTATAAATATACTCCATTCACGGATGCAAATCATTGTCAAAGTTAAGTTAACACAATTTTATTAATTCTTTAATTTTAATTTTATAACAGTCACAAATAACAACTAAATCACGAAAATTTGGCAAGGTGCCGATTCTGTGGTTCAATAACTAAACTAAAATTAGAGAATCGCTATCTTTTACTGAAAGGCAGTGCGACAAAATGACGGCTATAGCTATGAACTAAGTTAGAGATGTCAAACTGGTTTACGCCTGGCGGTTTACCGTGTTATTAGTCGACATGTTTTACGTGAACGTATTTCCATACAAATTAAGGAGTTTGTATGAAAATATTAGCTCAACCAAATTTGACAGCTCTAATTTACGTCCATCTCTTTCTTGTTTTATTAGAGAGAAAAAGATAGCAATAGCCTAATATAAAGTTTAGTTTGTGCACAACAGAATCGGCACCAATAATAATTAACAAGGCGTCGCATTTACAAGTATTCATATTGAATGAAAATCACAGAACACTATTTACGTTTATTTAACAGACGACATAAAGCAGTAACATTGGAAAAACCCGGCTGTCACAACTTATGAAGGTAATATGTAACATCTTTTTGGTAGAATTATAGTGAATCGAAAAAGGTTCGGGGTATGTTCACTCCTGCGTCTTTTAGGTTTTTAGTACTGACACGGTAATTTTAAATTGGAATAACTAAATGAAATATAACTAAATGAAAGCCACATAATTTCATAAGATAAATTTAAAATAGTTTTAAATAGGTGTAACAGCTGCTGTATACTTAGACTATGAAAGGTTATAGACAAAGTGTCAAAAGCCAGCAATCTGAAGTAACAGAATGAGAAGCCGGATTGTATCTGTACACGCCAAATAAGCTCACACAGATTAAATGAGAAGCCGAACCGTCATCGCTATGTTCGTCGAGGTCACTCACGCATTTTAACGATCCTGCTTCATTTAATGTCCAATGACGTTGCGTCTATAACCTTTCATAGTCTAGGGCTGTATACATAAATTATAATAAATTCGGCTTCTATCGTAACTGTAACATGTTTATACATGTTTTCTTTGATACAAAGTGTGCATTATAAATAACTCTTTTTAACTTCTGTCTAATGCTTGCCAATGGAGTTATAGATAAAAGTAGTGTATTTTGGAGTCGAGAAACTGCAATGACAAAATTGACCACGTATATGAAAGGACAATTTTACTACATAATAATTAGCAACAAATCATATTGAGAAATTGCTTCCGGATTTTTTTCTTCACTAATGCAAAATACACCACATTGCAAACCTTAAAGTGGTAAAGTTACAATGTTGGTAGCAAAAACTGGATTGGATGATTTCCCTCACAAAAAAAAAAAACAAGCCAAAACTGGTAAAACAGACAAAAACAGATGATTTCCAACATTTTTTTTTCTATTTTTTTAGGGGTTTTTATCCACACGGACCAGTGGTGGCCATGAGCAGTGGTGGCCTAGTGGTATTGGCCGTGACTTACAAGGTTGCAGGTCGTGAGTTCAAACCCCGGCAGGTGCTTTATAATAATAATAGCCTTTATTCAGACACAAAAAGATGTTTACAAAATAATAATCTTAAGTTACCGACTCTGCTGAGTCGATGACATCGACAACTTCGTCTGTTTGCCCAACTTTGGCAAAGGCCTCCTCCATTTCCTTCCACTCTACTCGGTTTAGAGCTTTCCTTGTCCATAGTTTTCCTGCTATCGCCTTTATCTCGTCTTCCCACCTTCGAATCTGTCTGCCTCGTTTCCTTTTCCTATTTATAGGGTACCAAAATACTATGCTTCTGTTCCACTTTTCAATGCCTCTAATTGTATGTCCTGTCCATTGCCATTTAAGTTTTCGTATTCTAGTTGTAACATTTTGTATTTTAGTGCGATTTCTGATGGTTTTGTTTCGTACTCTGTCTGATTTTCTTAAACTGAAGACGACCACTACTCTCCGGCAGGCGCTTTACTTTGTGTAAATTATTTCATCACCACTGCTCTCAAAACGGTGAAGGAAAACATCGTGAGGAAACCGGCATGTCCTAGAACCAAAAATTCGAAGACATGTGACATCCACTAATCCGCATAGGGCCCGCGTGGTGGATTACGGCCCACACCCTCTCACAGAGAGGATGCCTGTGCCCCAGCAGTGGGGACATTAAAAGGCTGATGATGATCCACACGGATACGTTAATCCCATTATACCTTATACTCTATTTACACACAACTATACACCTATAATTATGCACCTATACACCATGCCATGGGCTTCGCCCGCATAGAATTAGTACTTTAGCTCGCCGTCCAATCAGAACCAGGCCCGAGAGTCGACGGCGCGTAGTGTTCCACGCGCGCCTCAAAGAGTTGTCAGTAATACATGACGGGGCCCGTGATGGCCGATGCCTGCCCAGGGGTCGTGGATAAATTCGGAACGGAGTTACCGCGCCTCTGGACACTCAGGGCACGAAACGAACAGGGGTGGGTATTAGTCAGTAAGAGTCTGACACGCCCTCCCGCCCCACCCAGAGCGGGAGAAGTCATATATCAAGTTGACTTCCCATCCCCAAAAAAAAAACGGTCGAATTTCGAAAAATCCTTTCTTAGTACATATCTACTGTTCATTAAGAACACACCCTCCAAATTTCATGTCTCTAGGACCAGCGGACTTAAGATAAGATGTGGTTTATATTTCCCGAAGTGGTTAGTGGTTGCAAAGTTATTACATAGACAAACCGACAAACTCGCATCCATAATCCTAAGAAGGACATCAGTCTAACTTTAATCTCTCGGTTACTAAAGCTGCGATCAAAATGATTAGCACAGTCTGTTCCAAAGATGTTTTTATTAGCTTTCGTCAGCGGCTTTACATGCGTTTAATTAGTACTTCTCTTATTCGGTGTTGAATCAACAAATTATTAACACGAGAAGGCAGTATTCCTAACCTATAAAACTAAGACCAGATTTGCACAAAAATTCTATGACTATAGTGGACCTAGATTATACAAACAAATGAATAAGCTCATGAATATCTTTAATGATAATATGCGCGAATGTAAAATAAAAGTGGCTTCATGGTTATCAGGCTTAGACTATCAGGAAACTGAAGAACCGCTGGAAATAACGAAATGCAATGTAATTTTTTGTAGTATTTAAATATAAAATATATACCTGTCATCCTAAACATACAAATAAAAATAACTTTCACTGACATTCACTACACACCACACATTCACCATACATCATACACTCATTACACAACACACATACCTACCTACTCTGGCTCAATGTTCACACACTCATTCACTCTTCTACTATATTTATAACTAATAGCTAAATTGTTTTTGATATTACTTATTTTTGTCTATTTTTGGTTTTGAACGTGGCAATTTTATATGTACCTATTCGGTTGTTATTATGACTACTTTTACTTTTTACTTTATATTTTAATATCATATCATTTCGGTGGGGACCTGGTGTCCTGAAGTACAGGCTTCGGCTTAGTTTGGGCACCAGTCTCCCACAAATAAAATATTTTTCCTATGTATGTCATTTCTAATAATACTTACTTACTGGAGTCATCTGGATTTTGGAGCTAAGTTCCTATATTTTGTATGTATTAAGTTTTTCGTTTTGTTTTATTTGTGGATTAGAAAATAAACGATTTTATTATTATCATAAATTAAGGAATATAAGGAATACCACAAAGCCTTTGTGCTATTCCAGACTATAATCTATCTCTGTGCCAAATTTGATCCAGATCGGGTCTGGCGTGATTGAGTAAATAACAAACATTTAAAACTCTAAGCATTTACTTCAAATAAACCATTTACAAGCACTTTTGAATTGTCAAGATGTCGGTCGGTCAGAAAGATAAAGTTAATTGCACATTCCAAAGCGTATAGATCTCTATGGAGAAGAACGTGCAAGAAACTTCATGGAAACTATTTTAAACTATGTTATGTATTACAAATCCTGGTTACATATATCTTGGTAAGCACCAAGATATATATAATTCCATCCCCATCATCACTCATCCATCCAGCCACCCAAACTTTCAAATTTATAATATTATAAATACTAGCTGACCTGGCAAACGTTGTCCTGTCATATAAAAATCGCGATTAAAAAATGGAGGGTAAAATACTTTGCGACCTATTCTCATACCTACCAAATACACAACAAAAAAATAGTTAAAATCAGTCGAGCTGTTTCGGAGGAGTGCATCCACAAACACCGTGACACGAGATTTTTATATATTAGAATATACCTATATGGTAGGATACTAGTAGGTAAAGGAACACTACCTGTCACTGTGATTATCGTTGGTCGTCATTTATTTTTACTTTATATGTGTATATATATTATATTTGTGTATATATGATACAGCATATGTATGTATATGTGTATCTGTTGTATTGTATTGAATATTGTATTGTCACACCAATGACAGCCCCATATCTTGTCCAGGCAATTACTCTCCATTCTAGGTTGCCTGGAAGAGATCGCGGAAAGCGATAAGGCCGCCGATTGTATTTGCTTTAGTTTTTAAGTTTCTTTAGTTATGTATCATGCATGGTGTACAATAAAGAATATAATAAATAAAATAAATAAATAGTAGAAAGTATGATTATTTCGACTGCACAAAGGTCAATTTTCTATATTGCACCTACTATTTCTGTCTCTGCATCACCCCAAGGTTGACTGGTAGAAAATGTCTGAGGCATTAAGTCTGCCTCTGTACTTGTCTGTGCACAAAGTGTTAAATAAATAAAGGTACAAAGGTGGATCGAATCCTTTACACACGCTCCGAAAATAAAACTCGTGTTTCTCAAAAAAAAAAACCGGCCAAGAGCGAGACGGACTCGTGCAAAGGGTTCCGAACGAATCACATATTTTTTAAATGGCTTTATAAAAAAGTTTTACAAACTTGCACGTGAACTTAAAAATACTTCTACATGAAATTTAGTTATGTAAGCGAACAACTATAGGTTATGGTGGCACTTCACATCGCTATTCGATGTTCGGGTTTTTATTCGTCTTTGTTCGCTATATTCGTGTTGAATTCCGAATAACACGAACACACACGTCGTTCATGAACAGCAAATACGCCGAACATTTACGAATTTTCGGATATTTGGCGTATTCGTCTTGTTCGTGAGAATAGGCAAATATAGACGAATAGAGCTACTTCACATCGTCCTGTTTGGGCAAATAAGACAAATACGCGAACACGAATAGCGATGTGAAGTGCCACCATTATATTTTTGGCTTATCCTTAAAATAGTGTAAGAGACGTTCACGCCTCAAGCTTTAAAGAAAATGTTATAGTTATAACTACAACATTTTCTTGTTTACGTTTTTATTTGATTGAAGCTTAAAAAGATTTTAATTTAATTATACCTACTTTATTTCATACTTTTTAGCATTAAAATTTATTGAAATACTTTTCCTGACACCAGGAGTGTATCGACTATAAGGCCGAAAGAGTCAATACCTGGGGCAGCAATCTGACATATTTTTCTAGCCTGCTGCCCTGTAACTTCTTGTCGGTCAAAAGAAAATCGAATTTATAAGGCCGGTGTGCAATAACTTGTCAAGACATTTCTGACTAGCCTTACCAAATCATGACCTTCAGATCCAACATCAGACTCTGGACTATACCTGGAAATATACACGAGCCGCGGCCACAATTACGGCAGGTCCTGCAGCACTCGCTGCTGGTACTCCACCATGCGCAGCAGCTGCGCCAGCGCCACGGCGCTGCCCTCGCTGGTGGCGTAAATAACTTTAAAATGATTCATTTTAAAATTATGAAAAAAGGAAATTGAGACCTTCACAATGCGCCGTTTCATTTGATATGTCGCACGGTATTAGTTTGAAAACTTTATCTTTAAATTTTCCGATTATCACCCCAAAAGTGACCCCATATTCCAAATTAATTTATTTACGTTACTTGCCCAACATTACGTTGGGTCGTTGAAATACACCTGTGTAGCAAATATCAACTTAATAAATTGGCTGTGACAAACGGACAGACAGACAGAAGCACGAGTGATCCTATAAGGATTTCGTTTTTACATTCGGATGTTCGGAACCCTAAAAAAAAGAATGGTTGTTGTTTTTTTCTAGAAAACACCTTAAATAATATATAAAGGAATTATGTAACAGCTACGCAGCTTCAGACCACTGAAAATAGCAGCAAAAATAATCTTTAAACATCTATCATCATCATCATCATTATTTCAGCCGAAAGACGTCCACTGCTGGACATAGGCCTCCCCCAAGTGTCTCCACAACGACTGGTCCTGAGCGTCTCGTATCCATCGTATTTCCGCGACCCTCACCAGGTCATCGGTCCACCTTGTGAGCCACCCAACGCTGCGTCTTCTACAGAACGTCTATCTTTACCGTAAAACATAACAACCCTTTTGGCAGAGTCTTAAATAGCCATAACAATACTAACAATAAAAATATTATTTGTGTGGAATGCGCCTAACCCTGCCAGATAATATCGCCGTCTTAAAGGCCCAGAACTAAGCGAAAACAAATTATTTCCTTACAATATTATCTCGGCCATGTTTTGCGGCTGTTTATCAAAACCGCAGTAGGAGACAAAACCCTAATCTTATCTCCAGACGAAATACTCGATTGTTTGTCAAAGGCCTTTCTATCTGTTTGTGAGGACTTATTCGTTTTTACTCGATTCCGTCTTAGTTTAATATTGGATTTAGATACAGAGCTCGGAGTCGTAACTCTTGTAACAACTAGAGATTCCAAAAATATTCAAACACGTGCAATGTGCCCTAAATATACCGATAACTACAGAAAACCTCACTAGGTGAACCGTAGACCTAGTGAGGGTCGTGGTTAGCCGATGGGTGTTAGACGCAGGGCCGGTCGTTGTGGCTATACTTGGGGGAGGCCTATGTCCAGCAGTGGACGTCTTTTAGCTGAAATGATAATGATGATTTTGACAGTCACTGCATTGCATGTTCACGCTTGCATTATATGTTAAGTTTGACATTACCCGTCTCTAGCAGTACCCACCGACGTTTCCGTGTTCTATGGATTCAGATGTGTTTGATCTTTCGCTTACAATGCTGTCATATTTTATGATAAATCTGTTTTCAATCACAAAAGACCGTTTCTTATTCTTTTGTTGAACATTTTTGGACAGGCGTAGGAAAATTTTTGCGGAGATTCCTTGTGGTCCATTTACATGCAAATCCGCTGAGCTTTAAATAAGAGGGTGAAACAACGCATTCTGCATTTTTGGTTGGGATGAGCCAGCAGATTATAATACCTACTAAATCTACCTTATTCAGAAAATCGTGTGATACCGAAAAGTTTTTTAAAAGTGACTCTTTAGCACTCTGATCACCGAGCCTTCGGAAAATGATACAACAGAAGACCCTCCTTGATCGAATGCCTCAGTCAAATCCATGACATATAAAACCAAAGATCACTCAAAACTGGCTCAAGATTCGAGAAATCTCGACAGTTTTTCCCCGCTCCCATTCTCCGTTTACCGTCGCCAAATTCCGTAATACGTATCCAACGATATCAAGTCGGTCTTTATCTACAAAAGTTGGCCTTTCGTCTCCGGAGTTTAATTTTATCAGTACCAAGTTTCGACAACTAACTGGCGAGCGATTTGGGAGTTACTCCCGAGTTATTGGACCTTTTCGATGTTCTAGTGCTTTCGATTCGAGATAAAAAGTTCCGATTTTCGATTTTGAATAGGGGTGATTAAATTAATTTTGGGTTGGATCTTTTTTGATTGAAGTTAATACGATTTTGGTGACAAGGTCCAAAGAACCCTGATAACCAACGGTTTAATATTTATAAAATTTGTTTTATCGTAAACTTTCCCAAACGAAAAAATCAAGAATATTTAATCAATCAAGAATTTTCATTCAATATTTCGTTTAGATATATATTATATAAGGTCTTAAAAATAACCCTCGAAACTTTAAGGAGTGCTTTGGACCATCGTACTGAATAACTTTTACTATGGGACCAACTTTGAAATCGCGAAAAAAAAACAGCTGTCCCGTACATTTTGACGAGTTTTGCGAACATAAAATATAGGCAACAGTTCGATGGTCCAAAGCACTCCTTAAAGTTTTGAGGGTTAATTTTTTAACACCTTATATAATTATGCACCGCAAAAAAACAAACTCAAAATATAAGTTCTCGCATTGCATAAACTGAACAAAAAACAACAAATTCAAATACTAGCATCTCACTTTCAAACTAGGAAGTAAATAAATCAGTTGCTCCCGCCAAACTTTGCCGACCAATGAGCAGTGATCAATGAGCGGAGACCAGCAAAAACTGTGAGGTCGTGGGTACAGTTTGTGATTGAGTGTGAAGTCTCCTTGCTTATTCTGACGCCCTGGTAGATGCAAAAGCGGGTCTCGTTAAAATTCAATAGGTTAGATGAATAAATAAAATACTAGTGACCTACCCCTGCTTCGCTACCTTCCTCATGAATCACTCTGTCTATTGGCGATAACTGCATGAAAATCCATTCAGTAGTTTTTGAGTTTCTCGCGAACAGACGCGGCGGGGGACTTTTTTATAATAATGTAGTGAGTGGACACGTATTTTATCTTTTGTCACGTAAACAATGAGAACAACAAAAAAACCAGCCAAGTGCTAGTCCGACTCGCGCACGAAGTGTTCCGTACCATTTTCTATAAAAACGGCAAAAAAATCACGTTTGTTGTATAAAAATTAAATATTTATTTTATTCTATTTTTTTTAGTATTTGTTGTTATAGCGGCAACAGAAATACATCATCTGTGAAAATGTCAACTGTCTAACTATCACGGATCATGAGATACAGCCTGGTGACAGACGGACAGACAGACAGACGGACGGACAGCGGAGTCTTAGTAATAAGGTCTCGATTTACCCTTTTGGGTACGGAACCCTAAAAATGAGGACAGCTGAAATTTCGCGTAACGTCACACACACGGCAGAAATGTACCACTTTTTAACCGAACTTCAAAAAGAATCGGAAGATTTTATTTTCTATGTATGACTTCCCGATTACTCGAAAACAAACCGGCATGTCCTAGAAACAAAAATTCAAAGACATGTGACATCCACCAACCCGCATTGGACCCGCGTAGTGGATATAGCCCACACCCTCTCACAGAGAGGAAGCCTGTGCCCCAGCAGTGAGGACATTAAAAGGCTGATGATGAACTGGACCGACTTGAAAAAAAACAAAATTTTACCTACCAATGACGTAACAAGCCCTCACTTCTGAACGAACAACACAATAAAACGCATGAACGTTATTAACCGACTTCGAAAAAGGAGGAAGTTATCAATTCGGATGTTTGTATTTTTTTTTTTTTTTTTGTATGTTCGGGCATAACTCCGTCATATATTGTCAGATTTGAAAAATTCTTTTTTTGTTCGAAAGGGGTTCATACCGAAATGGTCCCATTTAAATTTCAAAAAGATCTGGTGATGGGTTTCGGAGACAGACAACGGAACTCTTCAAAAATTGACAGCAAATCAACCGCGATTGCTGCTATCATATGTATAAGAATTGTTAACACAGTTCAATGGGGAACCACAACTAAAAAGTGAAAAATAAAAAACTTTCTTATAAAAAAATAGAACCGACTTCCAAAAAAAGTGCAAAATAACTTTAATTTCGGAAGTCGGTGTCAAAAAACGAAGACACAAAACAGGAACACCGACTTCCGAAATTAAAGTTATTTTGCACTTTTTTTGGAAGTCGGTTCTATTTTTTTTTTACTAACCGACTTCAAAAAAAAGGAGGTTCTCAATTCGTCTGTATTTTTTTTTTTCGTATGTTTGTTACGCGATATCTTCGCCATTTGTGAATAGATTTTGATGTTTTTTTTTGTTTGGTAGGTCGTACTTCAGAGGTGGTCCCATATAAATTTTATCGAAATTGATTCAGCACTTTTTGAAAAAATCAACATAAACAAAAAATATGTATACACAGATGACGTTTTGGTTGTCTCCAAATGTTCAAATTCCATGTTATTAGGGTTATCCATTCGGGCATAACTTTAATATTTAGTTTTACTTCTGGGGTATATCAACTAAAAAGTGAAAAATAAAAAACTTTTTAAGAAAAAATACAACCGGCTTCTAAAAATTGAAAAATGACTTTAATTTCGGAAGTTGGTGTCAAATAACGAAGAAACAAAAAAATACAAACACCGACTTCCGAAATTAAAGTTGTTAAAAAGAAAACCTTTTTCAAAAGTCGGTTAAAAAGAAAACCTTTTGGTATCTTTAAACCATCATCATTTAACCAAACGACATCCGTTCATTGCTGGAAACGATGGACGCTGGACGATTTGTTACAAATTAACTCAATTTTCTCACTTATTTCAAACGAGGTTAGTTTCTCTATCTATCAGGACATCAAAAGAAGCATATTAATGCTATCCTCCAATGGGCTTGATTCCAGGCTACAAAAATATTAATTTTATTTAGTCTGTAAGTTGAATTATCAAAGTGACACAATAAAAATCTTTTTTATAAAAAATACAACCGACTTCCAGAAAAGAAAATACACCTAAACATTAAAAAATAACTTTAATTTCGAAAGTCGGTGTCAAAAAACGAAGAAATAAAATACAACGTATAGTAGATTATGCAGTTAGTTTTTCTTTCTACTCGTACTTTGCCATCAAAAACTGTGGAGTTTTCAAGTGCAGTTTGTGATTTAGTGTTAGATCTCCTACCTTTCCTGGGGCATGTGCCCCAGCACTGGGGGCATTAAAAGGTTGATGATGGATATAATTAATGGAAAAAAATTTTGTTGTTGGACCTAAATGGAACTGTTTCTGTTCCATTTAGGTCCAATTAGAATTTTTCCCATTAACTCTTATATGGTCTTGTTTAAATTGAGCGCCGCTAAAGATGCAGTCTCCTCTCTATGTCAATGAATGAATTTGTAGCTAGTTAATTTTCTTGTTCGTCGTTGGGAGTTTGGATGTAAGAAGGGATTTTGGATGTCCATTTCAATTTTTTATTATAATTATAAATGACACAGCGACCCGACCCAGCTTCGCACGGATGCAAATTATATTCACAAACCTTCCTCGTTTACCGCTCTTTCTCCTAGTGAAAACTGTATCAAAATTCGTTTCGTGGTTTAGAAGAAGCAAACGGAGAAACAGACAAACGAAAACAGCGCTTGCTAGAAGAACCAAGAGTAAGAGAGAGCTTGGTCTCCTGCAGATCTTTTCATATCATATCGGATTCGATTTCGCAAGATACAGGTAGGTAACTTAATGGCAGCTCGGAACACGAGGCGAGTAGCTTCGCAGTAGCTAATTCATATGACAGCAGCATCCCGCTAAAGGAAGGGTACTGCGCAACTAAAAGCGAACTTCAGAGCCGCCATTAAATTTGAATGGACTCGTAACAAGGATAGCCCACTAATAGTCTCCATTCCTCTTTGCGCAACATAACCCGAAGAATTGCCAAACTGAAGTAGCATTGGGCGCCTGCCCACATTGCTTGCAAAACGGATGGTCTTGGGACAGAAAAGTTCTAGAGTGGTGACCGCGTACCGGAAGACCCACCACAAGGTGGACCGATGACCTGGTGAGCGTTGCCTGGGCCGCGGGAATCTGCTGGTTAAGAGAAGCATAGAACCGGTTGATGTGTGACACTTGGGGGAGGCATTTGTCCAGCAGTGGACGTCTCTGGGCTGAAATGATGATAAGGAAATATTTCCTAAGAATGCCATATCCAATTCTTGTAAGGCCACGGTCTCCTTGCATAAAGTCGAAAGTGCTCGGCGTCGGTAATTAGAGTTTCACTATACAGTTCGCTACTTTGTCGCTGCGTCTCAACATTTTTACTATGTGCTCTGTTATATTTACCTTTTAATTAAAACAGTTATGCCGCAATTAATGGTTGACGTTTGTTTATTTTGGAAGAGGTTGGACTGCGGTGTACAAGATGGTACTATTTATTACCGTTTTTTAAGTTTTTGCAAAAAGAAATGCCAAGTTTTTCGCAAGGCAAGGCACATTGCGGGTTGTTGATTCCAGACCTCTACCGTTTGTCAATAACCTCGCAGTTTTTGCTTAAATTAGAAACTAAATTAGAATTTTTTCAAGGGGATTTACTCTCGAGATAAAAATATAACTTATATCCTTCTCCAAGGATTTTGATTTGATACTTAATACTACCTACAAACGCTATCGTAACTTTCTTAACAACTTGTCGAAAAAACTTAAAACCACTCATGATCAAAGCCTGTTTCAGGAGGCTAGGGGTGACTCAAAGGCGACTTGGAATGCCATCAAAAGTATCACTGATACGAGGCAGCAAAAGTCCTTAGCTAACGTCTTACTGGGCGTGTGTGATAACCCCAAAGACTCAATAAATAAAGTCAATCAATACTAATACTTCTCAAGCATAGGGAACACACTAGCCGACAAAATTCCAGATAATGCCCAAAGCTCAAGCAATCTTGCGTCTGCCGCGTCTCACACTGTGAACAGCCCGTGTTTCTCGATGGGTATCTTTGAGGTCTCTGATCATGAAATAGAAACAGTCATTCTCAGCCTAAAAAACAATTGTGCAGTCGGTTGGGATGGCATACCTGCTTCCTTGCTCAAATCGGCCCGACAAATATTAATACCAGCTTTAAAGCACATATTTAATCTCTCGATAGCTACTGGGACCTTCCCTAGTGTTTTTAAGAAGGCCTTATTTTAAAAGTGGCGAAAGAGACTGTGTCGGAAACTATAGGCCAATTTCAGTACTCACAACAATCTCTAAGGTTTTTGAAAAGTTGATAAATAAACAACTCACCAGTTATCTAACTCAACACAACATCATTTCTAAAAATTAATACGGCTTTATTAAGGGTAAATCAACTGAAGACGCTGTAATCGATTTAACAACCACTGTGATTCAATCCTTAGATAATAAGCTGAAAACGATAGCAGTATTTTTGGACTTGTCAAAAGCTTTCGACACAGTCTCTATTCCCATTCTTCTGAACAAGCTCGAGGCGATAGGCGTAAGAGGCACAGTGTTAGAGTTTCTTCGTAGTTACCTCGTTGAGCGTATTCAATGTGTGAAAATTGGCAATCTCACTAGCTGCGATGAATTTCTCACATATGGAGTGCCGCAGGGCAGTGTGCTCGGACACTTTATTTCTAGTGTACATCAACGACCTGTGTCAACTCTCAATTAATAACTGCAAAATTGTTACCTATGCAGATGATACAGCGTTGATAGTCCAAAGACTGGCAGCTAGCCAGTAGTGAAACAGAAAAAGCCCTCTCTACCGTAATCTCCTAGCTGAATGACAATCTCCTCACGCTAAATGCTGATAAATCTAAATTTATTACATTTTCCTCAAATTCCACGTCTCAACCACCACATGACCTTAAAATATGTGCTCACACCTGTCGTCGCTCCATGCCCAATTGCGACTCCCTACCCCTATTACGCACATCTCACATAAGATATCTTGGAGTGCAAATCGACTGCCATCTCAACTGGGAAAAACATATAAGTAATTTAGTTTCCCGCACAAAAAAGTACTATCTTCAGCTGGCTTAGAGACGTTAAAGCTTGTGTATTTTTCCTTGGTACAATCAATACTCATGTATTGCATACCAGCTTGGGGTGGTACGTTTGCTACAAATATGATGCGATTGGAGAGGGCACAAAGAGCAGTCTTAAAAGTGCTTCTAAATAAGCCTATTAGATACCCTACTTCAGCTTTGTACCAACAGAGCTCTGTACTCAGTTAGACAGCTCTTTGTGCTGCAGACCGTCATGCGCAGGCACGCTTCAATTCCATATAAGGCCAGCAACAGGCGCAGGAAGGACTTAGTATGTGCTATACAGCCGCACAGAACCGCTCTCGCCAGTAGAAGTTTTTATATTATAAGCTCTCGTCTTCACAACCGTATTAATCAAATAACGTACATACATAATCTTACTAAAAACAAATGCAAAAATAAAATACAGAGCCTAATACAGAGATTAAGTTACCAGGAGACCGAAGACCTTCTCAAACCAATCCGTTAGTATAGGTCCTCGACACACACACGACGCTTACATACATTCACATTTCACACACCATTCAGTAAACTACACAACTACATTCACCCGCGCACTATCACGCGCACACACACAAATGCTCGACATGTATGAATAGTAGCAAAATATTGTAACTTTTATTTATTAATTGTTAATTACATTAAATTATAAATAAATTAAATTGTAAATAAATCAAATTATAAATAAGTTGAATTATAAATAAATCAAATTGTAAATCAATTAAATTATTTATAGTAATTATTAGATAATTAAGTATCATCATTATAACATTGATTTTTTTTAAATATTGATCAAATTATTGTATTGCAATTCGTAGATATCAAACTTAATTTTAGTCTAATTTATTTGTTCCATCTTATTTTAAATTACATTATTTTACTGTCTTCTTAATTGTTATGGAAGGCGCTGGTACCTGTGATACAATGTTTTTATTAGTACAGGTACTAACGATACTCTATTTTTATTATTATCTATAACCTTAGCAAAACTGTTTTGTATTTGATCCTTCTAAATGTGTGTTTTCCGAAATAAACTTATTATTCCAATTATTTTATAATATATACATACAATTTACATTTTCAAATATTAAAATATCAAAATATAAAAGTAGTATCCCACCGGTATCGGGATAGGGTCCAAGCTACCGGTGGTCAGGGCTCCTGAGAGAGGAACCTCCTAACTATGCGCGCCGTGTCCAGGAGTACTGCCTTCTGGATCAAGCCCTTGATCCAGCTGCCCAACGAGAGCCTCCTTAGGTGTTCGTCGACGCTCTTGGCTATTAAGCCATTGGCCGTCACGACTGTCGGCACAATGACTACTGTATTCACTTCCCACATGTCGACAACAATATATATAATATACGACAACAACATCCAGATACTTTGTTTTTTATCTTTCTCAGCCTTCACGAGGTTCTCGTCATGAGGGACAGCTATATCAACAATCATTGTGCGACGCTCTTGTCGATCTATCACCACTATGTCAGGCTTATTTGCAACAATAGTCCTATCAGTGATGATAGATCGATCCCAATACAACGTGATATTGCCATTTTCGAGAACTGGGTCGGGCTCATACCTATAGTACGATACTTCAAATTCCACAAGACTGTATTTAAGAGCAAGTTCCTGGTGGATAATCCTGGCTACAAGGTTGTGTCTATGCAAATAGTCTCCGTTAGCTAGACGAGGACAACCAGAAATAATGTGTCGGATTGATTCCCCGGGCCGGTGGCATGCCCGACAGATGTCAACCGTACCGTCCTTCACAATATATTTCCGGTAGTTATTCGTTATCATAACTTCGTCCATAATCGCACAGACAAAACCTTCGGTTTCCCCGAATAGGTCACCACACACACAAGAGATCTACATCGCACCATCGCGCATCGGTCCATATAGGACCCGGTAAAAGCGTCCGTGAAGCTCCTTGCTCTGCCATACTTCCCTGCGATCATTAGTATCCAGTACTTTAAGTTTGCGCCAGTTCTCGTTTGCCAAGGAGAGCGGGGTGAGGCCCTTGTCCACAGCGACCACATCTCGATGCATACCCACGCCGGTTTCTAGGAAATAGTCCCAAAGGCTGCATACCTCGCGGTTGTGTAGGGTCTTAGCATTTAAGAAGCTACGACCCCCACATTTCCGCGGGATATACAGCCTCATCACCGATGATCGTGGGTGATGCATCCGATTTGCGGTCAGCAGTGTGCGGACCCTCCTATCCAGGGCGTCAAGTTCCGTCTGAGTCCATTTGAGTATGCCGAAGGAGTACATCAATACCGGCATGACCCAACCGTTGAAGGCGCGCACCTTGTTTCCGCCTGATAGAAGACTATTTAGTACTTTATTCAGGCGGCCTAAGAAGCGCTCCCTCAACGACTGTTTCACGTCAGCAGTATTGATGCCTAACGCTTCCGACATACCCAAATACTTGTAGGTTTCGGTTGAGCAGAGGGATCTAAGGTGTATGGAATCCGAGAGTTGAGTGCCCACGGATTCCATAATCTCGCCTCGCTTTACATGCATGACTGCACATTTGTCCACACCAAATTCCTTCTTGATGGCGCTACTGAAGGTTTCTGTTACCTTCAGTAGCTTCATCAGTTGCATGTTGTTGGAGGCAAAGAGTTTCAGATCATCCATGTAAAGGAGGTGTGATATGACCTGACCACCTCTTCTCAACCGATAGCCTTGTCCCGAACCCTCCAGTAGTGTACTGAGAGGGTTGAGGGCCAGACAAAACCACAGTGGACTCAGACTGTCGCCCTGGAATATGCCACGCTCGATCCTTATCGGTTCGCTGTTCTCCTGTATCTGCCGACATCCTGGATAGTGAAGAACTGTACTCCACTGCCCCATACACGACATCAGGAAAGTGCGTAGCGTTGCATCAACTTTGTACAACTCCAGCACCTTCATGAGCCATAAATGTAGCACCGAGTCATAGGCCTTCTTGTAATCTATCCAACATGTCGACAGATCTCTTCGAGAACGACGAACCTGTTGGCTAATAGCAATATCGATGAGGAGCAGCTCCTTAGTACCACGGGACCCATTCCTACATCCATTCTGGGAGGCTGATATGATACGATTTTATCAATATGGATGTTAATTTTAGCTCTCAGAATGGATGTAAGAACTTTATAGACCGTCGGTAAACACGTGATCGGTCTATAATTCTTGTAAACCATTTTATCCAGAAGTTGTGCAGCCCGTCCGGCCCTGGAGATTTCCAGTTAGCTTACGGACGGACTGCACGAGCTATATCTTGGGGGCTGATGATAATTGCCACCATTTCTGGTGTTAGATCGCACGCGCGCTCAACATCCCGAATCCAATCGCCCTCGGTATGACAGACAGGCACCGACCAGATGCTGCGCCAGAACGAGTACATGGCGTAATCATCCGGCAGGTGCGTATTAGTCACACCTTGGTCTGGTCGCTCCCAATCCCTGTACACCCACCTTTCATTACTTCGGAATGTGCGATTCTGGGTGTACCGCTCCACTCGCCGCTTATATCTGCAAATACGGTTTGCCCATGCATATACTTTCTGCTTCAGGAAGTCGATACGCTCGGTGACACGGGACATACAGTCACGGGAGCTGACATCAGTCCCCGAAAACGCCCGTCTCACAAAGCGCATCACTCTTGGGCTAGTGTTGCCCTCCCTGAAGCAGATTAGTTTGGCTATGAGTGCTCTGGGCCCACCAATATGACGCTCGATCCTGCACTGACAAGCCGACACGGCTGGCTTCGGTCGTGTAGCTCTGTCATTAGGAAATTTGACGTGAGCTACACGACATGCCGCTACAGCCGCGCAGTACAGTATCGAGTGTGTATCGGTGAGGTCTTCGCAGTCATCAAAATAATTTGACAACTGCGAATCCAGAGCAGCCACCAGCGCCCTATTCTTATTATGCATAGGCAAACGAGGTAAGCGTGGCCTAAGCTCGAGCGGCATGCTGCGATATTCCCAAATAGCTCAATTCATCATTGCAGTGGGTACTTACGTTTGTAACCATGTCATTACACTCCTCGTCAGCGTGGTTGGGAGCATGGTTGGACAGTGGTACCACAACTGGTACCACAGTCTGCGACGGAGGGGCAATAACATGGCTACCCATTTCAGTTCGGAGGCGATCAAGTACAGTCTCATTCAACATATGATTACGCTGGATGGCCCGTACCTGATCCAACAGTCGTTGGGCCGAAACGTTGACGGCTGGCTCAAGCACCTGGAACAAAGAGAGCATCCGAACACGGTACGCGGTTAGGTTGTTACCTCCCTCTGTAGTCTGATGAGTCCAGATGTGTCTCCCATACTATGAGCGCATGACGTTTTCATTGATGGATTGCGTCCATCGCATGCGCTGCACACTTCCGCCGGGAGCTGGTACCCTATCAGAGGCCGGTGGGCCTCGAGGTCCTAAGCCGCTCGGCGGCCGGCGTCCTCCCCGTCGACGCGCAGATGGTGGTGTCGTCGGCGGCGAGAACTCGTCGCTGGAGCTCGACACAACTGCCACGGCCGGTGTCACAGCACTCACGGTGGGGCTGGGTTCCGGCGGCGGTGAGGCGGAGCTGAGCGACGAGGCCGGAGGTGGTGGGCGTGCTCTCCGTGCTGTGGCTCTCGTCAACATTTTTCTCTTCTCACTGTTTCATTCATCGTCATTGTTAACTTTATCTTGGCTGGGTAGTAACAGCTTAACTCTAAATGTCGCTAAAACTAATTTCATCACCTTTGGTTCCAAACCATCTGCTCTTCCATCACATCTTTCATTACAAATGAAAGCCCACGTTTGTGATGAGAATGTCCAAAACAACCTCTGCTCATGTCAGACAGTGATGAGAGTTCCGTCTGTTAAGTATCTCGGCCTATACCTTGATTCTTGTCTCAGCTGGAAAACCCACATCGAATCCCTGTCTGCTCGCACAAGAAAACTCATTTACGTTTTTAAAAAGCTAAGAACATCTGCACACAAAGACATCCTGAAAATGGTTTATACTGCCCTATGTGAATCATTACTAAGCTATTGTGTCGTTGCGTGGGGCGGTGCAGCCAAAACAATTCTTATACAAGCGGAAAGAGCCCAGCGAGCGGTCATAAAGGTTCTCCTCAGTAAACCGTTTAGGTATCGTACTCGACAATTATATGCTGAATTTAATGTGCTAACGGTCCGGCAAATATATTTGCTTCGAATAATCTTAAGAACACATAGAATAACTCCTCTCAATAAAGATAAAAGCCCTACGATCAGAAGACGACCCAAACCAGTTTGTTCTAGAGTTTGTACTAATACGACCTTCGCACGTCGGCATAACCGCTACTTAAGTGCACAAATTTACAATGAACTCCACAATAAACTGATAATACACAATTTGAACAAGTTCCAATGCAAATCCAAGGTAAAAGAATTTCTCCTTACCCTTAACTACGACGATACGGAAGAAATACTTTAACCATAACGCACACGCGACTCAAGGCACACTCACATTCATTCATACATACACACAACACACCCGACACAAAAATATTCCCGTGCTCCTTAATTCCAATTTAGTTTTTTCCTTTCCCCCCAATCCCAAAATTGTACTAGTCTAGTTTATTTTTACTTGTTTCTTAAAGTCCACATTACTTGTTAATATGTTTGAATTTTGTCAGTGAAATAATAGAAGGATGGATGACCCCTGTAACACAGGTTCTCCTAGCATGGGGGTCATTGACCATGTATTCTGTACCCTCGTCTACTGTACTCTAAATTGTCACCTGTAATTGTGTACTTTTGCAAATAAATTTATTATTATTATTCCGTTTATTCATTTTTATAGACATATTAATTACATTTTTAAATATTTAAATATAAAGGATAAAAAAAACATTTAAAAATATAAAAAATAGTATCCCACCGGTATCGGGAATAGGGTCCAAGCTACCGGCGGTCAGGGCTCCAGAGAGAGGAACCGCCTGACAATGCGAGCCGTGTCCAGAAGTACTGCTTTCTGAATCAAGCCCTTGATCCAGCCGCCTAACGAGAGCCTCCTGAGGTGTTGGTCGAGGCTCGTGGCTATTAAGCCATTGGCTGACACGACTATCGGTACAATGATCGCTGAGTCCACATCCCACATGTCGACAACCTCGCGAGCCAAGTCAATATACTTGATTTGTTTATCTTTCTCGGCTTTCACGAGGTTCTCGTCATGTGGGACAGTAATGTCAACAATCATTGCACGCCTCTCGATTCGGTCCACCACCACTATATCAGGCTTATTGGCTACAATAGTCCTGTCAGTGATGATGGACCGATCCCAGTACAATGAGATATGACCATTATCGAGAACTGGGTCGGGCGCATATCTGTAGTACGGCACTTCCGATTCCACAAGAGAGTACTTCAGAGCAAGTTGCTGATGGATAATCCTGGCTACAAGGTTGTGCCTATGCAAGTATTCACCGTTAGCTAGACGAGAACAACCAGAGATTATGTGGCGGATTGATTCTCCCGGACGATGACATGCCCGACATATGTCAACCGTGCCGTCCTTCACAATAAATCTCCGGTAGTTATTCGTCATGATAACTTCGTCCATAATTGCACAGACAAAACCTTCGGTTTCCCCAAAGAGGTCACCGACACGCAACCAGGTTACGGACGCTAGTTGGTCTACATCGGACCCATGTAGGGCCCGGAAAAAGCGTCCGTGAAGTTCCTTACTCTGCCATACTTCCCTGCGACCGTTAGTGTCAAGCACTAGAGGTTTGCGCCAGTTCTCGTTAGCCAAGGAGAGTGGGGTAAGGCCCTTGTCCACCGCCACTACATCTCGATGCATACCCACGTCAGCAGCTAGGAAATATTCCCTCAGACTGCATACCTCGCGGTTGTGTAGGGTCTTAGCATTTAAAAAGCCTCGGCCTCCACACTTCCGCGGAATATACAGTCTCATCACTGACGAACGTGGGTGATGCATTCGGTATGCAGTTAGTAGTGTACGGACCCGCCTATCCAGGGTGTCAAGTTCTGTTTGAGTCCATTTGAGTACGCCGAAAGAGTACATCAATACTGGCATGACCCAACCGTTGAAGGCGCGCACCTTGTTTCCGCCCGATAGAAGGCTATTAAATACCTTCTTCAGGCGGCCAAAGAAGCGCTCCCTCAACGATTGCTTCATGTCAGCAACATTAATACCTAACGCTTCCGACATACCCAAATATTTATAGGTTTCGGTTGGAGAGAGGGATCTCAGGTTTATGGAATCCGAGAGTTGTGTTCCCACGGATTCCACAATCTCCCCTCGCTTTACAAGCATGACTGCACATTTGTCCACACCAAACTCCATCCTGATGGCACTACTGAAGGTTTCAGTTACCTTCAGTAGCTCCATCAGTTGCAGATTGTTGGGGGCAAAAAGTTTCAGGTCATCCATGTAAAGGAGGTGAGATATTACCTGACCACCTCTCTTCAACCGATAGCCTAGCCCTGAAGCCTCCAGCAGTGTGCTTAGAGGGTTCAAGGCTAGGCAAAACCAAAGCGGACTCAAACTGTCACCCTGGAATATACCCCGCTCGATCCTTATATTATTATTATTATTATTTGTTTATTTATCTTTTTAACATATTAAATACATTTTTAAATATTTCTTAAAAAAGAATATATAAAAAACATTTAAAAATATAAAAAATAGTATCCCACCGGTATCGGGAACAGGGTCCAAGCTACCGGCGGTCAGGGCTCCAGAGAGAGAAACCGCCTGACAATGCGAGCCGTGTCCAGAAGTACTGCTTTCTGAATCAAGCCCTTGATCCAGCCGCCTAACGAGAGCCTCCTGAGGTGTTGGTCGAGGCTCGTGGCTATTAAGCCATTGGCTGACACGACTATCGGTACAATGATCGCTGAGTCCACATCCCACATGTCGACAACCTCGCGAGCCAAGTCAATATACTTGATTTGTTTATCTTTCTCGGCTTTCACGAGGTTCTCGTCATGTGGGACGGTAATGTCAACAATCATTGCACGCCTCTCGATTCGGTCCACCACCACTATATCAGGCTTATTGGCTAAAATAGTCCTGTCAGTGATGATGGACCGATCCCAGTACAATGAGATATGACCATTATCGAGAACTGGGTCGGGCGCATATCTGTAGTACGGCACTTCCGATTCCACAAGAGAGTACTTCAGAGCAAGGTGCTGATGGATAATCCTGGCTACAAGGTTGTGCCTATGCAAGTACTCACCGTTAGCTAGACGAGAACAACCAGAGATTATGTGGCGGATTGATTCTCCCGGACGATGACATGCCCGACATGTGTCAACCGTGCCGTCCTTCACAATAAATCTCCGGTAATTTTTCGTCATGATAACTTCGTCCATAATTGCACAGACAAAACCTTCGGTTTCCCCAAAGAGGTCACCGACACGCAGCCAGGCTACGGACGCTAACTGGTCTACATCGGGCCCATGTAGTGCCCGGAAAAAGCGTCCGTGAAGTTCCTTACTCTGCCATACTTCTCTGCGATCGTTAGTGTCAAGCACTAGAGGTTTGCGCCAGTTCTCGTTAGCCAAGGAGAGTGGAGTAAGGCCCTTGTCCACTGCCACTACATCTCGATGCATACCCACGTCAGTAGCTAGGAAATATTCCCTTAGACTGCATACCTCGCGGTTGTGGAGGGTCTTAGCATTTAAAAAGCCTCGGCCTCCACACTTCCGCGGGATATACAGTCTCATCACCGACGAACGTGGGTGATGCATTCGAAATGCAGTCAGCAGTGTACGGACACGCCTATCTAGGGCGTCAAGTTCTGTTTGGGTCCATTTGAGTACGCCGAAAGAATACATCAATACCGGCATGACCCAACCGTTGAAGGCGCGCACCTTGTTTCCGCCCGATAGAAGGCTATTAAATACCTTCTTCAGGCGGCCAAAGAAGCGCTCCTTCAACGATTGCTTCATGTCAGTAACATTGATACCTAACGCTTCCGACATACCCAAATACTTATAGGTTTCGGTTGGAGAGAGGGATCTCAGGTTTATGGAATCCGAGAGTTGAGTACCCACGGATTCCACAATCTCCCCTCGCTTTACATGCATTACCGCACATTTGTCTACACCAAACTCCATCCTGATGGCACTACTAAAGGTTTTAGTTACCTTCAGTAGCTCCATCAGTTGCAGGTTGCTGGGGGCAAAAAGTTTCAAGTCATCCATGTAAAGGAGGTGAGATATAACCTGACCACCTCTCTTCAACCGATAGCCTAGCCCTGAATTCTCCAGCAGTGTGCTTAGAGGATTCAAAGCTAGGCAAAACCAAAGCGGACTCAAACTGTCACCCTGGAATATACCCCGCTCGATCCTTATCGGTTCGCTATTCCTCTGGATTTGTCGACATCCTGGATAGCGAAGGACCGTCCTCCATTGCCCCATACATGACATCATGAAGGTGCGTAGCGTTGCATCAACTTTATACAATTCTAGCACCCTCATGAGCCATGTATGAGGAACTGAGTCATAGGCCTTCTTATAGTCTATCCAACATGTCGACAGATCCTTTCGGAAACGTCGAACCTGTTGGCTAATGGTCATATCTATGAGGAGAAGCTCCTTAGTACCGCGGGACCCATTCCTACATCCATTTTGAGAGGCCGACATGATACAGTTACTATCTATATGTGTGTTAATCTTAGCTCTCAAAATGGATGTAAGAACCTTATAGACCGTCGGTAAACACGTGATCGGTCTATAATTTTTAGGTTCCGCAGTACTACCTGATTTATGGAGCAGGTGGGTTATTCCTGTAGTTAGAAATTGGGGCAGCGACCCTGACTCTAAGGCAGACTGGATCTGAGATGCCAAGCGGGTATGCGACCTCGTAAACCATTTTATCCAGAAGTTGTGCAGCCCGTCCGGACCTGGAGATTTCCAGTTAGCTAACGGACGGACTGCACGAGCTATATCTTGGGGGCTGATGATAATTGCCCCCATTTCTGGTATTGGATCGCACGCGCGCTCAACATCCCGAATCCAATCGCCCTCGGTATGACAGACAGGCACCGACCAGATGCTGCGCCAGAACGAGTATATGGCGTCATCATCCGGCAGGTGCGTATTAGTCACACCTTGGTCCGGTCGCTCCCAATCCCTATACACCCACCTTTCATTACTTCGGAATGTGCGATTCTGGGTGTATCGCTCCACTCGCCGCTTATACCTGCGAATACGGTTTGCCCATGCATATACTTTCTGCTTCAGGAAGTCGATGCGCTCTGTGACACGGGACATATAGTCTCGGGAGCTGACATCAGTCCCCGAAAACGCCCGTCTCACAAAGCGCATCACTCTTGGGCGAGTGTTGCCCTCCCTGAAGCAGATTAGTTTGCCTATGAGTACTCTGGCCCCACCAATACGACGCTCGATCCTGTACTGCCAAGCCGGTACGGCTGGCTTCGGTCGTGTAGCTCTGTCATTAGGAAATTTGACGTGAGCTACACGACATGCCGCTACAGCCGCGCAGTACAGCATCGAGTGTGTATCGGTGAGGTCTTCGCAGTCATCAAAATAATTGGACAACTGCGAATCCAGAGCAGCCACCAGCGCCTTATTCTTGTTATGCATGGGCAAACGAGGTAAGCGTGGCATAAGCTCGAGCGGCATGCTGCGATATTCCCGAATAGCACACTCCAAAGCACTCCTCAATTCACCATTGTAGTGGGTACTTACGTTTGTAACCATGTCATTACACTCCTCGTCAGCGTGGCTGGGAGCATGGTTGGACGGTGGTACCACAACTGGTAACACAGTCTGCGACGGAGGGGCAATAACATGGCTACCCATTTCAGCTCGGAGGCGATCAAGTACAGTATCATCCAACATATGATTACGCAGGATGACCCGCACCTGATCCGACAGTCGTTGGGCCGAAACGTTGACGGCTGGCTCAAGCACCTGGAACAAAGAGAGCATCCGAACACGGTACGCGGTCAGGTTGTTACCTCCCTCTGTAGCCCCATAGTATGAGCGCATGACGTTTTCATTGATGGATTCCGTCCATCTCATGCGCTGCACACTTCCGCCGGGAGCTGGGACCCTATCAGAGGCCGGTGGGCCTCGAGGTCCTAAGCCGCTCGGCGGCCGGCGTCCTCCCCGTCGACGCGCAGGTGGTGGTGTCGTCGGCGGCGAGAAGAACTCGTCGCTGGAGCTCGACGCAACTGCCACGGCCGGTGTCACAGCACTCACGATGGGGCTGGGTTCCGGCGGCGGCGAGGCGGAGCTGAGCGACGAGGCCGGAGGTGGTGGGCGTGCACGGCGAGCTGCTGATCTCGTCAACATTTAGGACGTGTTGTCCAATTTTTCGATTATTTGTTCATTTTTTGTTCCTTGTTTATGACAGCTTAGCTGTCATTTCTATAGTTTTTAGTTTTTCGGTGTAGAGGTGGTAGTTTTTCATAATTAATTTTTGTCGGTTCTTGACAAAATGGTAATTAATTTAATTTTGGTTGTGAGCTTGAAAATACTTTAAATAATATATTAAAATCGAAATCTGGATTGGACAATTTTATGACACGTCTGACGTTGTTGGTGTTGCCAGCTTATTATTATTATTATTATTGTCATTTTCACTACTGTTTTTTATTATTTATATATTGTAGGTATTATTGCAGTTTTTGTATGGTAATGTATGCATTTTGGACGTTTAAAATAAGATAGTTTGTTGATGAAATTGATAAAATGTGCAGAGAAATTTTTTTCTGTCAGTTCGGTTGACAGTCGAGCCACAGATTATTATTATAATTAAGTTCTATGAATTTCATCAAAATTGGTAGAGCAGAGTAGGCATTCATACAAACAAACAAACGGTACAGACAGACAGAGTTACTTCAGCATTTATAATAGGTTCCAGCTTCTGACAGCGGCATCACCCGCGTATCACTCAGAAATTGTCCCAAGAGAACATAGTATAAAAAGTGTTCTATGTCCAGGTTCTACAAGGTCCAATCTATCGCTATACCAAAATTCATCAAAATTGGTTCTGCAGTTTAAGTGTGAAAACGTCACAAAGTTACTTTCGCAGTTATAATTATAGTATGAATTAATATTACACATTAATATTACAATCGAATCAATCTTAATTCATTTCTTATTAAAAGAATGGAAATTAATTGATCCCTATGACATGATATTCTTTGATCTCTGTCTTATTAAACTTGCTAATCGTGCCGTCCGTCTAAACGACCTTTAGGCACCCATTACAGGCTCATGCAAACGTCACTCAATTCCATAAGTCATGATTGATGGTTGGCATGATGCAAAACGTACGAACACAGACTTCATCGACACGTGAATGTTGAGGCAATCCAGCTGCTAGACAACACAGACATAGTGCGTAGGCTAAATGGAACTAAACTTTTTGAATGTGAATGATTAAAAGTGGAGACTTGTATGTGTAGCTCCATGATACATCTTCTAAGAGTATTTTTAAGTTGTGGAGTGTAATAACAGAAATACGGGAACACAAGGGTAAGAAAAAACAACCGACTTAAAAAAAAAAATAAACTGAAAATTAACAAAATTACTTTAATTTCGGAAGTCGGTGTTTGTATTTACTTCTTCGTTATTTAACACCGACTTCAGAAATTAGCTATTTTTTTTTTTCATTTTTAGTGTATTTTTTTTTTGGAAGTCGGTTGTTTTAATTTTCGTAAAAAAGTTTTTATTTTTAACCGACTTCGAAAAAGGAGGAGGTTATCAATTCGGATGTTTGTATTTTTTTTTTTTTTTTTTATGTATGTTCGGGCATAACTCCGTCATATATTGACGGATTTGCAAAATTCTTTTTTTGTTCGAAAGGGGTTTATTCCGAAATGGTCCCATTTAATTTTCAAAAAGATCTGATGATGGGTTTCGGAGGCAGACAACGGAACTCTTCAAAAATTGATAGCAAATCAACCGCGATTGCTGCTATCGTATGTCTATGAATTGTTAACACAGTTTAATGGGGAACCACAACTAAAAAGTGAAAAATAAAAAACTTTTTTACAAAAAAATAAAACCGACTTCCAAAAAAAGTGCAAAATAACTTTAATTTCGGAAGTCGGTGTTCCTGTTTTGTGTCTTCGTTTTTTAACACCGACTGCCGAAATTAAAGTTATTTTGCACTTTTTCAAAAAAGTTTTTTTTCAATTTTTAGTTGTTATACCCCAGAACTAAAAACCCCAATAACATGGAACGTGGAATTGAAACATTTGGAGAACTCCAAAACGTCATCGAGGTATACGTATTTTTCGTTTTTGTTCAGTTTCTCAAAAAGCGCTGAAGCATTTTCGATAAAATTTATATGGGACCACCTCAGGAGTATATTCTTTCGGATAAAAAAATAATTTTGAATATCGGTCCACAACTAACATACATAAAAAAAAACATACCTACAGTCGAACATAGAACCTCCTCCTTTTTCGAAAGTCGGTTAAAAATAATAACTCTATTTAGTCCGTAAGTTAAATTATCAAAAAATATTGGACTCGTATTTTTCGCTTTTTTCAAATCAATGAAAAATGAAAAAATAAAACGCATCAAAGTTCAGGAGTGGGAGATGTGACGTCACTTTTGAGTAAGAAGTGGTACAATTTTAACCCAAGTGTGGTAGCAAGCGAAATTTCTACGCACTGTACAGTGTCTGACATTTATCATTTTTAACCGACTTCGATAAAGGAGGTTTTATGTTCGACTGTATGTATGTTTTTTTTTTTGTGTGTATGTCCACCGATTTCTCTGTCAGTTTTGGACCAATTTTAAAAATTCTTGTTTTATCCGAAGGAATATACTCCCGAGGTGGTCCCATATAAATTCCGTCAGTTAGATTACCAAAAAATATTGGACAAATCTTCTTACTTTTGTCAAGTTAGCAAAAAAACTTTTTTACAAAAAAACAACCGACTTTCAAAAAGAAAATACATTAAAAATTAAAAAATAACTTTAATTTCGAAAGTCGGTGTCAAATAACGAAGAAATAAAAAATACAAACACCGACTTCCTTCTTAGTGTACTTCTTAGTGTATTTTGTTTTTGGAAGTTTGTTTTTTTGTAATAAAGTTTTTTTATGAATTATATCAGACTCTAAAAAAGTGCTACGAACTTGTTTAAAAGTGTAAATGAACACTATTCTCAGTTTTAACATAATCTTTCACGTAACATATTAAGTAATAGATAAATTGCATATATTAGTCTTTTAGGCTGGATCGTAATTAATTACAATAAAAATTATGCTAAAATCAAAGTACCGAGATTTTATCATAAAACCGTCAGTCACTGTAATAGACTGTACGTTCTTCGTCAGTCACAACCTTGAGGATGATTTAACTGACAGCAAAACCTGCCGTGTAATGGACGCCTTAAAGCCAGTCTATCAGTGCCCTTTTCAACTTAAGCCTACAGGCTACTGGCTAGCCCACAACTTTTTTAATTCTCGGGGCAGTATTCAACATTCATGTATACCTATGGCACAGTAAAAGGTGAACTTTTCAGCTTAAAAGTCGAACCTATTTTTAATCGTAGCCTTCGTACCGCATTTGTTTTTCGTGCGGTCCATGGCCCTCTACGGGGCACCGGTGTGGGCGCGTTCGTTGAGGCAGCGATCAGCTCGCCTGATGAACGCGTCCCAGAGGGTCATGGCGATCCGTATCATCCGCGGATACCGCACGATCTCCCGTGAGGCGGCGAGCCTCCTTGCCGGACTGTCACCGTGGGATCTGGAGGCAAAAATCCTCGCGCACCTGTACGGGTGGCGCGAGGAGGCCAAACGCCGGGGCGAAACTCCGCTGCCGCGACAACTCGCGGCTCGGCGGACCGAGCTCCGGCAGGATCTCATGGTGACATGGAGAGAGCGACTGTCGCAACCCAGCGCTGGGCACGCCACCATCGAGGCGGTAGTGCCCCTCTTTGAGGAGTGGCTGGAGAGGCGTCACGGCGCCCTCACCTTCCGCCTGACGCAGGTGCTCACCGGACACGGCTGTTTCGGGAGGTACCTGTGTCGGATCAAGGCGGAGGTGACCCCTGAGTGTTTCCACTGCGAGGATCGCCCAGAGGACACGGTGGAGCATACGGTGGAGGTTTGCCCCGCTTGGGCAGAACACCGCCGTGTCCTCGTGGATGCGATAGGCGACAGCGACCTCTCGCGCCGTGCCCTGGTTCAGGCCATGGTACGGAGCGAGAGGGAATGGGAGGCCGTCTCCTCCTTCTGCGAAGCAGTAATGCTCGCGAAGAGGGAGGCGGCACACGTTAGGGAGGCTCAGCAACAGCCGAGTCGCCCTAGCGCCCCCAGCCGCGACCGCCGCAGGAGACGCCAGGGGCCGCGAGACGATCTCCGGCCACCGTAGACCCGGGCCTGCGGACGGCGAGTAGTGGGTAACTCGCCGTCCGATCAGCACCAGGCCCGAGAGTCGACGGCGCGTAGTGTTCCACGCACGCCTCAAAGAGTTGTCAGCCAAAGGAAGGGGCCTGCCACGGCCGGTGCCTGCCCGGGGGTGGAGGATAAATTCGAAAGAGTTACCTCGCCCCCGGGCACTCGAGGCAGGGAGGAACAGGGGTGGGTTTTAGTCAGTAAGAGTCTGACACACCCTTCCGCTCCACCCTAGAGCGGAAGAAGTCATAGGATGATTTCCCACCCCCCAAAAAAAAAAAAAAAAGCCTTCGTACCGCATTTGTTTTAGTCAAATATATTTTGAATTTTGTAGGGTTCTGGCTGAATTTTTGGTGTCCTATCGATAAAAATTTGGTTAAAAGTAAAGGAAGTCGAAAGATCTATATAAATATTAATAATAATAACATTTATTATATATTGTTTCATTTCAAAATGTAAACAATATGTATAGACAAATAAATAAATAGAATATAATAATAACATTTATTTATTTTCTTCCACAAGTAACAAATGATATACAGTTCATGAAGGAAACAGTTTGAAGATGAGAGACACACTAAGTAAAACCTGTGCTATGGGTCACCAGGTCTCCTTATCTCGAATGCATGTAAAGATTCATAATAAAGATATAAATTACTGTAGTAGGGAGCGCTCATAGCTCACCAATGATTAAATTAGAAAACAAAATATGTTGGTCTGAGGGATTTTTTAAGTCATGATTGAATAGGTTACTTCTAGGCAAGTGTGCTCCATCGTCGACCACATCATCGCTTAGGTAACTTAGTGCTCAAAAGCAAACTTACTAAAAGATAAAACTTAAAAAAAAATAGAGATTCATGGGGACTGCTACAGAAGCTTTTCACATGGTCAATTTAACATTAATCTGCTACTACAGCATGTCGGTGATGCGAACTCACAAGATTTTACCCATCCAAAAAGAGTCCAACACGCACATGATACATGTAATTACACAGGCTGCTGCGCGTCGCCAGGCTGGCGCAAGACGTCACTAGCATGTCGGTGACGCGAACTTATCAGTTTTGACCCTACCAAAAATCACTAAGTTTTTATATCAAAATCTTTTGAACACGAGAACGTGTGATCCTATTCTCACATGACTTTAAAAGTGCAGGACGCACCGTGGCGCACGGAGAGGTCACGCGCGTATTGTTAAGGGTCTACTACCCGCCAAGTGGCATCATTGAATAAAAAATCGTAGCATAGCTTAGAAAATAAAGATTAAGGAATCCGACGTTGCGTTTGTTACAAAGAGGTAAAGTATTTTTACGTTGCTAAAACAGGACTCAAAATGATTCTTATCCAAAGTAGTAAGCAAAAATGTCAAAAACAGCCTTTTTGGTACTCTTTATTTTCTATGCTATGCTACGATTTTTTATTCAATGAGGGCGCCACTTGGCGAATAGTAGAGCCTTAAGCTTTGCAAGAAAATGTATGCGAATGTGTCCACTGCAACCCACGGACACGCTACGCATCAATTGACGTCATTGGTACATACGTGGTTAGCTCAAATATGGCGCTCACATAGCTCAACGCTGTCAACGCCATGCACGCTGTGCCTACGGTACAACTATACACGCACTATACTCTTGCAAAAACACGTGCACAGCCTCTCCGTGAGCCGTGGTGGGCCACGCTACAGTTGGACATAGTTGTGGGTGTGTAGTGTGTACTGCAGTGGAAACGTAGACCCACGTTGTCGAACAAATGAATCTACGAAGCTAAAATGCGCCGCGTGTCCGTGCACAGCATGCGCTGCGGTGGGTCTGCGCCTTCAAATTCAAACACTGTCGAAGTGTCAATCCGTGTCGATTTTTAAAACAAATAATTCCATTATCAAATCGTACGCAATCACTTTAGTGAGGTCCGAAATGAACTCCAAAGAATAATACAGTACTCACCAAGGGGTCCATTTCAAACCACAGTTTATTCATCCAAAATAAACCGAAAGCATAATATTAACCACGAACCGTTAACATAGCACTACATACTTAAACCAACTACTAGAATAACACGGTTAATTTTGATAAATTATCCTGAACGCAAATTAGATTGGCGAACATTGTTTAACTGTCCAAATTTAACCGAGACGCCATCAATTAAGCCTTGAGTTAACTGTTGTAGTTTAATTTCTCTAACGGTTAAGTTTTAGATTGATTGCCACTGTATAATTTAACATAAGAACTAAAATAACTTTCATAATTTATTTTGCGCGTCTGGTGTTCGCTCAGGGAATAGTTTTAGCTCGTTTTGTATGCTTGAAATATTAGTAGGTGTTTTCTGTGATATTTATGATGAAAGATAATGAGAAGCTTTCTTTATTTTTCACTTTTTAGTTGCTGTCCATAACTAAAACTAAATAGATTATGCTCGAATTGATAGCTCCAAAAATATGGTATTTGAACATAATTGGTGAAATTAGGGTATATCAGGGTAAACTATACCAATCTGTGTACCCCTTCAAAGCGTATCAGCGTGATGTTGTTATGAAGTGGTGTAAATAATAAACAGACATGCTATAGCAGGCATTCCGGAAAGTTTGTTATCATTTATTGAAGGGTTCCGTTGTATTTCTCCGAAGTTCTTCACCAGATCTTCCCCAAATTTAAATGGGACCACATGAGACCAAAAACGTGTTAATTTTTTTTTTTTTTTTTATTTGAAGCCAGTTCAGCTTTCAAATAAAAAAATAATCATCAAAATCGGTTCACCTAGAAGAAGATTCTGAGGTAAAAGAAATAAAATTTAAAAAAATACAGTCGAATTGAAAAGATTCCTCTTTTTCCTCCTCCTCGTTTTCAATAAGATAATTGCTGACTTTTTTAGTTAGGACTGAAACGTCCTACAGTATTTTTACCGGTGGATTAGTAGTAGATCTAGTGAGCATAAAGTCAGTGGTACAAGTAAGCCTAAATATCATAAGATTCGAACCGAAATAATCGTGTTTGGTGATAGAAAATATTGTAATAATTAAGCTTCTGCCCGCGGTTACGCCTGCCTGAATTTTTTTTGTTCCGTAGAGAACGTTAAAAAATAGTATTTTACAAAAAAAAAAACAACCGACTTCCAAAAAATAAAATCTACTAAAAAATAAAAAAATAACTTTAATTTTGGAAGTCAGTGTTTGCATTTTATTTCTTCGTTTATTGACACCGACTTCAGAAATTAAAGTTATTTTTCGGCAGTTTATTTCATTGTATTTTCTTTTTTGGAATCAGTTGTTTTTTTTGTAAAAAAGTTTTTTATTTTTCACTTTTTAGTTGTTATACCCCAGAACTAAAAACCCCAATAAAATGGGACGTGGAATTTAAACATACTCGTAATTGTAGAAAACCAAAACGTCATGGAGGTATGCGTATTTTTCGTTCTTGATCAGTTTTTCAAAAAGCGCTGAAGCAATTTCGATAAAACTTATATGAGACCACTGCGGGAGTATATTCTTTCTGATAAAAAAGGATTTTGAAAGTCAGTCCACAACTGCCGGAGAAATCGGTGGACATACATAAAAAAAAAATACAGTCGAACACAGAACCTCCTCCTATTTCAAAGTCGGTTAAAGGAATAAAGAAATAAAATGTACTTATTTGTGCGTCACACAAAAACTTATTAAAACTAAGAATACATATTACCTTTGAAAAAATAATTTAAAAAATAATCTGTGCCGACCAAAAAGTCGCTAGAGAAGACATAGGCGAACAACGAGGTGGATAAGAAGAATTTCACGGTCTAAAGCGGCTCCGACACGTTCAATTGCGATTGTCAATGTGCTACGTTATTGACAAATGCAATTGAAGGTGCCATTGATGCACTTCAATTGCAATTGTCAATTGTTTGCGCTAACTCTGGACGATCGCGATATAAATTCCCGGTCCTTGATATTACATGGGGTGGGGTATCCGCCATATTTGTTTTCACTGCGGTCAGACGCGCGAATGACGGAAACGATTCTCAATAACTCAGTTGAACGATCAATTGGCAGCTTCAATGGCTCTGTCAATAAGCATCAATCAAATTTATCATCAATTGCTTTCAATCACGTATTGACAATCTCTTCAATTGTACCCGTAAACGAGCAATGGCAAATTGACAATGACGTAAAATTGACAATCGCAATCGATCGTTTCGGGGCTGCTTAATACAGGTAATGGCTTACCTGACGGCGAGGCATTATTGATCAACAAACTTCCAAACCTACAGACTAGAACAATTTACCAAAAGAATTTATCAACTGATAATGTCCTAATAACATCACCCACTCTCCAAGCTTCTGTATATAAAACCTAGACGTATTTTCCACTATTTGATCACGACTTAATGGAGTAGAAAGGAATATTAAAGAGCGACCACCATTTTTACGCGCCATTTACTTTCAAACGTTACAAGTCTTAATCCCTTTAGTGGAAACTTTGCGAAACACTGCCAAGTTCCAAGATTTAAGAAAAATGCTGCCAAGTAGAAGTTTGAATCATATTGAAAGTTTTGTTACTTTAATAACTTTAACCCTGGGGGTAACATAGATATTCTTTACGTTTTCATTGTGAAAATGAAATTGTGTGACTCTTTTAAGTTTTTATCTCTGGGTCATCTGAAACTAAGACATCACACCTAAATATTTGTCCTAGATGGTATAATATTGCAGTTGTTATGATATCACCATTGCCAGCAGTGCAGTGATGGCACAATGGTAACGGCCCCAATTTACGAGCTATAGGTCGAGAGTTCAAACCCAGGCAGGTCTCTTACTTTGTGTAAATTATTTCGTCACCACTGCTCTCAAAACGGTGATGAAAAAAACATCGTGAGGAAACCGGCAGGTCCTAAAACCTAAACCTAAACCTTCAAAGACATGTGACATCCACCAACGTTTACGGCTCTTTCGCTCTCATAGAGAGGAGGCCTGTGTCCCAGCAGTGGCTGATTATGCTTTGCACCATTTCCATGTGGTTTTCATTATGAGTACTCAGAAACCCGAAAGGCTTACATCCAGTCTTACCAAGGTGCTACGTGTAACCTAGAAACTGGGTTGTGGAGTTCAGATAGGCTGATAGGTAGTCGCTCTATGTAAAATACTATTATATCCGGTTAAACTGGAAGCTGTCTGGTATAGTTGGGATGATTAACATCATCATTTCAGCCGAAGGACGTCTACTGCTGGACATAGTGCTCCCCCAAATGTCACCACAACGACCGGTCCTGTGCGTCTCGCATCCATCAGTTTGCCGCAACCCTCACCAGGTTGGTCTATCTTGTCAGAGGCCTTATAACCCTGCGTCTTCCGGTACGCGGTCGCCACTCCAGATTCTTATGGCCCCACCGACCATCTGTTCTGCGAGCAATGTGCCCAGCCCATGGCCACTTCAGTTTGGTTTGTACCATTTAGTATCCAGAATACTTAAAAAGTAATTCCATTCCCATCGTTCCATCAACTACCAAATTTTTAAAATCAAAAATCTACATTCAAAGCAACTTTGCGACATACACAACGAATCAGCCTACCAATAAAACCAAGCACGCCCCAAGAATCTTATTAAGGGAAAATAACAAAAATCGAGCACATCTCACATTCGCGATAGGATCTTTGAGCTTGGGACCTAATTCCGTTGGTAGAATCTCAACGAGGAAGCTACAACGAATCATGTTAATATTTTCCTGCGGGCCTATATATCTCTGCGAGGTTTCAGACAGAGATCCCTTGGGCACAGCGGGCATTTCGTATCGCATCCCTACTCTGAGATTGCCCTTAGCTCGAGGACATACTGACTGGTAGGATAGTTAGCCAAATCGTGCAAATTTTCTTTGATAACGTAGTCAGTAACACGAAATATTTACCAGCATACAGGATACCTATAAAAAAGGGGAGGTGGTTTTAAAAAAAATCCCATAAAATGTTGTATTTAAACGCTATATGTAATAACACTTTTAAATTTATGACTCGTGAAGAACCTTACAAATTAAAGTTAGAATACCAGAAAAAATAGGAATATACAAAAATGCGCTTCTCATCCATCACACTGGTTATCTGCACCTCATTCGAAATAAATTGCAGAACACTTATCCCTTTCTTTAATAAAAACCCATTTCCTTTCTACAAATTGACTTGCCCTTTCAAATAGCTGGAAGTCCCAAACATCCGTAAGCCCAATTTTGTATCCGCAGATAAGAGCCGTCGAAGAAATTGAAGTAATATCGCCAGTTGTTACTTGTTTGCGGGTAAACACTGAGGGATATCCGCGCGCTCTTTCGAGACGCTCCAAGCCATCTTCATGATGGACTTAGTAATCTTGTGTAGTAGTTGGTAATGCTATAGGATTTTGGGGATTTTCGCCAGATAAACTCCTTTTTTTCGGTACAACTACGCTTTTTAGGAAGACTATGCATGTACCCGGAGGCGGTTGGTCTTTGTTTGTTCATTTATTTTGGAGGGTAGTTGGGAATTTTAGAAGTTGGCGCCCAGCGTGGGACTAATTAAACACATTATATATGCATATAGCCTGTTGTAACTTGTTTACGAGTATACACTGCGGGATATCGGCGCGTTCTTTCCAAATGCTCCATCTTCATGATGGCATGTATTCTTTTGGTCGACTTTTTAAAATCATCACTAATAATGTTACTGATGAGGTTGAAACTTGAGATTTAAAAATCTGGATAATCTTGGCTTTTTCTTATCAACTTTCAAATTCATCTGACCTTCTAAACTGAATGTTACAATTATATTTTTTTTTTATAACCCCAACCTCGTTAAGGGCACAAAGGGCTGGAAGGTATTAAAATAATACGCCATTTTACTCACAAAAACCAAGCTATGAAAATTTTCGAAACTAAAAATACAAATTCATATTTTTCTACGACGTTCCTTTGTATCTTTTCCGAGATTTTTTCTAACTCCAAGTGAGAGATAAAAATACATATTTTTCTCCTTAGGTGTTTTTAGGGTTCTATACCCGAAGGGTCTAAACGGAGCCCTATTGCTGTCACTCATGTGTCCGTCTGTCCGTCTATCTGTCTGTCCGTCGTCTGTCACAAAATTTTATTCCGAAGAATTTTTTAATTTCCCATTGACCTATAGAGGGTGAGAATGTTTATTTACGTATATTTTAGTAAAAAATACCAATATTTGGTACGGAACCCTAAATGTGCGAAATCCGACACGTACTTGGTCGGTGTTTATTCAGCTCGGCATGAAAAACTTTTTTTAAATAACCATATTTAGTTCCCAGATAACCCTAAAATAAATATATATTGATTCTTTCTTTCTTACTAAAAAAATTATGCAATACCTTACCTAACCTTTTTTATCAACCGACTGCCAAAAGCAGGACGTTCTCAATTCGCCTGTATGTTGTTTTTTTTTGTATTTATGTTACGCGATTTATAATAGATTATGATGATTCTTTTTTTGTTCGGTAGGTTATACTTCAAAGGTGGTCCCATATAAATTTTATTGAAATTAATTCAGCACTTTTAAAAAAAATCAACATGTACAAAAAATATGTATACACTGGTAACGTTTTGGTTGTCCCCAATTATTCCATGTTATTGGGGTAATCTATTCATCATCATCATCATCATCATCAGCCTTTTAATGTCGCCACTACTGGGGCACAGCAGTAGTTATTCGGCATAACTTTATTATTTAGTTTTAGTCCTAGGGTACAGCAACTAAAATGTGAAAAACTTTTTTTTTACAAAAAATACAACCGATTTCTAAAAATTACAAAATAACTTTAATTTCGGAAGTCAGTGTCAAATAACGAAGACAAACAAAATACAAACACCGACTTCCGAAATTAGTTATTTTGCAATTTTTAGAAGTCGGTTGTTTTTTTTTTTGTATTAAAGTTTTTTATTAATTGTTGTTTGTTAATCTATTATTACTCATGAATCGTGAAAAATATTGTACATAGACCGATATTAAAATAGCGCGCTTCCATTTTCTACACTTTTAGTTGTTTTTATGATTTTGTTGGGAAAATCGGCTCTCACAATATTAAATTATGAATAATGTTTTACGAGAAAAATAAAACCACTAACTCTTTCCTTAATTTCTCCACAGTTACGAAAAATTATTCTCCAATACAAATCTTCCTTCAAAACCTGAGAAGGTAAGAAAACTAAGTTTTCAGTGTTCCAATTAATTAATAATTCGTCTGCTCAGTCTCGCTTTGAAATGGGTAGTGGGTGAAAATTTAATGAGCCTCAACTCGTTTCAAGAGCGCAGTATTCCGTAGCGCTTAATGTGATACATAGGGCATACTAAAAGTTTCTGAATTCTGATAAACAAGACTAGATATAAGACTTACGATACATTTAGTGTTTTTCAAAGTATATTCCCTCGCAATTAATGCATTTTTGCATTTGCTGAAACCATTGTACAAAGCAGTTGGACCAGTCTTCCTTTGGATCTCTTCAATGGCTTCATGGAACGCATTCACCGCCAATTCAGGGCTCGTAAAACGTGTGCCTCTAGGTTTGCCTTTAATTTTTTGAAACAAAAAGAAGTCGCAGGGTGCGAGGTCCGTGCTCTAAGGCGGATGCGTCATCAGTTCCACATTTGAAGCCATCAAATACGCTTCCGTTACCTTAGCCTTAGCGGAATGTGAGGATGCGTTATCGTGGTGAAGGAGGGCATTGCTGTCGAGGACGCTTTTCGCGAACTGAGACCCTGGACAAGCAAGTGTTGACGTATCAATCTGCAGTCACTGTCCTTTGATCTTCAAACGATACTGTAGTGTAATGTTCTGATTTGCCGAAAAAAGAAGCAATCATTTTACTACCAATGCTTCGACTTTTCTTAACTTTCGTCGCCAAATCTTCAAAAGGGAAGACCCACACTGGCGGCTGGCTTTTTCTTTCGGGTTCAAAGCAGTACACCCAGGTTTCGTCACCTGTCACGATATTTTAGACAGCCAATGACTGTCCTCCGTTAAACTTTTTTATCATTTTACGGCACCATTGGGAATGGCGGTACCATCCATCGAGTGCAAAGCTTCCGAACCTTCAGATGCACATGTAAAATGTTTTGCACTTGGCTCATTTTAATCCTCCAAACCACAAATACACAGAGCTGCGACACAGTGCTTCATCACCAAATGCCAATTGAGTCTCTGGCAACTCTCTTGTTGACTTAAGCCACAGCAAAAATCATAAAAAATCATTGAACGAAAATGTTCACGAGTTAAATTCATGCTGATAGCGCCACACAATTTTCGAAAGGACGCCACAGTGAAAAAATTAAATGACTGTCTCGCAAATTAAAAAGTTACATATTCCCAAAGAGATCCATTTTGGAATTTAGTAATTGTTTTTAATTATTTTATTGTAAGTGGCCAGATCCAGAAACTTTTAGTACGCCCCACGTATCATCACTTCTATCGAACTTGTATTTACATCGGAAAAAATGTAAATAGTTGGAGAAATTACGGTGGAAGGAGTAAAAGTCTGCTGAAATGTTGACTGAGACACAGGAATATGGCTGTAGAATGTCTTACATCAATAAATCGTGGCTGAATCCTTGGCCATCCGTGGCTGGACCTGACTCGCAGAGGACAGACAAGTAGGTAAATAAAAGAGGCCTAAGCAAAATCATCAAATACCTTGGTACAATTTTTTCAATTGATACACGTGGGTCATTGTCATTGCAGTTTCTTGGCTCCGGAATCGACCTCACCTTCGGCTCGGGCGGCTATTTTGTGGATCTGAAGATGCTGAAAGTTTGCCTACTCTTGATGCTATGTCTGGCCGAGAAAGATGGAAAAACCGGCCATGACAGTGTCGTACTTCGTACATTTTCTTCGGAAATTAAAAAAAAAAAGATTTATCAATATTTATTAGATATATTAGATATACAAACTAACAATAATACCTAACATGTACAAATGCGTATGAAAACAAATGACTGGGCATCAAAAAATTCATCCACATCGCTGTCAATGGAAAAAGTGCCCAGAACGCTAGCAGCATTGCCACGTTAAATAGCAATGCTGATTCGTTGGCCAAAGAAAAGCCCAGCCCTCTGGTCACGCGAAGAGTCGACTAACAGCTTGCTGATATGCCGAAAAACTCGATGAGCACTCGGACCCCATGGCCCCAGTGTTTCAACCATATATTGGTATTTGTTAGTAAAACAACGTAATAATAAACATTATCACCAAATTTTCAGACAGACGGACACGTTAATAACAGCAACAGGGCTCCGTTAGGACGCTTCGGGTACGGAACCCTAAAAATAACTTCCTACCACTAATACCCTGTTTTTCCAAAATAAAAGCATATCCTGAAAAAGCCCATAAAACCACTTTGTCTCTAAAAATGTAGTTTCATGAAATAGTCCGAAGAGAGTCTCAGTGCACGCATATTCCACATTTTGTGACTTTCATAAGTCCGCTTTATGTTAGCAGTAAACTTTAAAAACCTTGTGCTTTAAACAGAAAATAGAGTGAACATCAAGTCAAGAATTTAAAATTCCGAAAACTATTCAGGGTTTGTGGAGATATAGTAAGAATAGTTATTTTCGTTGTAATACACTAATACACTTGTAAGTTGGAGCCAGCGTTGACTTCCATTTCTGGGATTCAAAACAACCTTTCGTTTTCTCATTTTTGGTTGGATATTTCTAATTTCTTCATTTGTTACCTTACTGTCGAATCCATCAGCTACGCGCGACCCTCACCAGGTCATCGGTCCACCTTGTGAAAGGCCTTCCAACGCTGCATTTTCCGGGGACCTGGGATGGTCCATGTCGAGAAGTGGACGTCTTTCGGTTGATATGACAATGATGATGATAATCTTCGTGTCATCTTTATCCTTTTGTCTCCCAATTTACTGCAGGCGGTAATTTTCTTACATTCATCGTTTATTTGCCGTCATCTCAGTGTTAATGTGATCTAACACATAACATTATGATACATTTCATCTCATCTTAGATTTCCTCAACCTAGGCACTTCTCCTGTATCGTGGATGCGTTTATAAATATCCAGACCCAGAACAACTATCATATCATAATGATATATCTTTTTTCTGACAAAAGGTTAACGCTGGCCTTAAAAGGAAGTACAAATTGTGATAAATTTAGTTTCGGGACCACAATTAATATAGATAGTGCCATCCACGAAGACGCGCCCCATCATCATGATTCCTTTTAATATCCCCACTGTTGGCACAGGCCTCCTCTCTGTGAGAGGGTGTAAGCCGTAACCCACCACGCGGGCCTAATGTGGGTTGGTGGATGTCACATGTGGTTGAGCTCATAAGATTCGCGATAAAATTCATTTGATTAGCAACATTTGCACAGTTACTTCATTCGGTTAGTTTTGCATCCGTTATTCTCATCATTCTCCCGCATAAAACCTGTCGAACTCATGCGAGCGAGACAAAATGAGTGGCACGATCATTCGTGCGAACCTCAGAGTGAAATAACTTTAATGACCGATGTCGATCAAATCGCTAATGGTGCGCTCTCAACTTTTATTCGTAAAATAGCGAATTTCGGTGCTAAAAGTGACAAGTGAGTGGGAAACGCTGTGATGAACTGCTGTGAAGATATCCAGGTTTGTGCGTTTCTTTTTCTAATGCCTGCTGGGTTATTTTCCATGTTTTCCTGCCAGCACGCTGTCCAATTCAAGAACTAACCAAACTCAAATATTTTTGCTGTTTTTCGCTTACATCGCGTAAACAACATGCCTTCGAATTTTTGTTTCAAGGACATGACGGTTGCCTCACGATGCGCCCCACTCCTCTTTGTAACCCTGCAATAAGTGGTGGGGCGTGTCTTCATGGATGGTAATACCTGTAGTAGGCAGGAAGCAGTTGGAAAAGGAAAACAGAACTCATCATCATTCTCTCGCTGTGTGTGCTAGTGGATTCGGCACAACATGGTCTTCTTCTGTCATACGTCTCTGTTAGTGGAAAGCTGACAAGATATGAATGTGTAAGGCTATAAAGAGAGATGAGATGATGAGAGCAGTGGTGGCCTAGTGGTAACGGCGACGACTTACAAGTTGTAGGTCGTGAGTTCAAAACCAGAACCTAGAACCAAAAATTCGAAGACATGTGACATCCACTAACCCGCACTGGGCCCGCGTGGTGGATTACGACCCACACGATCTCACAGAGAGGAGGCCTGTGCCTCAGCAGTGGGGACATTATAAGGCTGATGATGATGAGGCTATAAAGAAAAGGCTGTAGCGACATCTACAGGCTGTAACGGAACCAAGAAAACCTGAAGGTGTAGTCATATTTTAAGAACTGCATCTGCCCATCGATACCAACAACTATCTTCAAGAAAACCTGAGGAAGTTCTCAAAAAAAAGCTTTAACCTGCCATACAAATATTGTTCAGCTGATGAAAACTTTGTTTTACATAAACTTTTTATTTGGGACTTTTTGTTTTTTTCTTAGAGTAAGTTGTTCATATACATGAGCAGAACCGGTTCTTAAAATATGACCACACCTTTCCGTTACACCCTGTATATCGCCACATACAAATGCCTCGTTGGTCTAGTGGCCGTAAGCGCGACTGCTGAGCGTGAGGTCCTGGGTTCGATTCTTGGGTGTCGGGCCAAATGTGTTATTGGGTTTTTCCATTAGAAATTACTGTCTAGCGGCCCGGAGTTTAGAAGTTGGTGGTGTGACACCCCCATACCTCGGAAAGCACGAAAAGCTGATGGACCTGCGCCTGATCTCTTCCCGGTCGTGTCGGATTGCCGTCCCATCGGACTATGAGGGTGAAGAAACAGAGAATGCACCTGTGTTTGCGCACATGCTTGTGCACTATAATATTTCCCGCGCACTAGGCTAGTCTCCAATGAGATTGGCCACCGGGATCGAAATTCGGTCGGGAGGATTATTTAATTACCAGAAGTCGGAATTAGGTAGAGTTATTTATGTACTTGCATCGAAATGTTGATATTAATATGGATCTTCCCGGGATTTCTAATGGACAATCCCGTGTGGTCCACAATATTACAAATAAATAATGATAATAACCTCTGTTGTTTTCTTTTGTTCTCACAAGCTATGTTGTTTGAACTACAAATGTGACGACATCGCGCGTGTACGCATTGGAATTTTGCAACTTCGGACATCAGATGTCGTTGATGTAAGTTTGGCAACGTCTCGCGTGTCGTGGTTTAAATTGTTTAAAAGTAAATAGCTTTTTTTTTTAATAAATCACGGGATTTTTCTGCTCTTTAAAATTAATCTCGGGATTTCAGGCATATTCACTTTATTCTTTCGCTGTATGAAATCAGTGTAAGTACATAAATAACTCTACCATAAAAAAAAAAAATCATAAACATCATCATCATTCATAAATTCTTTTTCTTTCTTTCTTACCTAATTCCGACCTCTGTTAATCACACAAATCCTGCAACGCGTAAACAGAGTTCTTTGCGCAATTAGTACGTATACAACAGCTCGACAACAGCCGTCAGGCAGTTGCCCGGACCAGACACAACACCCGTCTAGTCGAAGAATCCTCCCTTTCCAAAAAGTTTGCGGGATTTTACACCCTGTTCCGCATACCTCTAAAAACGGGAACAGTCGGATTTCGCACATTAAGGGTTTCGTACCAAATTTTGGTATTTGTCAGTAAAGTATACGTAATAATAAACATTATCACCAAATTTCAAGTTCATAGGTCAATGGGAAGTTAAAAAATTCTTCGTAACACAATTTTGTGACAGACAGACGGACACGTGAGTGGGCTCCGTTTGAACCCTTCGGGTGTGGAACGCTAAAAAAATTGTCCATTTTATCATTATCCGAATAGGGCGCCCACAGCCACAGATAGCACAATATTACACGACAGTAATACAACAGAGAGAAATTAACGCAAACTCTCCACGGAGGCATGACATTCGTGTTACACAAAAATATACCAGCATTCTTCAGGCTTCAGTTGTAGAGAAATATTACTGAAGCGTCTACAGTACAAATGTTAACATTGTAGTTATTATACGGTTCTTAGAAATATCGTTTATGCTTGCTTTACGATAAATAAAGCAGTCTGTATCAAAACTGATATTATAAATGTGAAATTGTGTCTGTCTATTGCGTTTTCACGTATAAACCGCTTGATGGAGTTTAACGAAACTTGGCACACGGATGGACATGATCTACTCAAAGGTCTAATCCAGGTAATTTATTCATTTAATGCGGAGATTTCTTGAAAACAGTCAAAAAGGTGAATTCTGACAAATAAAAAAAAAATATTTTCAAGTCCTTTTTGCATACAGTGATGAACCTCAAAACATAACTTAACATAGTTTAATTCATCAAAAAATCTTCCTACATAAAACAGTTTATCCTTTCATTAACAATTATAATTATAATTAAAAACATGTCATAAAATTTCAAATGCTAAACTGCATCCAGTGATGGTTATTTATTATAAAATATTAGTAAATCAATAAAATACTTCATATTTTGCAATAAATTGCGAGCAGTCCGAGAGTGACCGCGCTTTAGGTCATGTCACGACCTTAAACTTCATGTACAATAGTAGTACTTATGCAGACTTAAAGCAACAAGGCAGTCTCTACCAGTCAACATTTGGATTGAAGAGACTACTCTGTGATAGGTGTTAAAAAAAAAACATAACGTTTAAAATCGAAATTACTTGTACACTACTACAGTTTTTGCCCGACTGGGAATTGAACCCAGGATCCCAAGCTCGGCAGTCTTACTTGCGACCACACGACCAACAGGACAGAGCAAGTAAAGCGTATATATCCGCCAAGTGGCGCCCTCATTGAATAAAAAATCGTAGAAAATAAAGATTATAGAATCCTATGTTACGTTTGTTACAAAGAAAATAAGGTATTTTTACGTGGTTAAAACAATACTCAAAATGTTTCGTATCCAAAGTAGTAGGCAAAAGTACCAAAAACGGCCATTTTTGACACTTTTGCTTACTACTTTGGATAAGAAACACTTTGAGTCCTGTTTTAACAATGTAAAAATTCCTTATCCTATTTGTAACAAACGCAACATAGAATTCTTTAATCTTTATTTTCTATGCTAAGATACGAATTTTTATTCAATGAGGGCGCCACTTCTGGAGAGGTAGGCCCTTAAGCAAAATACAGGGTGTAACGGAAAGGTGTGGTCATATTTTAAGAACTGTATCTGCCCATCAATCATCATATGGCTATGGAGTCAGAAATGCTCCAGGGGAAAGAATGATAGAATTTGCGTATGAAAACAAGCTGTCAATTATTAATACTTTCTTTAATAAAAAACCAAAAAACAGATGGACCTGGAGGTCTCCCGACGGCAAAACAAAAAACGAACTGGATTATATTCTATCAAACTTCCCTCAGAACACACAAAATATTGAAGTTCTAAATGTAGAATATCCATCAGACCATAGACCGGTAAGAATAAAAATTAAAACTAATTTGTCAAAAAGAAGCAGAGCAAGTTATAATAATAAAAATTATAATACCCAACTCAAAACCGAGGAACAGATTTCTCTCTACTCTGAATCCTTACATGAAAATATGAAAAGTCTATTAGAGGTTGAAGCTAACTACACATCACAAGAATACTACGACAAATTGATAAATATCATAGAAACCAGCTTATCAAGTGCCAATAATCATAATATAAAAACCAAAAAACAGTCTGTAATTACTGACCATACCAGGCAGTTAATACAACGAAGACACAAGCTACAGAACACTAAACCTAAAACCCGGAGTATGAAAAATGAATTAAAAGCTCTTTACAAATTAACAAGCAGATATATAAAGCAGGATTATATCGCTTACAGGACACGTACAATAGAGAGACATGTAAACACAACTGGAAGCTTGAAACGAGCATTTAAAGAATTAAAGACACACAAACACTGGATAGAAGGATTACAAGGAGAAGAAAAGATACACAATAACAGAGAGGAAATTTTAAAAATTGCAACGAAATACTACAAAAACCTATACAGCTGCTCTACGCAGACTCAATCGTTTCACGTGGTTGCTCCCCAAACGGACTACACTGGTGAGATAAATCCTATAGAAGAAATTGAAATAATCGAACAGATAAAGAAGATGAAAATAGAAAAGAGCCCAGGCCCAGACAAAATAACAAATGAAGTCATAAAAATAGGTCACCCTCTACTGGCAAAACCACTAACTAAACTTTTTAATATGATTATTGAGAGTTGTTCCACCCCCAAGCAATGGTCGGAAGCAAACATAATACTATTATATAAAAAAGGAAATTCAAAAGATATTTCTAACTACCGACCTATAAGCCTGTTACCAACTATATACAAACTATTCTCTTCAATCATAGAAAAGAGAATAGGCCAAATACTGGACAGTAAACAACCCATAGAACAAGCAGGCTTTAGAAAAGGTTACAGCACTACAGACCATATACACACGTTGGAACAGGTTATTGAAAAGTATCAAGAATTCCAGAGACCGCTCTACATAGCTTTCATCGATTATCAAAAAGCGTTCGATACAATATCACACTCAGCAATTTGGCAAACTCTACTCACTCAAAATGTTAACCAAAGATATATAAACATCCTGAAAGATCTTTATGAGAAGAGCCAAAGTAGAATACAATTGGACAAAGTAGGACCACCAATAAAGTTAGAAAGAGGGGTCAGGCAGGGTGACCCCCTCTCACCACGACTTTTCATAGCAGTGCTAGAGTCGGTCATAAGCAATCTAGACTGGAGCAATTTGGGCATTAATATCAAAGGAAATTATCTTTCACATCTAAGGTTTGCCGATGATATTGTACTTTTAAGTGATAACCATAATGACCTACAATATATGATATCCACCTTGCATAGAGCTAGCAAGAAAGTCGGCTTGGAAATAAATTTAAGTAAAACAAAAACAATGACAAACAATAGACCCGAAACCATAAAACTTGAAGATGTCCAACTAGAGTATGTGAGTAACTATATATATTTAGGAAAACAAATTTCATTCAGCGCATTAAACAACCAACAAGAAGTAGACAGAAGAGTCCAAAAGACCTGGAACAAGTTTTGGAGTTATAAGGAAGTGCTGAAAGGTAATTTTCATTTAAAACTAAAGAGAAAAATAATGAACTCATGCCTCTTGCCCTCATTGACATATGCATGTCAAACGTGGAAATTTTCGCATAAAGTAAAAAGCAAAATAAAGACAAGTCAAAGAAGTATGGAGAGGAGCATGATGAAGATAAGCAAATTGCAGAAAATACCTCATAGTATAATCCGTAAAAAGACTGATATTATTGATGCCCTTAGTTACTCACAGAAACTAAAATGGAGATGGGCAGGTCACGTAGCCAGAATGACTGACGACCGATGGACCATACGAACCACGGTGTGGCCAGGACCAGCAGGCTACAGAAAGAGAGGTAGACCGCAAACACGATGGGTAGATGATATAACACACATAGCGGGCAAGGACTGGGCAAGGGTAGCAAGCAATAGGGACGCATGGCAATCTCTGGAGGAGGCCTTCACCTAAGAGGGGTTCTTGCACATATAAAATGTTTTAATTAATGACATAATCGAATGGAAGTGTAATGAATAATATTTACAATCTATTATATTAATTTATTATTATTATTGATTTATATAATTTATTTTAAATTACAAATTTTCAAATTATTTTGCTATTTCTAATTAACAAAATAATTCAATCTAAATTTATTTTAATTTCTCAATATTTAATTATAAATGTTTTTACTCTTTCAATTCTGTATGCATGTAATTGGCAAGAAATATAAGGCTTTTTTATTTTTATTTTTTATTTTTTTTTTATTTATCTGCCCATCAATATGAACAACTTGAGGAAATTCAAAAAAAATTTTTTTAGTTCCCATACAAATACTGATCAGCTGATGATAACTTTGTATGGAAAGTACAATTTCTTTTTGAGAATTTTCTTAGACAATGTTGTTCATTTCCATGGGCAGAACCGGTTCTTAAAATATGACCACACCTTTCCGTTACACCCTGTATATCACAAATAATTTATGATTCATCATCATCATCAGCCTTTTAATGTCCTCACTGCTGAGGCACAGGCCTCCTCTCACAGAGAGGATGTGGGCCGTAATCCACCACGCGGGCCCAATGCGGGTTGGTGGATATCACAATTATCTTCGAATTTTTGGTTGTAGGACATACCGGTTTCCTCACGATGTTTTCCTTCACCGTTTTGAGAGCAGTGGTGATGAAATAATTTACACAAAGTAAAGTGCCTGCCTGGGTTTGAACTCACGACCTACAACTTGTAAGTCGCGGCCGCTACCACTGGGCCACCGCTGCTCTCGCTTCCAATTTGGAATCAAATGTAACAGCTCACATTTTAGGACCCATTATTATAATGTTTTAATCCGTGGTGCTTGGCTTACCCCAATTGTAAATATCAATTTATGCCAAATGGCCTAGCTTTGTTCTGTCTCCTGCTTGATAATATGACTAACTAATTCCTAGGTTGTAAAGGACACATAACATTACCTTTACTCAAAAATATTGACCAAAAACTACTCTCGATAGGTGATCTCCACCAATTTACATCAACAGAGAACCCTATTAAACTGGAACTCACAAGAAAATGTATTATGCATCTATCTTGGACAAAGTCACTAACGAAATCGTTGCCAAGTAAAAGAACCTTTTAAGCAAGTACTCTGCTAAAGGCAACATGTGAGAAACTCCGCCGGTCTTTGCATACGCTTAGGTCACACTGTAAGATGAGCTAACTGGGTTAAGATCAGTTTTATTCCTCTGTTAATCTTATTTTCTCAGATCGGTAAGATTTTTTTTTTTTTGAGGAGCTCGTGGCTAAAGTAATAACAGCCGCATGGGTCGATCCATCAGGTTAAGCTACGCTTGCCGGGGTTGGTCCATGGATGGGTGACCATTTTTACATAACGAGACTCATCCGTGCCTCGGAAAGCACATTAAGCCGTTGGTCCCGGCTGTCAATCGTGGATCTTCGGCAGTCGTTTACGGGTCGTAAGAAGCCCGAAAGTCTGAAAACCAGTCTTACCAAAGGGTATCGTACTACCCAGTAACTGGGTTGTGGAGATCAGATCGGCAGTCACTCCATGTAAAATACTGGTATACAGCTGCATCCGGTTAGACTGGAAGCCGACCCCAAAGTAGTTGGGAAAAGGCTAGGCAGATTGATTGGTGAGAACAATTTTCATGTTGTGGTCAAAATCTAACCCAGTTACCAGTACCTAGTTAGAACAGGACGCACCCAGTTTGATTTTGATTTTTGATTTGAATTATTTATTTAGTACCAGCTTCTGCCAGCGGCTTCACCCGCGTGGAATTAGTACTTCCCTAATTATAAATTACAACCTATGTACTATTCCTATATCTATCCATATATCTGTGTGCCAAATATCATCAAGATCTGTTTAACCGGTCTGGCGTGATTGAGTAACAAAATAAACATCTATCCATTCAAACGTTCGCATTTATAATATTAGAAGTATTTGAATTTGTATGTCTTATGCTTCCATATACATCTCCATTTGTCTGTAATCTCAATAAATACCTCTTTTCTAGTCATACGATCCTTCACCCAGTCCACCTATCAATTCTTTGGTCTTCCTCTATCCTTATCATCGTCGTATCTATATCTTACATCCACAATCATACTTTAAACTTTTCTCACACATTAATTCCACCACAGTTTATTCCTGCACACAAATAGATTTTTTTACCTCGTAGGTGAACTGCTAAATATTTTCAAAAGTTTTTTTTTTATTTTACAGCGAGATCTTCAGTTTTGATAATTTTCAACACCACTTTACTTAACATTTTTTACCATGTTCTTTCATCAACACCAAGCTATTCAGTTCCGTTCTAGATTCATCTGTAATAAATAATTCTGATTCATAAATAATTCATGAATATGATTATTTTATTTATTTTTATTTATTTATTTATTTCTACAGTCAGATAACAGAAATCCATAGTGTTAGTAACACACCTTATATATAGTGTTAGTACATAAATTAGAGTTTAAGAAGCATTTTACACAGAAGATTAACGTACGCTCATCCTCTCCATAAAATGCCTCATAAAAGGGGAAAACACACTCTCGGCCACTGTTTTCAGAATGCTGTTGCCACTAACCCGGATTCTAGCTGCCAGAGACGCTATTTTCTTACGCACAATTGCGTGGAAGCCGTCAGTACGACTCTGTGTAAACATCTCTGACGCACTACAAAACCGGGGCAGTCCCAAGAGCATTAATAAATGTGATTTATAAATAATTCTGATTCTGATTCTCATGTTGTTCCGTAACGCAACGGGTATTACCCAACAAAACGCCTGGATAAAGTTTAGTGCATAAAGCTTGAAAATCTCACTCTGTTACATTATAAATGCGCAACTAAACCGGATTTAAAAGCGACTACTCTATAGTACCGTGCCTCTGTTCGATTCGCTACCTAGCACAGTTCATTTCTCGCTCATCTCTCTGTAAGAGAGGGCCCTTTTGAATGACCACTTATCGTCAGGTGGGCTTTTTACCTTTTAGCTAAAAATAAATGTTTCCTTTGAGACTGAAAGTATGCCAAGATTACTATGCGAATGCAAACTTTTGTTCATAAATTATGTGCATTTAGATAATGTAGGGGTACGTGAGAGCAGTAATTTTAGCAGACCTACGTACTATTCAAATTTACCTGTGTGTTTTCGGAGCCCGGCTTTGAAATAGAAGCAACTTGTTTAGTTCTACAATAGTAGAAAAATGAATGTAAAAAATGTTTTGTGTTCTACTGACAATTAATTACGCCATTATTATAGCCATACTCTGTGTATATATAGAGTTCGTATCTAACATGCGAATAAAATACTTCATAAAAACATGGGAGTCTAATATTACAACAGCCACAAATTGCGATCACCTATCTGTTTCCCAGACGTGGTGAATGTGGAATAGCCCTAGCCAGAAATTTACTAGCTGGTTTTTTGAAAACAGCTCACATAAAAATGAAAATAAAACAATTAAAAAAAACACTAAAAAGTTCCATCAAGTCACTTTTCAAGCAGTTTGATGCGTTTTTTTATTTTCATAACTAATAAGAAAAAGTCAAAACCAAAAAGGACCAAGTCAAAACAGACAGAGTAGAGAGAGAGAGAGAGAGAGTCAGAGTTGAGTAGTTTTTGGTCTAAGTCAGTCAAGACCAATAGTGACAATACTACATCAGTCAAAATCCATCCAACCGTTTTAGGCTTCAGGGCGTGCCAAAGAAACAAGGATACATACAGGGTGTAACGGAAAGGTGTAGTCATATTTTAAGAGCGGGTTCTGCCCATGGAAATAAACAACTTTCTCTAAGAAAAAATAGAAAATTCCCAAAAAAAATTGGATTTTCCATACAAAGTTATCATCAGCTGATCAAGATTTGTGTGGGAGGTAAAAAAAATTTTTAGAATTTCCTCGGCTTTTCTTGATGAAAGTTGTTCATACCGATGGGCAGATGCAGTTCTTAAAATATGACCACACCTTTCCGTTACACCCTGTATATACTCCTGAAAACATTGCCCTCCTTCTAAGGCAGTCGGGTAAAAATACTATACCTACCTACAAGTGGGTACATGACTAAAAAAAATATTATACCTACCTACAAGTGGGTACATGACTAAAAAAAATATTATACCTACCTACAAGTGGGTACATGACTAAAAAAAATATTATACCTACTTTAGAGGTATGTGGAACAGGGTGTAAAGTCCCACAACCTCCATTGAAAAGGGAGGATCCTCCGACCAGACGGGTGTTGTGTCTGGTCCGGGCAACTGCCCGATAGTTGATTTCGGGCTGTTGTATATGTTCAAATCGCGCGGAGAACTCTGCTTGCGCGATGTAGGAATTTTGCTGTTCTAGTTAGTATGAAGCGTCATAGATGTCGCTACATCACTCCCCTCCAGAGATCGGAGATCGATTGTTCTCTTCTTGATGAGTCGTGTCATACGTGATGCTTGCCGGGCCAGTGGAAGGCTGGTTCCAGTGAGTCGGAACCGGAAGAGGCGCATAGTTCACGGTGAGTTGGAACTGTCTGCGGTGATGATATCCCAGTGAGTCGGGATGATGCTGCGGGCTCCAGTGAGTCGGAGTACTGCTGCGGGCTCCAGTGAGTCGGAGCGGTGCGTCGTTTCGTTGTCGGCGTTATCGTTGTCGGCGTATCGTTGTCGGCGTATTCGTTGTCGGCGTATTCGTTGTCGGCGTATCGTTGTCGGCGTAATCGTTGTCGGCGTATCGTTGTCGGAGTTATCGTTGTCGGCGTATCGTTGTCGGCGTTATCGTTGTCGGCGTATCGTTGTCGGCGTATCGTTGTCGGCGTATCGTTGTCGGCGTTATCGTTGTACTGGCTGGCTGTATGACTCGTTTCTGAAGAGCTTGGAGGAAGTGATGATGATGACGTCACGCTGGAATAGCTGCACGAAGGCTGCGCTGACGAGGTGATGACGTCATGACGAAGGCTGCGCTCACGTTCATAGTCGAGGGTCACCATTTTAGAGGTATGTGGAACAGGGTGTAAAGTCCCACAACCTCCATTGAAAAGGGAGGATCCTCCGACCAGACGGGTGTTGTGTCTGGTCCGGGCAACTGCCCGATAGTTGATTTCGGGCTGTTGTATATGTTCAAATCGCGCGGAGAACTCTGCTTGCGCGATGTAGGAATTTTGCTGTTCTAGTTAGTATGAAGCGTCATAGATGTCGCTACATCACTCCCCTCCAGACTTGCTGCTGTACTTTTTCTGTGCCTCGGTCAGCTTCTTGGAAAAAAATCCAAGAGGTATCCAGTGGCCGTCGACGCGTTGTTGCAGCGCTGCTCCGACACAGGTGTTCGAGGCGTCAGTCATAAGTGATAACGGAGCTTGCACGGATGGGTGTGATAGTGTGACGGCGTCCTTGATGCTGTTCTTGCATGCTTGAAAAGCTTCTTTGTCTTCGCTGTTAAAGTTCAGCTTCGTTTTGTCGTTTTTCTTGCATGTTCGCAGATATTTATATAATTTTTCTTGCGAGTGTGCGGAGTGTGGAATGTTTTCTTTGTAGAAGTTAATTATTCCGAGAAATCGTCGCAATTCTTGAATTGTAGTTGGCTGTGGGTACTCAGTAATGATCTTCACGCGGTCTTCGGTTGGCCGTATACCTTCTTTTGTCAATGTGTATCCGAGGAACTCTAGTTCCGCTTGGCCAAAGATGCATTTCGACAGGTTAATACGGAGTCCATGCTCTTGTAGTCTTTTGAAAAGTTCTTCTAAGTGCCTCTCGTGCGTTTCTTTGTCTGTCGACGCTATAAGGAGATCGTCGACGAACGGGAAGACGTGATCCATGTCACCAACGACATAGTTGATGTGTCGTTGGAATGTTTGGCCCGCGTTGCATAGGCCGAAACACATGCGGGGAAATTCAAACAGGCCGAAGGGCGTGATGACTGCTGTCTTCTCGATGTCGTCTTCTCGTATTCTTAATTGATTGTAGGCCTTCCTGAGGTCAATTTTGGTGAAGATCTTCATTCCTTCCAGTCGATATGTGAAGTCACGGAGTCGCGGTATCGGATATCTGTCCGGTTTGGTTACGGCATTCAAACGTCGATAATCACCGCATGGTCGGTACTCGCCACTTTTCTTCTCTACTAGATGGAGTGGACTGGCCCAAGGTGATTTGGATGGTCGACATATTCCTTGCTCCATCATGATTTGGAATTCTTTTTTTGCTGCATGGTACTTGTGTGGTGGTAAAGGTCTTGCTTTGCTGTATACAGGTGGGCCGTGCGTGACGATGTGATGTTCGACGTCGCTGTTCTTCATGTCGGTGAAATTTGGTGAGGTTATTTCTTCATACTTTTGTAATAATTTGTGGAACGGGTCTGTGAGGTTGATAGTGAGCACGGTTGGAGTAGACATGCTGTTTGAAGCGCAACCGTCGATCGACAGTCCTGTTTTCTTATCCACCAGTTTCATAGCACGAAGGTCGACGAGTAGATTTTGGTGGCGTAAGAAATCTGCGCCTAGTATGGGTCGTTTCACAGCGGCCACGATGAAGTTCCACGATAAGGCTCGGCGCAGGCCGAGGTTGAGCTCCAACCTTTTCTCGCCATATGTGGGTATTGGCGTGCCGTTTGCCGCGTACAAAACTTCTCCGCAGCGTTTCATTCCTGTCTGGTATGGAATGACAGATACGTTTGCTCCGGTATCGACTAGGAATCGCAGGCGTTGTTGGTAATCGCATACATGTAGACGGTAGGGTGACATCTCGTTAACCTCGAGTTCCGTCGCAGTCGAGGTTGTGACTAGTTTTTTTCATATTTGCATGGAGATCTGCAGTTCCGTGCTTTATCACCGTATTGTGCGTGATAGAAACATATGTCACCTGACTGCTGATGGTTTGTGTTTAGTCGTCCTCGGGAATATGAGCGTGATCGTGAGCGAAAGGGCCGGTGCGATCGTTGCCTGTATCTAGACCGGTCCATCCCTGTCCTTATCGCAGCTACCTCTCTCGTCAGCTGCATGACGGCCTCTCGCAGGTCTTGATCGGTGTGATGGTTATCGGTCTGTTGACGTGAAGTTGATGCGTGTTGACACGTACACACCGAGTGTACTTCCTGAGTTTGCTCGTGCATCTTGTCGGCCATAGCTGCGAGTACATCCAACGTTGCCTTCTCATTGACAGACAAAACAGCACGCATGGGGGCAGGTAGCTGTCTCGTCCACAGTAGTTGCAGTGTTGAGTCTGGTATCTTGTCTCGCGCCGGTTCTCTCATGCACCGTAGTAGTTGGGATGGTTTTTGGTCTCCTAACTCCATTTCGTTGAGTAGTTTCTGTAGTTGCTTGGCCTCTGACTCTTCATAAACGGACAGCAATCTTTTCCTGGCTTCTTCATATCGCCCGGTACGCGACTCGCTCATAATGATGTCGCTAATTTGCTCGACGTCGGCCTTCTCTAGGTGAGCTACCAGTAGGCTGAACTTGGCTTCATCACTCGGCTTCTGCGGTTTTACCACGGTCTCGAATTGCGCAAACCAAAGTAACGGTTTGTCTCGCCAAAATGGTGGTATTCGGCTCTTCAAAGAGATAGTCGCTACTCCGTCGTCAGAAGACATCTTCGATAATGATAGTTACTGGTGGTTTTTTATAAATCACGTCGGGGTCACCAATTTACCAGTTGACAGGAGGTAGGTAGTTGAGTAAAAGAGTATTCAGGTCGAATGGCTTATAATTGTATGAGCTGGTATTTATATACATTTCGATTTATTATTAGGTGTTATAGGGTAGCAGACCTAAATAGCGTATATTACTTTCGTCCCAGATGAGCGGGTAGTTATGTTATATATCCGCGCGTTGTTAAACATGAGGGTACTTCTATTTGTGCACCTGTGCGCGCGCGGCGGTGGCTCGCGGTCATTGACCCCATCTGCCACACTACCTACAAGTGGGTACATGACTAAAAAAAATACTATACCTACCTACAAGTGGGTACATGACTAAAAAAAATATTATACCTACCTACAAGTGGGTACATGACTAAAAAAAATACTATACCTACCTACAAGTGGGTACATGACTAAAAAAAATATTATACCTACCTACAAGTGGGTACATGACTAAAAAAAATATTATACCTACCTACAAGTGGGTACATGACTAAAAAAAGTACTATACCTACCTACAAGTGGGTACATGACTAAAAAAAAAGTCAGATTACCAAAAAATATTGAACACGTATTTTTTCTTTTGTCACGTAAACAAAAACCGGCCAAGTGCGAGTAGGACTCGCGCACGAAGGGTTCCGTACCATTATCTATAAAAACGGCAAAAAAATCACGTTTGTTGTATGGGAGCCCCTTTAAATATTTATTTTATTCTATTTTTTAGTATTTGTTGTTATAGCGGCAACAGAAATACATCTGACAAATTTTCAACTGTCATAACGAGATACAGCTTGGTGACAGACGGACAGACAGACAGACGGACGGACAGCGGAGTCTTAGTAATAGGTTCCCGTTTTACCCTTTGGGTACGGAACCCTAACGACGACACAGTGCTTTGAAATTTGACGTGACATGACGTCACACCTGTGTTAAAATTGTACCGCTTTTTACACAAAAGTGACGTAACAAGAGTCCACTCCTGAACTTTGATGCGGTTTATCTTTGTAATTTTTATTGATTTGATAAAGCTACAATACGTGTCCAATATACAGAGTGTAACGGAAAGGTGTGGTCATATTTTAAGAACTGCATCTGCGCATCGATAAGAACAACTTTATTCAAGAAAACCTGAAGAAATTCTTTAAAAAAACTTACCCCCCGTATACCAATATTGATTAGCTGATAACTTTGTATGGAAAGTCCAATTTTTTTTGAGAATTTTTTGTATTTTTTTTTTTAAAGAAAGTTGTTTATTTCCATGAGCAGTACCGTTTCTTAAAATATGACCACACCTTTCCGTTACACCCTGTATTTTGATAATCCAACTTACGGACTAAATTTTTTTTTTAAACGTATTTTTTTTTTTTACCCTGGATCCCTATTCTGTTACTAATTGATTTGATAAGTCTCATTGTGACAGAAAACAAACATTTAAATTTTAAACATACATATTTAAGAATCTCTTCTTTATTATCTGAAATACAGAAACGTCGCGATAAACCATAAAATATGACGACTCTCCACATAACTTTTCAAAACAAAACTAAATAAGGAAGCACAGCAAAGCAAATCGCAAGCCTTGGTGTCGTAAAAACTCGATTAGGAGGGGTACGAGAGCTCGTGTGCACCAAACCCAAGTCGATGGAGAAAGAATTGTTATTGTATACAGTAACTGGTTCCATCCACTTTTGCAGTATCTACCACATTGCTACAATACTCGGAGCTAAGAAAATCTTTCCGATCAGCTAAATTTCGACACTCCAGCAAATTATAGTGGAGTAGCGTTGCCTCCGGCTTTGCGCGCTTTATGGTGCGTCAGGGGAACATACCGGGATAAAAATTATCCCGTGTTATTTTTTAGAATTATATTTGCGTTTTTTTAAGGCTATAAGAGTAGGGGAAGGCCAAAGAAACGATGGTTGGACTGTGTGAAAGAGGATATGGGTAAAAAGGGGGTGACTACAGAGATGACGACTAATAGAGGAGTATGGAAGAAAAAGACATATTGCGCCGACCCCAAATAAATTGGGATAAGGGCAGGAGAATGATGATGTTTGCTTTTTTTTAGTTTACCTTTAAGCCATTAGACACAGATTATCATGGCGCGTACAGCTAAGGAGTGGAATTCCCTGCCGGAGTCTGTGTTTCCTGATAGCTACCAACCGGGGGTCTTTTAGTGAAGAGTGAATAGGTTACTTCTAGGCAAGCGTGCTCCATCGTCGACCACATCACCGCTTACCATCAGGTGAGATGGTGATGGTGGCCGGTATTTTTTAAATGTTCGTTTTTCTTTTTAGCGTTTGGGTTTTTTTTTTCATTTTTAATTTAATTCATATTTGGTTTTTCTTCCTTTATTTTTCTTATGTTCTAATCCATTTTCTACCCGTGTGCCAAGTTTTATATAAATCCGTTCAGCCGTTAGGGCGATTAACAAAAATCCAAACATACACTCTTACATTTATGTATAATAATAGCTGAGCCCCGCGATTTCAGCCGCGTAGACCGGGATAAAATGTAGCCTATGTGTTAATCCAGGATATAAGCTATCTTAGCTCGCCGTCCGATCAGCACCAGGCCCGTGAGTCGACGGCGCATAGTGTTCCACGCGCGCCTCAAAGAGATGATTGTCAGCCACCACTGACGGGGCCCATCGTGGCTGGCCTGCATGCCTAGGGGTAGCGGATAAATTCTGAAAATAAGTTACCGCCCCCCTGGGCACTCAGGCAGGGAAGGAACAAGGGTGGGTTTAGTCAGTAAGAGTCCGACACGCCCTCCCGCTCCAACCCAGAGCGGGAGAAGTCTATATAGAAAAAAGGTATAAGCTATCTCCGTACCAAATTTCATCCAAATCGGTCCAGCCGTTTGAGCGTGAAGAAGTAACAAACATACAAACACACACACACTCACAAACTTTCGAATTTATAATATTAGTGTGATAGTGTGACTATAGTAGGATTGTACCCATACGTTCGTTCATTCAATCTGTTAAATTAGAATTTCGTTTTATCTAACACGTCGAGAAGTTTTGCTGTTGAACATTTTCAATTAAAATCTGTTCGTTCATAGAGCTCCGTTATTCGTTTGTTTTTGGCTAGTCAAAGAAAAATATGGGAGTTCACGTTTGTCTATGGTCTGAGGTGGAAAGTAGTTTATCAGATGGAAGTGTAATTTGTTTCTGTTTCATAACTGGTTGCTTCGGTGATAAATGGGGAATGCAAATGTCGCTCTTGGGTTTAATGGAGATAGAAGCTTTACAACGTGTAAATGAAGCGAAATAAATAGGTACCCGTCTGAAATATGCTTGTTCATTTTTTATTTTGAACTCGTTTCAATACTACCATGTCTTTACCGCATACAATCTAAAAACCAGTGCTTTTGATTAGGATTTCTTGAAACGAAACAAAACCAATACCAATTTTCCGAATCTGAAAACCGAACACAATTTCAAATTCAGTGTCCCACCACTAAAAAATCAGGCGTACCAACATTAAATTTCACACCAGAACTTTTTTCTTAGTTAATTTTCGAAGTTCAAATTCTGGTCTCCAAAAAGTTCGAACGGAAAAAAGTCCAATATTAGTTTTATTTAGAAAGTTGGTAAGACAGTGGAGTCGTAATTAAGAATCGTGTCGACTCTCCCGCTACAAATCTTTGGCGATAAGAATCTGGTTTAATTGGCTCCTTGTTTTTACACAGATGAGAACATTTGAGATGGATTCGCGGCGATACTGAAGGAATGACTTGAAATTTTGTTGGATTTGGTTTCTACAAAATGTTTTCACATGAGTTTTTAGCCTATATTCGTGAATATGAACAATCAATTGCGTGCTTTGAATCGAACTTTGTTGGACAGTGCCCAGTGGTCTGAAACTTAATGAAATGCAGACAATCACGATGCGACAACGATGCGATATCGAGTTCTGAACCGACTTCAAAAAAGGAGGAGGTTCTATGTTCGACTGTATGCATGTTTTTTTTATGTATGTATGTCTGCCGATTTCTCTGTCAGTTGTGGACCGATTTTCAAAATTCTTTTTTTATCCGAAAGAATATACTCCCGAGGTGGTCCCATATAAATTCTATCGAAATTGCTTCAGTGCTTTTTGAAAAACTGAACAAAAAACGAAAACAATACGTATTCTTAGTTTTTTTTTTTTGTGGGGTGGGAAATCATCCAATGACATCCCCCGCTCTGGGTGGAGCGGGAGGGCATGTCAGACTCTTACTGACTAAAACCCACCCCTGTTCCTTCCCTGCCTGAGTGCCCAAGGGTGCGATAACTCATGTTGAGAATTTATCCGCTACCCCTAGGCATGCAGGCACCGGCCACGATGGGCCCCGTCGGTGGTGACTACATCTCTTTGAGGCGCGCGTGGAACACTACGCGCCGTCGACTCTCGGCCCTGGTGCTGATCGGACGGCGAGCTACCCACTGCTCGCCGTCCGCAGGCCCGGGTCTACGGTGGCCGGAAATCGTCTCGCGACGTCCTACGCCCAGTGCCTCTCTTGCGGCGGTAGCGGCCGGGGTCGCGAGGGCTACTCCGATGAGCATCCCTCACGCGTCCCGCCTCCGGCTTCGCGAGCTTTACTGCTTCGCAGAAGGCGGAGGCTGCTTCCCATTCCCTCTCGCTCCGTACCATGGCCTGAACCAGGGCCGGGCGCGAGAGGTCGCCGCCACCTATCGCATCCACGAGGACACGGCGGTGCTCCGCCCAAGCGGGGCATACCACCACCGTATGCTGCACCGTGCCCTCTGAGCGATCCGCGCAGTGATAACACCCGGGCGTGTCCTCCCGCCTGATCTGGAACAGGAACCGCCCGAAACAACCGTGTCCGGTGAGGAGCTGCGTCAGGCGGAAGGTGAGAACACCGTCACGCCTCTCCAGCCACTCCTCAAAGAGGGGCAGACAATCACGATGCGACATCGAGTTTTTATAGAAATTGATCAATAACAATATGTGTACTTAGTAGTTTTTTTAGCTGGTTGTATGAAAACGAGCTGGCGCATTGTTGCGTCCCGCCCGTTGGCTGGAACCTTTACCAAGATCTTCATATATAGAAGTCACAAATCGACACGAGCGCCACAGCGTGGTAAGAAAATGAACTATTCAGAGAGGTTATCGTGTTGCCGTCTATTTGTTTGCATTATATCGTTTTTATTATGATTAAAATGATAAAATATGGGTACCGACCGATTAATAATGATCGTCCGCGTGGTAAGAATATGTCAAAAGGCCAAAATGTGTTCGAATCCGGGCATGTCTTAATATAAGTAGAAGGTTATGTTTACTTACAAATTTATTTGTGTTGAATAGTACCATTACATAAAAAACTTAGCTATTTTTACTAACAACATTATTAGTACCTAATTCCTAAATGTTTTTAAAACTGATACTTACATTTATCCACTTTTGTCGTTCAGCACATAACCATAGAAAGTGAGTACTATTCTTAGGAAAGTAAAAGAATTTTATACCATTTCACTCTTATTTTTATTTTTCTTTGAAGTGTTCAAGCAGCCCGAAATGCAATAATACATTTTCACTTAGTTAAATATTATTTTTCACTTCTACAATGTGATTCTTTTCTAATTGATTCCATAAATAATTCGGATTTGCGCCACCAGGTGGCAGAGTCTTCGTCGTGCTCGTTACGTATAGGTACTGCACGCATTTAAAACACGCTATCAGCGTGTTTATTCATATGCCATTGTCATGCCTGTAAGGACTGTCGCAGTCATTGTATGACAAACAGAATCGACGGTTCAATGTGCTCCTGTCCAAAGAGAGGTTACTATCTCCCGCTTCAAGCTTAGCTTACTTTTGTGGTTGTTATTGTTTTATTTTTAGTCCACCAGGTTTCACACAAACCCTTATTTATATACAGGGTGTAACGGAAAGGTGTAGTTATATTTTAAAAACTGCATCTGCCCATCGATATGAACAACTTTCTTCATGAAATCATCATTCTCCTGCCCTTATCCCAATTTATTTGGGGTCGCTGCAACATGTCTTTTTCTTCCATACTCCTCTATTAGTCGTCATCTCTGTAGTCATCCCCTTTTTACCCATATCCTCTTTCACACAGTCCAACCATCGTTTCTTTGACCTTCCCCTACTCTTATAACCATCCACATCCATACACAAGACTTTCCTCACGACATTTTCTTCGTTCCTCCGCATCACATGCCCATACCACGACAACCGATTTCCACACAACTTTTCAGTCAGCGGTGCCAGTTTCAGACTTCCTCTTATATACTCATTCCTAATTCTATCCATGCGCGTAACACTTTCTTCATAACAATCTGAAGAAATTCTAGTTATTTCTTTTACCTCCCTTACAAATATTGATCAGCTGATGATAGCTTTGTATCGAAAGTTAAATTTTTTTGAAAGTTGTTAATTTCCATGGGAAATACCGGTTCATAAAATATGACCACACCTTTCCGTTACACCCTGTATAAGGCGTAATTTTCGTACAAGACACCAATTTAATTTAAAAAATTTAAAAAATACCGAAGCTTAAAAGACAAGCGAATTTAAAAAAAACACAAAAGAGCTGATGACCCTAAAACAGCTGAATCGAGTTTGATAAAACATGTTTAAGGCCATCGCTATATCTGCTTTGAAATAAAAAAAACCGCATTCAAATTGGTTCACACGTTTAAGAGCTACGGTGCCATAGACACACACACATGGTGGTCAAACTTATAACACATTTTTGAGTCGAGGGTTTTAAAAGGGGTACCTACAAAGATTTTGCTTCACGTATATATATAGATTAGTACCCCAACAGCAGTACATACCATGATTTTGTACATAGATTAAGAGAATTTTAAATTATGAAGAGTGAAAATGAATTATTACTTACTATTCTATTATATACAAACTTATGAATGGGAAACAATACTTAAATATGAATACTGATATGTATGTCTAATATACACGGCTTACACCTTTTTTTTTTTTTTGGGGATTGGGAAATCATCCAATGACTTCTTCCGCTCTAGGGTGGAGCGGAAGGGCGTGTCAGACTCTTACTGACTAAAACCCACCCCTGTTCCTCCCTGCCCTGAATGCCCAGGGGCGAGGTAACTCTTTCGAATTTGTCCTCAACCCCCGGGCAGACGGCTTACACCTTACACCATATTATGCACAACAACATTAATATTATTGTTTATAAGATAAAATGATAAACACAAGAAACAAACAAAATGAATAATAATATAGAGTTTGAAAATAGAGTGAATATAACAGTGATGTTCATTGGGTATAAAAATAATCCTTTTATTAAATCAGTTGTTTTTTTTTGGTGGAATGGAATTCATCCAATGACATCTCCCGCTCTGGGTGGAGCGGGAGGGCGTGTCAGACTCTTAATGACTAAAACCCACCCCTGTTCCATCCCTGCCTGAGTGCCCAGGGAAGCTGTAGCTCTGTTACGAATTTAGGCATGCAGGCACGCAGGCACCGGCCCCGTCAGTGATATTAAGGCCCTACTAACGGCCAAGTAATAATAATAATAATAATAAAGTTTTTTTATTTCTCACCACAACATAAGGTACATTTAACATGGTATCAAGAACAATACATAACAACTACAATTTAATCATTATATTGTGGGAGACTGGTGCCTAAGCTAGACGTAAAGCCTGTATTTCAGGACACCAGGACTCCCCCCCATTCGGAGATAGTTACATTTTGTAGATGATTATTTACTCACACATTATTAAATGCGGTAGGTTATTTATATATGTATGTTTACAATTTTATTATCCATTGCAGTGTTAGTATTTGAGTGAATATGTGTTATGTATGGGTGTGTGGGTGTCTGTGTGTATGTGTGTGTAGGAGGGAATCTAACTGAGATTAGAAAAAGTGTGCTAATAATGGGTTGTATGAACAGGAGGTAAGTGTTTAAATTGGTTTAAAATAATAATTAATAATTGAAAAATTGTTACATTGCTTTAACAACATGTGGTAATTTCACGAGTAAGTAAGTTATATCGGGGTAGCAAGAAGCAAGTGGCGCCCTCATTGAATAAAAAGTCATAGCATAGCATAGAAAATAAATATTAAAGAATCCAACGTTACGTTTGTTACAAAGAGGATAAAGTACTTTTACGTTGTTAAAACAGGTCTCAGAGTATTTCGTATCCAAAGTAGTAGGCAAAAGTGTCAGAAACGGCCGTTTTTGGTACTTTTGCCTACTACTATGCTCATCTGCCTAGCCTTTTCCCAACTATCTTGGGGTCGACTTCCAGTCTAACCGGATGCAGCTGAATACCAGTATTTTACATGGAGCGACTGCCTATCTGACCTCCACAACCCAGTTACAGGGTAATACGATACCCCTTGGTAAGACTGGATGTCAGACTTTCGGGCTTCTGACGACCCGTAACGACTGTCAAAGATCCACGATTGACAGCCGGGACCATCGGCTTAACGTGCTTTCCGAGACACGGAGGAGTCTCGGTATGTAAAGACGGTTACCCATCCATGGACCAACCCCGGCAAGCGTAGCTTAACTTGATAGATGGACCCGTGCGGCTGTTATTACTTTAGCCACGAGCTCCTCTGCCTACTACTATGCTACGATTTTTTATTCAATGAGGGCGCCACTTGGCCAGTAGTAGACCCTTAAGTCCGTAAGTTAGATTTTCAAAAAATATTGGACACGTATTCTTTACCAAACCAATTAAAAAATACAAATATAAATCTCATTAATGTTCAGGAGTGGGTCACCAAACGGTACAAAGTGTATCGAGGTGTCACGTCAAGCGGAATTTCAACGCACTGTATCGTCCTCATTTTTGGTTTACGTGGCAAAAGAAAAAACACGTGTCCAACATTTTTTGGTAATCTAACTGACGGACTAATAAGGTTTTTTTGGTAATCTAACTGACGGACTAATAAGGTTTTTTGGTAATCTAACTGACGGACTAATAAGGTTTTTTTGGTAATCTAACTGAAGGATTAATAAGGTTTTTTTGTTAATCTAACTGACGGACTAATAAGGTTTTTTTGGTAATCTAACTGACGGACTAATAAGGTTTTTTTGGTAATCTAACTGAAGGACTAATAAGGTTTTTTTGGTAATCTAACTGACGGACTAATAAGGTTTTTTTGGTAATCTAACTGACGGACTAATAAGGTTTTTTTGGTAATCTAACTGACGGACTAATAAGGTTTTTTTTGGTAATTTAACTGACGGACTAATAAGGTTTTTTTGGTAATCTAACTGACGGACTTATAAATTTTTTTTAGTAAACTAGCTATCATGTAATAATCAATTCTGCTCTCTTAAACTGGTTGAGTGAGACACTTCATGTGGAGCCTCCTATTATTACCAAAGCATCACTACCACTACATAATTATTATAAAACAGTCCCGCGCCGCATCTGTCTGTCTGTTCGCAATGAACTCAAAAAATACTGAACAGATTTTCATTCGGTTGTCACCAATAGACAAAGTGATTCATGAGAAAGGTTTTTTTTTGACGTTATGGGAAACCATCCAATGATATCTCCCGCTCTGGGTGGAGCGGGAGGCTGTGTCAGACTATTAATGACTAAAACCCACCCCTGTTCCTTCCCTGCGTGTTTGCTCAGGGGAGCGGTAACTCTGTTAAGAATGTATCCGCTACCCCTCGGCATGCAGGCATCGGTCACGATGGGCCCCGTCAGTGGTGGTTGACAATCATCTCGCCTGCGGACGGCGAGCTACCCACTACTCGCTATCCGCAGGCCCTACGGTCGGGTCGGGGGTCTACGGTGGCCGGAGATCGTTTCTCGACGTCCTACGCTTAGTGCTTCTCCTGCGGCGGTAGCGGCCGCGGGTGTGAGGGCCACTCCGTTGAGCTTCCCTCACCCATCCCGCCTCCGCCTTCGCGAGTATTACTGCTTCGCAGAAGGAAGAGACGGCATCCCATTCCCTCTCGCCCCGTACCATGGCTTGAGCCAGGACCGGGCGCGATAGGTCGCTACCGATGAGAAAGGTTAAGGTGTATAATTACCCGGGCCTGCGGACGGCGAGTAATGGGTAACTCGCCGTCCGATCAGCACCAGGCCCGAGAGTCGACGGCGTGTAGTGTTCCACGCGCGCCTCAAAGAGTTGTCAGAAAACAGGACGGGACCGTCATGGCCGATGCCTGCCCGGGGGTTGAGGATAAATTCGAAAGAGTTACCTCGCCCCTGGGCATTCAGGGCAGGGAGGAACAGGGGCTTTAGTCAGTAAGAGTCTGACACGCCCTCCCGCTCAACCCAGAGCGGGAGAAGTCATTGGATGATTTCCCACCCCACAAAAAAAAGGTATATAATTTAAAAGGTTAAGTGGTAGCTAATGTTAGACATATAACTACAGTTTCATGAGACTGTAGTTTTCATACAGCACCCCAGCCGATTGGCGAACGTCTCCAACGAACGGCTAATCAAATATACAAAAGTGACTAATTAATTGCTGGAGAACAGTAAGTTGCCAACTATAGGCGAACTTTAAGTTCTCACCGAGAAAGTTTTACTGCTATTAGTTATTCTTGAGTGTTCCGATTGAAAAATCATAGAAGAGGAATGTATTTTACAGGCTTTTATTTAACTTGCAATGTTTGTTTCATCATCATTCATCAGCCATGTGGGAACAACCATTGCTGGGGCACAGGCCTCCTATCTCTATGAGGGTGTCGGCTGTAATCCACCATCAATGTTTGTTTCATCATTATTCATCAGCCGTGTAGGGACAACCATTGCTGAAGCACAGGCCTCCTATCTCTGTGAGGGAGTCGGCTGTAATCCACCACCAATGTTTGTTTCATCATTATTCATCAACCGTGTGGGGACAACCATTGCTGAGGCACAGGCCTCCTATCTCTGTGAGGGTGTCGGCTGTAATCCACCACCAATGTTTGTTTCATCATTATTCATCAACCGTGTGGGGAGAACCATTGCTGAGGCACAGGCCTCCTATCTCTGTGAGGGTGTCGGCTGTAATCCACCACCAATGTTTGTTTCATCATTATTCATCAACCGTGTGGGGACAACCATTGCTGAAGCACAGGCCTCCTATCTCTGTGAGGGTGTCGGCTGTAATCCACCACCAATTTTTGTTTCATCATTATTCATCAACCGTGTGGGGACAACCATTGCTGAGGCACAGGCCTCCTATCTCTGTGAGGGTGTCGGCTGTAATCCCCCACCAATGTTTGTTTCATCATTATTCATCAACCGTGTGGGGACAACCATTGCTGAGGCACAGGCCTCCTCTCTGTGAGAGGATGTGGGCCGTAATCCACCAGCAATGTTTGATTCATCATCATTCATCAGCCGTGTGGGGACAACCATTGCTGAGGTACAGGCCTCCTCTCTGTGAGAGGGTGTGGGCTGTAATCCACCACCAATGTTTGTTTGTTCGGGTCAAATCTTGCAAGCTGAATTAAAACCACTTCATCTTATCCTACGACGTTGAATTGTTACATGTTGGTTCAGTTGCGATGGTGATGCATTTTTATGGTAAGCATGACCTAACTCATCGTCAACCGTCAAAAGCATAGCTAGCCGAAATTTTGTGTACGCATTTAAAAGCTTGTGTTTAAAAATATTTTTTCCATTAACTTATTTGTAAAGAAGAATAGCTAGTGTGACGCAGGCCCGCCACAATTGAGACCTTTCCCGTTGTCATCTAAAACGTAACTAAATCAAATAATTTTTATTTCAGGCCTTATGGCTCATATAAAAAAAATTAAAAATGATTACAAAATTATTGCAAGGCATTATAATAGATAAGGTAAAAAAAAAAAAATGTTGCTGGAATATTAATTGCCATATACGAAGAAATAATTTACTTCGTTTATGATCCCACCTTAATAAAATATTTATTGTACACTCTGTTTACGAAAGGCATATACTAAAACAATCAAAATCAAAAGTCATTTATTCAAACTAGACTGAGAGTCAGCACTTTTTAAACGTCAAAGTTCTACATAAAGACAGTCCCACAAAAACGCCCGCCCGTCACCACTTCCTAGTGTTTTAGCTGTGAATAAGAAGTAGCCAACAAACTCCCCAGGAACACATCTGTCTGTTAAGTTTGAAGAACTTGAATCAATATTATTGTATGCAACAATATTAACATATTTCTATGTAACATAATTATTTAATTTGATAAAAGTGACTGACATACCTAGCAAGTAACAGTAACAATATTTATTTTAAAATTATTATATAACTAGCTGACCGGCGAACTTCATACCACCTTTTTTTGTGTGGGAAATGCTCCTATGACTTCTCCCGCTCTAGGTGGAGCGGGAGGGCGTGGCAGACTCTTACTGACTAAAACCCCACCCCTGTTCCTTCCCTACCCTGAGTGCCCAGGGGCGCGGTAACTCTGTTTCGAATTTATTTACGACCCCTGGGCAGACTACTAACTTCGTACCACCTCAGAATCAATTAAAGAATCCGTTTTCGAGATATCACCAAAAGAGAAAATTAAAATGATTTTTCTCCATAATTTTACAGATATAAGTTGTTCCGGGTCTGGGTGTCTTGTATAAGTGAGTTTACATGTTTGTGATTGCACCCACGATACACAAATAATTCATAGAGTGGGGCAATGTGTAAAATAAATAATCTTCTAGAGTTTAAAAAAAAAACTAAAAACACGCTTAATTTTTGTTTTCTTCTAAGCAAACCCTTTCATTTGATACTCTTATCATAAAAATGCATAAATAATAACTAGTCCGCCATCTTTGCAAGTCCGCCATATTTGATTTAGAATGACGTCACTTAACTAACCATGCATTGTCATCGGTCCTTGATAAGTGTGCGAAGTTTCAATTCAATCCGACGTTTGGAAGTGGGTGAAAATTACGTTCAAAGATTCCGTTACACAGATATATACCAAGTTACTTAAGGCACAGTTATACGACTTTTAATGGTTTTTAATTGAACATCACGCCTAAACGAGTTCTCTTATTTCTTTGAAAAAAATATATGTTACTCTAGTCAATTTCCGTCGTAATTTGATCTAAGAATATTTGTAATTATATTTTTATAACATAGTGTAATTAATTTGTAAAGTTGTGTCTAACGCGGATAAAAAATCGAGAATCACGCAAAAACTATATAGCGTATTTTTATGATACCTTCACCATTTTAAAGATCATATTATTATTTATAATTTAGTCTCAGTGTTTTATTTTAATACCTGTTGTTTTATGTGTAATAAATTAATAATGCGTCTAATTTTGGACAGCGCTCCTTGATGGGCGAGTCCTATTACTGGGTGGACGTACGACGCGTTTCGTGAGCTCAGCACAGAACACGCAAGCTAACCACTCAAGGTCATTGACAGTTAATAGCGCCTTAAGGCGTATATAGCCGCTGACAAAAACGGCCGTGTTTGGTACTTTTGCCTACTACTTTGGTTACGAAACATTTTGAGTCCTGTTTCAATAACGTAAAAATACCTTATCTTCTCTTAGTAACAAACGCAACATCTTGTAAAGATACGATTTTTTATTCAACTAGGGCTCCACTTATGCGGAGGTAGGCCCTTAATAAAATCGATCCCGCAGCTCGTAGCATGAAACCTTACAGGTAACCTAACCGAATAAATTCTTTTTAAATTTCACTGCTCCAGTGGTTACAAGAGTGGCTGTCGAGCGACAAGTACGAGATTAAATTCCCGGGTCAAGCATTGTTTCTTGAATCAGTTGTATTAATTTTCAGTTGGCGAATTCTCTGAAACAGTTCTGAAATTCGGAGCAACGAATAAAACTACCACTTGAAATATTTTCAGGACTCTTGAAAAGTTATTATTAATAATTTCGGTTTTAATATGAAAACTAATGAAATGATTTTTTTTGTTAATGCAAGTTTGAGAATCAATTTTACACGGAAGACGTTCGGACACTAGGGCCATAGGTTCCGAGTGTCCATCGAGTTTTTCGTGAAATCAGCAAGCAATTGGTCGACTCTTCACTTGACAAAAAGGGCTGGCCTTTTTTTCGGCCATAGAATCATCATTGCCATTAAACTTGGCAATGCTGCCAGTGTTCTGGACACTTTTTCCATAGACAGCGATGTGGCCGACTTTTTCGATGCCCAATGATTTCTATGCCTCCATTTTATGCCGCTGGTACATATGTATTTTCTTTCCTTTTTATTACCTTGTATATACTCGTACTTCGTAGCAGTGGTGGCATAGTGATATCGGCCGCCACTTACAAGTTGTAGGTCGTGAGTTCAAACCCCGACAGGCGCTTTACTTTGTGTAAATTATTTCATCACCACTGCTCTCGAAACGGTGAAGGAAAACATCGTGAGGAAACCGGCATGTCCTAGAACCAAAAATTCGAAGACATGTGACATCCACCAATCCGCACTGGGCCCGCGGGGTGGATTACGGCCCACACCCTCTCACAGAGAGGAGGCCTGTGCCCCAGCAGCGGGGACATTAAAAGGCTTCTGATGATATACTTTGTAATTTAACACGTCATTATATTTACGAACTAGGAGTCGACATTTCTTAATTACTATAAAAAAAATGTCGAATTCTTCGAAGAAGGATATAAAGAAAAAAAGAAGCCGTGACCCAGGAGTTTGTTAGATCCTTAGGCATAAAAAAGCCATTACTTTAAAAAAATTGTGAGAAAAAGTTATCTTCATACTTTGTATTGCGCATCAGAAGACAATCCTATTTACGTGGGTATTACAAAAAACAATTTACTCTAAGACGTTGACGCCATAAGTTGCTGACAGTCTATGAGAATACATTCTATTAATTCTTTAAACTAAATCTCTTGTTTTTTTAACTTGACTACAAAAAACAACTAAAAAGTTCCAGACAAGTTACTTTGCGAGCAGTCTGATGGTATTTGTTTAGTTCAATCGGAGATTTAATGGGTTTTCCTTGGGTAAAAATAGCCAGAACCTTATTTTTACTTTACTTATCTGGACATGCGAGATGCGAGTTTTTTTTTTTTTTGGGGGGGGTGGGAAATCATCTTATGACTTCTTTCGCTCTAGGGTGGAGCGGAAGGGCGTGTCAGACTCTTACTGACTAAAACCCACCCCTGTTCCTCCCTGCCCTACATGCCCAGGGGCGAGGTAACTCTTTCGAATTTATCCTCAACCCCCGGGCAACGCAAGGAAGGGTGATGTGTTTATCAGCCTATGTATATACAGCATGTAACAAAAACCCTGTCCGATCCAATATAGACGTATTCCTGGAAACCAGGAATACGTCTAAGCTACGTACTAGAAAAAAATAGTAAAAAAATGTAACTAATAAAAACCAAAAGTTATTGATTTTTTACTGTCATAAAAAATGCGAAATTTAACACTAAATATGGCAAATTTTCATAAGTTGACAACACTCCACCGGCCAGCGAAATCATTTTATTTTTACCTATTTTTATTTCAAAGCATACCGCCCTGCACTAGCCGGGCTGTAGGCACAACTTCTCGCTTTGGTGGCACGCGAGAAAGTGCTAGAAAATACCGTCTCGCTCATAAGGCTTTTTCACACTAAACCATAGGTGAACTTTAGAACTTTGTCGAGTAATCAGTGTTGCCTTTGATAAGATTTTTTCATAACCATGAAATGGTTATAATCTCATAACCATGAAATGTTTACGTATATGTGTACGCAGTACGTTAACAAATAATACCCTTTTCTGATCGGACAGGGTTTTTTTTACATGCTGTATGTATGTATGTTTGTTACTTTGTAGCATTACAGAGACCAAACGCGTGGGCTGATTTTAATAATTCTTACGTCAATTGATTCGTCTTAACCTTGCAAGTGCTACTAAAGACATGACAGTAATCAAAATACAATATGGCGACAACCAGACGCCATACTGTGAAAAAGAAAAAAATAAAAGTCGACGAACTATATGGTACCTATAGTGGGGTATCAAAGCAAAGGGGTCGAGGAGGCGATTCCAAAAATATAACTCACTAAAATGTAGAAAATAAAAAAAAATGAATATTTTGAAAAACCCGTCGGTCAAAAACAACTAAAAAGTTCCAAACAATTCACTTTTCAAGCAGTCAGTTGCTGGCATGAAATCAATAATTCACCAAAAGCATAACAATATACGAGTATGTAAATGGGTTCGATTTGTTAACGGTTGCAATTAACTAAAATAAATAACAGACAGTTATCATGTCTTATTTCAATCAAAAACCACATAAATTCATAGCCAGTTTTCGTATAAAAAACCTACATTGAACTTAGTAAGGTTTGTTCAAGTTATTGTTGAAAATTGGCGTAATGCCAAGCTCGGGTTCTATTTAATGTGTAATAATAGCGAATCCAACGTTAATGCTTTTATCTTCAACTTATCCGGTTTTTAATTGGACATGGTTTTGAGGAGCGGGTGAGCATTTTGAAATGGGATATCTTGTGAAATTTGAGAATGGATGTTCAGATTTATGAGTGTATTGATAAATCAATATTTCCATTGCTAATTAGGATAAAGGTGGGTCAATAAAAAGTCTATTACACACAAGTGGGTTTCAAAATAAGCTTAAACATTTCTTGTTAAACAAGTGTCTTTATGCTATTGTTGAATTCTCATCGCAGTTTTTAACCGACTTCGAAAAAGGAGGAGGTTCTATGTTCGACTGTATGTACTTTTTTTATGTCTGTCGACCGATTTCTCTGTCAGTTGTGGACTGATTTTCATTTTTTTTTATCCGAAAGAATATATTCTCGAATTATATAGGACCAATAAATTTTATCAAAATAGCTTCAGCTCTTTTTGAAAAACTGAACTAAAGCAAAAATATGTATACATAGATAACGTTTTGATTTCCTACAATTACGAGTATGTTTAAATTCTACGTTCCATTTTATTGGGGTTTTGAGTTCTGGGGTATAACAACTAAAAAGTGAAAAAAAAAAAAAAAAATATAAAAAAAAACACATAACGAAGAAATAAAATACAAACACCGACTTCCGAAATTAAAGATATTTTTGAATTTTTAGTGTATTTTCTTTTTTGGAAGTCGATTGTTTTTTTTTGTAATAAAAATTTTTTTACAAAAAAATAAAACCGACTTCCAAAAAAAAACAAAAATTTGCAAAATAACTTTAATTTCGGAAGTCGGTGTCAAAAAACGAAGAAATAAAACCAGAAACACCGACTTCCGAAATTAAAGTTATTTTGTACTTTTTGTTTTTTTTGGTAGTCGGTTTTATTTTTTTTGTAAAAAAGTTTTTATTTTTCACTTTTTAGTTGTGTTTCCTCATGAAATTGCGTTAACAATGCATACTTATGCGATAGCAGCAATCGCGGTTGTTTTGCTGTAATTTTTAGAAGAGTTCCGTTGTCTGTCTCCGAAAATCATAGTCAGATCTTCATGAAATTTAAATAAGACCATTTCGGAACAAGCCCCTTTCGAACAGAAAAAGAATTTTGGAAATCCGTCTATAAATGACGAAGTTATGCCCGAACATACATAAAAAAAATAAAAAAAATACAAACATCCGAATTGATAACCTCCTCCTTTTTAAAGTCGGTTAAAAAAGTTTTATCCGACATTTTTAACTCTATTCTTTTCTCTAACTTTGTATTGTGTCCGTGTCGAACAAAAAGCTTTCTACTCTATTGTATGATTTTATTATAGTCAACAAATTTGCCGTCCCACTCACATCTTCGGTAGTATAGTGGTAAGTATCCCCGCCTGTCACGCGGGAGACCGGGGTTCGATTCCCCGCCGGAGAGAGAATCTTTTTGGGTTTTTTTGTTACCCAGTCCTTACTGGTATTTTTTTTCTGTTAATCTTATGCCTTAAAGTTATCTAAATCAAAGCTTAACTAAGAAAATTTTAATTTAATCCTAAATCGTAATCTTAACTAACACGCGGTCTCATCTCTAACAAAGAAAATTTAGTTGAAATAAATCTCAATAGATGGCGTAATATGCATCGATTTCTAATTAAAGTTTAAGTAATATTAATACTCGTATTTTGAATATAAAATATGGTTAAAATTGTGGAATAATTGGCTTGTAATTCAAATTTAGACGATTATTGGAACGAATCCTTAGGACATCTATATTTCTTGTACCAATAGATGGCGGTGTTTGAAGTTTTAGAGTTTATCCATTTTCCTCTTTAAAAATTGAATAGTGACACATTATGAACAGTAAAACTGCTATGAAGTGCTATAAATACTTTAAAATAATTCCTCAATGTGTGAGAAAATATTGGTAATTCATTCAGCTTGCAAGCCGTCGCTGCTAACACCATCTAGCGAGGTGTAGAGGACGGGCCCGAACGAAGACCAAAAGTTACTTGTGCCAGACGAAAACCCGTAGTTACGGCGGTACCGTTTCTTTGTATGGGATGAGGCATCTGTACGCTAGTATTATATTATCTGTGCTAACTAGTAAGAATCCTAACTAATATTAGTAAGTTTGTTTGTTACCTGTTCTCGACTAAGCCACTGAAACGATCACCATGACATTTTGCAAATACGATGTCAAGGGTCTTCGAGGAGTGGCTGGAGAGGCGCCACGGCATCCTCACCTCCCACCTGACGCAGAACATCACCGGATACGGCTGTTTCGGGCGATTCCTGTGTCGGATAAGGCGGGTGGAAACGCCCGGGTGTCACCACTCTGCGGATCGCCCAGAGGACACGGTAGAGCATACGGTGGAGTTCTGCTCCAGCTGGGCGGAGCACCGCCGTGTCCTCGTGGAGGCGATCGGCAGCAGCGACCTCTCGCGCCCCGCCCTGGTCCAGGCCATGGTACGGAGCGAGAGGGAATGGGAAGCAGTCTCTTCCTTCTGCGAAGCAGTATAGCATGTGAAGGAGGAGGCGGAACGGGTGAGGGAGACTCAACAGAGTCGCCCTCACGTCCCCCGCAGCAGCCGTTGCTGGAGACGACCTTTCTCGAGACGATCTCAGGCCACCTAAGGCGCGGGCCTGGCGAGTAATGGGTATCTCGCCGTCCGATCAGCACCACCCCAATTCTGTAAAATAACTAACTTGTCAGTAGTGTGTCGGTAGTGTGTCAGTGGTGTCTCAATATAATAGTCATTGACATTTGGTATTCTATAAATTAGTTATGGTCATTGACTTGCCACTGTAGTGCCGTTGAAACGCCATAATAAGACTATTCTAATAATTGGTAGTCTGGTCTACTATAATATGTCAATAGCATTTGGAAGTTTTTGCAGAATACCAAATTTGCAACACTGGCAAAATAATGTCTCTTGTGTTTCGATAGAGTGTCGATGGCGTGTTGCTTAACTCAAAGTTGCAGAATTGGGCCCCAGGCTGAGAGTCGACGGCGCGTAGTGTTCCACGCCCGCCTCAAAGAGATGTCAGCAATACTTGATGCGGCCCATCATGGCCGATGCACGCCCAGGGGTTGCGGATACATTCGAAACAGAGTTACCGCGCGCCTGGGCACTCAGGCAAGGAAGGAACAGGAGTGGGTTTTAGTCAGTAAAAGTCTGACACGAAGAGTGGGAGAAGTCATTAAATAATTTAACACCCTCCAAAAGAAATTTTAGTAGAAGTCACCGCGGCTTCTGGCACAGGCAACTGAATTAACGCGGGTGGGTTTTAGTCAGTAAGAACCTGACAAGCTACCGCTTCACCCAGAGCGGGAGAAGTCACTGATGACTTCACACCCTCAAAAAAAGGGGGCCTAATGCCACCTCGCTGATTGGCTAATATTATTACCACGACATTAGCTATTCTAATATACCACAACTACAGAATAAATAATAGTACTCATAACGTAGGAACTTCGTGTACATACGAGAGAAGATATAGGACAGTATCATACAAAGAATAAATACTTGTACTCCCTATGACACGAAAAGTATTTCAGATTCAAAATGCGGAATCGCCCGTATGATTCGTTTTAAACAAGTACGTTATCGAAGACTGGAGTAAAATAGTGCAACGTTGGAACCTACTAGAATCTGTTATGAAAAAGATGATGTGCTTCGCTGTAGTGTGCCTATGATAGTTTTTTTTTCTTTAGGATAAAATCAAAAAAAAAAAAAAATCAAAATCAAAAGTCATTTATTCAAACTAGGCTGAGAACCAGCACTTTTTGAACGTCAAAGTTCTACATAAAGACAGTCCCCCAAAAAACGCCCGCCCGTCACCACTTCCTAGTGTTTTAGCTGTGAAGAAGAAGTGGCCAACAAACTCCCCAGCAACACATCTGTCTGTTAAGTTTTAAGAACTTGAATCTATATAATTCTAAGCAACAATCTTAACATTATGTAAAACAGAAAAATAAATATATGCCGTCTAAAATATAATCATAAAATTAAATAAAATAATCCGCCACTTGCCAGCTAGCACACTCAATCATGCCATTAAAAACCAACTCAAGCATAAACACTAAACCAAATTAAAGAAGCCTCCATACATAACTGGTGTGCCTGCTTACAAGAACAAAGATTGAAACTATCAAAGGGCTGTGATTCGAAGCCACAAGTGATGAACTAGGGCCATCACACTAAATTTGGTAGACAATTATTATATGAACTCATATAATCTGTTATAACCATAAGCTAAATATGGAGAAAGAACATCAAGTGTAAGATTGTCTTGCGTTCAACACAGCGACCAACTATTATTATCTTCTAAGTAGTCGTTGATGGAATAGTATGCTTTCGAACAGAGACTAGATTTAATTTTAGTTTTAAATGCATTAAAAGGCAAGTCAAGACTAGATAGATAGATAGAATTTATAACTCGTGTAAAATAAGTATATTATCGAAGACTGCAGTAAAATAATCCAGCGTTGGCACCTGCTGGAATCTGGTGTTAAACAGATGCTTTGCTTCGCTGTAGTGTGGCTTTGATAGTTTTTGTCTTTTGAGTAAAATTTATAATTCATGTAGAATGAGTACGTTATCTAAGACTGGACTAAAATAGTGCAGCCTTAGAACCTACTAGAATCTGGTGCTGAACAGATGCTTTGCTTCGCTGTAGTGTGCCTTTGATAGTTTTTTTTCTTTAGGATAGAATTTATATTTATTTTTATTTTTTATTGTTGATAGGCACGCGTTTGACTACTATCTCACCTGATGGTAAGCGATGATGTGGTCGAAGATGGAGCACGCTTGCCTAGAAGTAACCTATTCACGTAAAAATTCAATTCGTGTAATATAAGTAGGTATTATCGAAGACTGGAGTAAAATAGTGCAGCGTTGGAACCTACTAGAATCTGGTATGAAAAAGATGCTGTGCTTCGCTGTAATGTGCCTTTGATAGTTTCTGTCTTTATGATAGGATTTATTGAAGAACTAGCCTTTCTTCTAGCCGCATTCTCTAGGATATTGTAAGATATTGATACCGCCGTCTTAAAGCTAAAATGCCGCTATATGAAATTTGACGGGTTTTCGTTTTTTTGATGCCACGGTAATCAGCCAAATATTTTCTATTGATCTGTCTAATCAGCTTTTTTCTACTAAAAAAATTCCGAGATAAATAAATAAAATCACCGTGAAGTTGCTTTGACTTCTATGTAATAGGGATGTTTCCTGGGAATGCAAATAATAATTCTGTTTAGTCTGAAAGTTAGATTATGTAAAATATTGGACACGCATGTTTTGCTTTACCAAACAAATAAAAAACGACAAAGATAAAACGCATCAAAGTTCAGGAGTGGGGGCTCGTTACGTCAATTTGTGGTAAAAAGTGTCACACACCGTGACGTCACCCGGGCCTGCGGACGGCGAGCAGTGGGTAGCTCGCCGTCCGATCAGCACCAGGCCCGTGAGTCGACGGCGCGTAGTGTTCCACGCGCGCCTCAAAGAGATTAGTGTCAGTCATCACTGACGGGGCCCATCGTGGCCGGTGCCTGCATGCCTAGGGGTAGCGGATAAATTCGGATGAAAATGAGTTACCGCACCTGACACACACCACTCAAGCAGGGAAGGAACAGGGGTGGGTTTTAGTCAGTAAGAGTCTGACACGCCCTCCCGCTCCACCCAGAGCGGGAGAAGTCATTGGATGATTTCCCAACCCAACAAAAAAAAACACACCGTGACGTCACGCAAAATTTCAACGCACTGTATCGTCCTCATTTTAAGTTTAAATGATTTTTTGGTAATCTAACTGACGGACTAATCAGATTTTTTTAGGAAACTACTCTATTCAACGCTGCTTTTTTGTGCGTTTCTAAATTTATGATTTTGTCAGATATTGATTATAGCGTGGACTATAATCATTATCTGACAGAATCATATTGTGGACGGCAAGACAGAAGGAGGTTAATGTTTTTAACCGACTTCCAAAAGGATTTTTTTTATGTATGTTCGGGCATAACTCCGTCATATATTGACGGATTTTTAAAATTCTAAAAATTCTTTTTTTGTTCGAAAGGGGTTTCTTCCGAAATGGTCTCATTTAAATTTCATATAGATCTGATAATCGGTTTCTGAGACAGACTACGGAACTTTTTTTTTTTTTTTTTATGTTTGATAGGCTCGCGTTTGACCACTATCTCACCTGATGTTAAGCGATGATGTGGTCGAAGATGGAGCACGCTTAACATCAACTTTTCAAAAATTGACAGCAAATCAACCGCGATTGCTGCGATCGTATGTCTATCAATTGTTAACACAATTTAATGGAGAACCACAACTAAAAAGTGAAAAATAAAAAACTTTTTTACAAAAAAATGGAACCGACTTCCAAAAAAAACGCAAATAACTTTAATTTTGGAAGTCGGTGTCAAAAAACGAAGACATAAAACTAGAAACACCGACTTCCGAAATTAAAGTTATTTGCACTTTTTTAGGAAGTCGGTTCTATTTTTTGTAAAAAAGATTTTAGAGAGTATGTTTATGTACTTATGTATGTTTGTATGTATATTTCTGTAGTCTAAACGGCTGGATACATTTCAACAAATAAGGTATCATTAAATTGGGTTTGAACGCCGAAATGACGACCCCCATTAGGTGAGTGTATGTAATCGTATTTAGTGATGTGGTCAAGTGGGGTATCAAAATAAATGGCTAAACTTTACTCAATCTGCCGTGGAGTTAGGAGTCCATATTTTTTTCACAGAAAGATCTTATTAGAAGCTAGAAGCCTCGTAAAGTTTTTAAGGCGAGGAAATTAATGGTTTACGAGAAATAAAAAAAAAACAAAATCGTAGAAATCTAACAATATTTGACACTTTTGACATTTTGTTTCGTCATCAAACGTTTCTTTTTCCGTAAGTTCCACGCACTAAAATGTTTTCTCTATTTAATGATGAAATAAATATGTGTAACTAGTGACTTAGATAGTTTTTATGCATATTTCATTATATTACATATATTTCGTTGATTTAATTAAGTGCTATTAAACTACCACATAAAATCATTTACGGACTATTGCCGATAAGTGAAACCAAACGTGAAACGACGCCATTTTACAAGACAGTGTTGTCACATTAACAGTGTTGCCAACTCAGTGGATTTTCCACTAGATCTGGTGGAATTTCCTTTTAGCGAATTATATTGGATTTAGTGGCTAGTGGAATTTTGTAGTGGCATTGATTGCTTCAGTAAAATGTTCAGGTTAGGTTAGTTTAGGTTAGGTTAAAACTGTGACCCCTACAGAAACGACTACTTTTTATTTTAAGTAGACTATTTGGAAACGAACTAGTTAGATTAGGTTAATTATTTTAAAAAAGTGGTTAGATTAGGTTCGAACTGTGAACCCCCTACGCACGAGCCGAGCGAGCGGAGCGAGCGGAGGCGCGGGAGCGGCCGGCGAGTGCCAGAAACGACTAAATTTATACAAAAAAAATACGTAAACATAACCTCAAAATCCGATTTTTAAAAATTCATTAAAAAAATCATTAAAAAAGGGGGGATTCCTCGCTTTTTCTTTCATATGGTGGGGTTCTACACCCTCCCCCCCCCCTCCAAAATTTCATTCCTTAATTCCACGGCAGATTAAGTAAAGTCGTACCAAATATAGAGCTCAAGGAGACGATTCCAAAAATATAACTCACTAAAACGTAGGTATATTTTTTTAAACCGAACTGTAACAAATAATTTAAAAATTCCAAACAAGTCACTTTTCAACCATTACGCTTGCAAAGTAACTTGTTGGGACTGGTTCAGACTTTTTAGCAGCACTTGCAGTCGAGTTTTTTTAATTTTTTTTTTTACTAAATCACGAATTAATGACTAACCGAAGAATGAATATCTCTTCTTGGCATGAGTACATTTTTCAAACTGATATATCGGCTACCTAGGTACCTACTATTTTAAAAAATCCACCCCAAAAAAGTCCCAAATCCAAACCTTACCCGCTTTAAACAACAAAAGAATTCTATTGCAATACGGAATAATATTGGAAAGTGCTTTCAAATCGGATACAGTTAAAATATTCATATGATTGTGGGCACACTAGTGCTGCCCCCTCTTGGGGGACGTTATGTCTGATTGCCCGGGAATTTTCCCGGAATTTGCCGGCAGTCCCGGCCGCGAGACTGCTCGCGCCGCTGACTCGGCGATATATATTGGGTGGTCCAAGTTATGGAAGAAAGTAAAGATAATATACAAATATTCAGTGGAAATTATGTTTTTCTTACTCCTCCGCTGTCTTATCTGATTAATTTCGTTGCGGGACCCAAGACAGTTTAATCGTTTCTCTGGGACTCGTCGAGCTTCATTGCCTCGGCGTTTTTTCTGGTGGTCGCCACTGTTGACTCTGGCTTACAGAAGTTACAGTGGTTTGGGAATAGTGTGGCGGGCTTGTCCCAAAAAATAAAATAAAAATATTCATAAACACCAAAATATTATTTTGGAAAAGCAAGTAAAACAGTACCTCTTAATAACAGCATTGGAACTATTTTTACCAGATCAAAATCTATAGGCAAGGAGAAATCAGCTTTTGCAGAAGATGTGCTCCAGTACTCGATAGATCTGACACGGATGTTTTGATATCCAACAGGAAAAAACAAAATAATGTTTAGTTTATAAACCAGCACAATACAACGTTGCTCTGTAAGTAAGCTCACCTTTATACATGAACTTCGTTATTGTCACCGCAAACACCGCAAGTGTTAGTTACGAGTATAATAAAGCTTGATATGTAACATAAATTCTCAATACATATATTGAAAAATTTAAAATTCCATAAATTCCATTCAAATTCGAGTTTAAAATAAATTTCGTGTGTTATTGCGAGAAAAGAATTTAAAATCTCACGCGATTTATTGTAAACTTACCATTTTTGCAATAATCCGGGGACATTATCACAGTGTATAAAGAACTAGAGACCCGCCCCAGCTTCAATCATTTTGCTCCCGATGATTCTAAAGACACGTAGCGCCATCTAGCGTCCTAAAGCAATTGTGATCATCGAAAGTTATTGTTCTTTCCTTCGTGAACAGTACTTTTTCTCTGGATGAAAGGAGTCCTTTCTGTACCCCTTTTTTTTGTTTTTAGGGGTGGAAAATTACCCTATGACTTCTCCTGCTCTGTGTGGAGCGGGAGGGCGTGGCAGACTTTTACTGACTTGAGTGGTGAGTGGTTGGGCGTGATAACTCTGTTCCGAATTAATCCGCGAAGACAAACGTGGAATACTTCACGATTTTGCGTGTCATCCTTGCGCAGGGCCCATGCTAATCTTCTCTGTATCGTTCCAATTTCAGTATATGTGACAATATATAATTATGCAAAATAAAAAGACATGTTGCACCGACCCCAAATAAATTGGGATAAGGGCAGGAGAATGATGATGATATAATTATGCAAAATATCATGATGATCAGATCAGTGGCTTAGGTATAAAAAAGTTACAAACAAACTTATAATAATAGTAACGAGATTAAAATACATAACTAAGTTTAAACCAAGCTCAGAATAAATATTTCACAAAAACAAGAGACATCTTTTCAAAAATAAATCTTTCTAAAACCGCCCTTCGCTTATAAGCCGTACCACTCGAACCGTACTCAAACGAATTAGCGAACAATAGGGCAATGTTTACTTGAAAACTTGGTGTCTATAATAATGTGGAATTTATAACATGTGCCGTGCAAAATGGAGGTAGGTGCCGATCAGCGGGTGTAGGTAATGGATTTACGTCGGTAACATGGTTTATAGGTTAGCACACAGCACATTCTAAGATGAGCTGGCCTTGAAAGACGTGTTCCAGATTTTTAGGGTTTCTTAGTCCTATCAAGGACAAGAAACCCTTATAGTTTCGGTCTGTGCGTTTGTCCGTCCGAGGCATAGCTAAGAGACTGTTAGTACTAGAAAGCTGCAAGCTGTTTGCATACTCGTAGATATATATAGGGTGACTGGTAATTACTGACCGATACTTAAACACGTGATTGTACTCATGATATCAAACAACTTTCCTAAAGAAACATATAGTGAGACAGGACGTCGCACGCGGCTAACAGCTGATAGGTCACAGCCCCGCGCGCGCAAATTTCATACAGCTGTTGTGTTATTGTGATAAAAGTGAATGAGTATTAATAAAATGTTTCTTTGGGAAAGTTGTTTGTTATCATGAGTACAATCACGTGTTTAAGTCATTCATCATCATTCTCCTGCCCTTATCCCAATTTATTTGGGGTCGGCGCAACATGTCTTTTTCTTCCGTACTCCTCTATTAGTCGTCATCTCTGTAGTCACCCCCTTTTTACCCATATCCTCTTTCACACAGTCCAACCATAGTTTCCTTGGCCTTCCCCTACTCTTATAGCCATCCACATCCATACACAAGACTTTCCTCACGACATTTTCTTCATTCCTCCGCATCACATGCCCATACCACGACAAACGATTTCCACACAACTTTCAGCGGTGCCACTTTCAGACTTCCTATATACTCATTCTTAATTCTATCCATGCGCGTAACACCACACATCGCTCTTAGCATTCTCATCTCAGCCGCATGTAATTGCTTTTCATTCATCCCTTTTGTGGCCCAACATTCTGAACCATACAAGACAGCAGGTCTGACCATTGTTTTATAAATCTTCCCCTTAAGTTTAAGGGGGATGTGGGAGTCACAGATAGTCCCGGTGACCTGCCGCCATTTCATCCATCACGTGTTTAAGTATCGGTCGCTAATTACCAGTCACCCTATATATTAATCACGCCACGTTAACGGAATAATAAAATCATGAAAAAAAAAATTTGTGGTAATCAATCTCCTATCATAGAGTGGGAATTACTTTTATTTTCTCGCTTATCCTATTGTGTTGTGTATCGTTGGATAGGGCTTTCAACATCATTTAGGGTTAGAAAGACTATTTTCTTCTTTCAAATCAGTGATTCGTTTGCGAAATATTAAACTTTAAAGTATACTACGAGTATTACTACTAAGTTAGCTCTGTTACTTTTAGAGTAATAGTCGCCCAACTTATAAAATTTTTCTACTAGTTAAATTTCGTAAAAATACATTTGGTACGGAACCCTATGTGCGAAATCCGACACGCACTTGACCGGTTTTTCCCATTGGGGCGGCTATAGAGCACCACTTTTAATGTTGAGAATTTACCCAAAAAAACGTATTAGATTTTTTTTATACCGGAACTTTTGTCTTCTTGGCAATCTAAAATGGCCCTCTTGTCTAAAAAGACCCCAAGAGGATTTCGTAAAACAACTGTTCGCCTTGGGGTCTTTTTTTAAAACATAAATCACCAATCCCATACAGACTCCAGGTAATCCCAAATTCAAAACAATATACTCCAATTTCCAAGCCAAAACCCAACCAACTCTGAAGTGCTGTAAAAGTCGTTCAGTTTGAAAACGGCTTGAATTAGTTCTCCCATCTGATATATCTAAGTGAGACAAGGATAAATGGCTTTAGAAAAGGACAGAAGACGGTTTCTTCGTTTCAACAACATATGTAGATGTCAGATTAACGGAAGACCTGATATACGCCGAGTTAATTTAAGTTGAACGGAGGTGTACTGGCGAGGACAGAAGTGTTAGATTCACCGAAAAACATGCTTCTGTGATCCAGAGTGAGTGACAGACAGTTTACAGCTGAAACCACGGGAGACAGCTACATGCTACTAGGAAGACATGTTGGAAAGATTGAATTAAACTAAGTTAACTGATGGCAGCCCTTTTTAGGGTTTCGTAGTTCTAACAAGGACAGAGAACCCTTATAGGTTCGGTCTGTCCATCTGTCCGTCCGAGGCATAGCTTGGAGACTGTTAGTTAGTACTAGCAAGCTAGCAATTTTGCATGGGTATATACAGGGTGTAAAAAGACACATAACATAGCCGTCAACTACGCATACTGTACATCTAACAAAGTAGCTTTGCGCAAAAATTATTGCTGGGAAACGACTTTTATTTTTAGGTATGAAAAAAAGAACAGTTTTTTATTGCGCGCAATGTAACGCGAACCCAGGCAAGTGGAGTTAAACCCCGCCCCTTCGCGCGAAGCCACGTAGGTACTTGCCAAATATGTTTGATATTCATTGCGTTTTTGTAAATGCAAATGCGTAATTTCGTAATTTTGAAAAAAAATTATTGAAAATTCAGGTAATATTTGCTTGAAAAAAGTTTAGTAATAACACTTTGAATTCATTTTCGTAAAAAAGCAAAAAAAAAATTGCGACTTCGACCTTCAATATCTCCAGAACCAGTGGATGCCCAGGTATGGTCTAGTGGAAAAAAATGATCCAAATAATGGGTAGAATAGGTGGCTTTCGGCTTCGGAAACTGTCTTTTTACACCCGATATATTAATTACGCCAAAAAACGCACGCCTTTTTTCGTTTGGGTAGTTACAAACAACAGAGCAGCAACGATCTCTACACGGAATATGTTAGGATCGTAGCAGGTAATAATAGTGCAAGACGGAACCAATGAGCAAAAGTATTATTATTTGATTTTTGTGCTTGTTTTCTGTTATTTTTGTTTATTTGTTGTGTTTCATGGTTGTGGTTTGGTTAATTTTTGGTAAACCAAAAATTTAATTTTTTTTAAATCCATTTATGTAATTATAATATGCACAATTTAACGATGCAATACAAGATGGACTAATACAACTATAAGTCTTAAAAATTTGAAAATGTGAATATCTATTCAATTTAATTCTTATATTCTCCTTCCAACACTTCTGTCCACGTCTGTATATTTAACCTCAGTGGTTCCCCAGGGGCCCGTACAATATAAGTCTCTTACAGCCAAACTAAACTGAACCACCCACCGCACAAGCTCGTACTAAATTTATTATAATTGCGCCATCGAACCGGGCATACCCGGGGCAATTTCTTATATTCTTGCACAACGCATTGCGGTGTTTTTACAGATGACATAAGTGGCATTTATAAAGTTATGATTTTGTATAGTTTATCTTTACGTTCGAAGGTTAAGGAAAATTAGTCTTGAAGAAGTAGGCACTGAAAAATAATTATATTTATATTTCTCGAGACAACGCACTTACTTTTTAGGGTTCCGTACCCAAAGAGTCGAAACGGAACCCTATTGCTCTCACTCACGTGTCTGTCTGTCTGTCCGTCGTCTGTCAGAAAATTTTGTAAGTACCGAAGATTTTTTTAACTTCCCGTTGACGATCTTGATGTTTATTATTACGTATATTTTACTAACAAATAAAAATACCAATATATTGTTAAATCGAATTTTTTCTTTGATAATTCACTCATTTGGTATGGAACCTAAATTGTGCGAAACCCGACACACACTTGGCAGGTTTTTAAACATAGACACTGGAATTTTTCTTATTAGCACTTACAAATCGTGTAGAATGTGGCAAAATTCCTTCAAGTTTGCATTTGTGATTTTAGTTAAAGAAATGATTATTAAATTAGTAAATTTACAACGATTAAAAAATAACGTTATTTTTCAAAAATAAAAATCAATTATTCAGTGCAATTAAGGCACAGTTATACGACTTCTAATGGTTTTTAATTGAACATCACGTCTAAACGACTAGTCTTATTTATTTGAAAAAAAAAATGTTTATGTTACTCTACACAATTTCCGTCGTAATTTGATATGTGAATATTTGAAATTATATTTTTGTAACATAGTGTAATTAATTTGTTAAATTTGTTTACAAATATCTAACGCGGATAAAAAATTGACCATCACGCAAAAACTATATACTTAGCGTATTTTTATAAAACTTTCACCATTTTAAAGATAATTTATTTATTTGTATTATCAATACTGCCGTGCTAAGCGCAAAAGCGGTATCTCAAAAAAACACGCAATTTTGATTTTTATGGCATCGGATAGCTTAGAGAAATACGCATCCAATGAAGTAAGCCAAATAACGGTATCTTATTTAAAACATATAAAAAAACCCTTTAAAAAGTTTTCCCTATCTCAGTTTTACCTCAAATCACTAAGATAAGAGGTATATCAATAATACGTAGGCAAATAGCCGAATATTTGAATACCGCCAAAACTTGAAAAGACGTTTATTCATTGCAATTTTTCTTAGCCAATAAGCGGCAAGTTGCGCGCGCTTGAGGCGAATACTGAGTTACCGCTATGACGCTTAGTATATTTTTGTGCATTATTGGTCCAAAAATCGCTTTGACTAATTAAGATACCGCTGCAGCGGCAAATTAAATTGATCCTTAGGGTTTGATAGTTAGGGCCGGATTTCCAATACATGTTACACTGCGTTATCCTTTTCTGCTGCTGTGTGGTTCCTGTGCTGTGGCATGAAGGATTATTTGGACGCTCAAAAGATGAAATCATTAGTACATACAATTGTTCATCACAGAACAAGAATTGGACATTTTTTTCATTCTTAAGGTGAAAGCTCCAGGATTGCCCGCGAAATTCAAATTTTCTTACTTTTTTGCAATTTGCTGGTCAGTGTCAGGTGATATCTTGATTCGCGGTCGTAGCAAGTATGTATTTATAGAATTATAATCGTTAAAATCATCAATACAACTATATTATATCGTAAGTATTTCATGAAATCATGACATTTGGCATCAATTCTAACTGAGAGAGATGTATTGATGATTTTAATGATTATAATTCTATAAATACATACTTGCTACGGCCGCAAATCAAATTTTGACCAAGTTACAACCTGACACTGAACTGCAAATTGCAAAAACGTAAAAAAAATTGAATTTTGCGGACTACCCTGGCGCTTCCACCTTAATCTACGTTGTCAATTCAAATGATACTAACGCCGACAAGATTGTGGTAAAATACTTTGAACCAGGCCACACCCTCATGTCAGCCAACAGCTTCCACCATAGGGTTGAGTTGCCAATGAAGCGCATGAAAAATAAAATTTACGATTTTGCTGACTTTTTTCAAGCAGTTAGTACCGCAGGAAAAAGCGTAAATCACAAAGAGATGACTGTAGAAGATTTTTATAACTGGGAAGACTACACGACATAGTATAAACTTTCACGAATTAACCCACGTCCATACATTGGTGAAATGGTCCAAGTAGAAGTAAATAGAGGCAGTTTTGATCTGATGTACAGAACCGGATTCGATAAAGACCCTATTAATGCGAGCATAATTGGAAATAAAATCCTGAAAGCTCAAGTTTGGTAAAACTTGAGCTTTCAGGATGAAATTGCTTGAGTTTTCTTCTTTGAAGAAAACCAAAGAACCCAAAAAAGAAAACTTCACCACACGGCATTTCCAAACACAAAAAAAGAAAATATTTTGAAATCTCTTCAAAATATTATTGCACAAAATAGGATGTCCTTTTGGAAAGAACTCCCTACTTTTAAATAGATAGATTTTATAGAAAACGTTTCATCTTTTAATATTTTTCTATGTGATAGTAAAGAAGTAAAATAAAAGATTTAAAAAATATAGTTTGATTAAATTTTTTCTTTAAAATAATATGTATTTTGTAATAAAATAGCAAATTCATATTGTTTTGTATGGAAGCATGTACGAGAAGAGGTAACGAAAAAGCGGCAACTCAATTCTTAATTCTATAAACACTAAGCGGGATGGTAGTATCTCAAGAAAAAAGGTGTTACACATGCATTTTTGGTATTTTGACCATATGATAAAAAAATGTCACCATTAAAATGTATAAATTCCATTTAATAAGTAAAAAAAAACAATCTATAATTTAAAAGAAAACTCTTTTTACAAAACATCAATTTTCTCGAAACTACCTTTCGCTGAGATACCGCTTTTGCGCTTAGCACGGCAGAATAATGCGTCTAATTTCGGACAGCGCACCTTGATGGGCGAGTTCTATTACTGGGTGGACGAACGACGCGTTACGTGACCTCAGCACAGAACACGCAAGCTAACCACTCAAGGTCATTGGCAGTTAATAGCGCTTTAAGTAGCCCTAAACCCTAAAAGGTCAAATATCATACTTAAGTGACTTTATTAATTACATATTGACTGCATATATAATCATAGCTAATCGTAAAATATCGTAATAAAAATTCTATAAAGAAAATATGGTCAAAATCCTTAATGAATTTCCCAAAATATTTGCACTATTATAATGAGAGGGGCCGGTACGACGAACCGTCACTATCATCTAATCTACCCAGCTCATCCGGATACCACTCAACAGGAAAACTAAGAAATCCCACAAAAAATAACTGTAGGTGTGGCAGTTAATTTTTATCCGACTTTAAAAAGGAGGAGGTTCTCAATTTATCCGTATGTTTTTTTTGTATGTTTGTACGCGATTTCTCCGCCACTTATGATTTTAATGATTCTTTTTTGTTTGGTTTCGATAAAATTTTTTGGGACTACCTCTGAAGTATGACCTATCATACTTCAGAGGTAGTCCCTTATAAATAATATCGAAAATGATTCAGCATTTTTTGAAAAAATAAATATTAACAAAAATTATGTATACACAGATGACGTTTTGGTTGTCTCCAATTATGTTCAAATTCCATGTTATTGGGGTTATCCATTTGGGCATAACTCTAATGTTTAGTTTTAATTCTGGGGTACAAACAATGTTTGCATTTTGTTTCTTCGTTGTTTGACACCGACTTCCGAAATTAAAGTTATTTTGCAATTTTTAGTGTATTTTCTTTTTTGGAAGACGGTTGTATTTTTGAAAAAAAGTATTTTTAGTTTAGTTACACTTTTAGTTCAAATAAAAGCGACTTATTTTCAGCGATAACATTTTTTTAGGAACACACTTTTCCCAAGCACTGCAACTCTTGAAAGCCAGAATCAACAGTGGCGACCACCAGAAAAACGCAGAGGCAATGAAGCTCGACGAGTCCCGGAGAAACGATTAAACTGTATTGGGTTGCGCAATGAAATTTTCAGAAAAGAACAGCGGAGTAGTAAGAAAAAACAAGATTTTCACTGCCCTCCTTCATCATCAGCCTTGTATTGTCCCCACTACTTTGGTACAGGCCTCGTCTCCGTGAGTGGGTGTGGGCCGTAATCCACCACGCGGGCCCAGGGCGGGTTGGTGGATGTCACATGTCTTCGAATTTTTGGTTCTAGGACATGCCGGTTTCCCTCCTTATCAAGCAGGAATTAGAATAAAGTTAGGCCAATAGGCACAAAGGGAAATTTACGACTGGGGTAAGCCAAGTTCCTAAGCACTACGGATTAAAAACTAATATTAATGGGTCCTAAAATGTGCGCTGTTACATTTGATTCCAATAATAGGCATGGCAAAAGAGGAGCTCGTGGCAAAAGTAATAACAGCCGCACAGGTCGATCCATCAGGTATGGTCTCCTCCGTGCCTCGGAAAGCATGTTAAGGCACTATTAGCTGCCAACGGTGGTGAGCTTGCGTGTTCTGCGCTGAGCTCACGTAACGCGTCGTATGTCCACCCAGTAATAGGACTCGCCCGTCAAGGAGCACTGTCCGAAATTAGACGCATTATTAATTTATTACACATAAAACAACAAGTATTAAACTAAAACACTGAGACTAAATTATAAATAATAAAATGATCTTTAAAATGGTGTAGGTTTCATAAAAATACGTTTTATAGTTTTTACGTGATTCTCAATTTTATATCAGAGTTAAACATATATTTACAAATTAATTAAATTACAATAGGTTATAATAATATAATTTCAAATATTCTGAGATTAAATTACAACGGAAATTGTCTAGAGTAACACATATTTTTTTTTTTCAAAAAAATAAGTCTAGTCGTTTAAACGTGATATTTAATTAAAAACCATTAAATGTCGTATAACTGCGCCTTACGTCGTCGGTCCCGGCTATCAATCGTGGATCTTTGACAGTCGTTTCGGGTCGTCAGAAGCCCGAAAGTCTGACAACCAGTCTTACCAAGGTGTAATAGTGTTACCCAGTAACTGGGTCCGGTTAGACTGGAAACCGACCCCAAGAGTAGTTGGGAAAAAGCTAGGCAGACTGAATAGGTATAGCAAAAAGAAAATAAAATTGAAATAAGCAGCACCCTTTATGCTCTTACCTTTATGTAAAGATTTTTGTGAGTTACTTCAGTTTATAATTTGCAGGTCAATAATTGGATACTACCTATGCGCCACCAGAGAGTGTGAAAAGGTCCTCTGCCAAATTTCACGTTGTTTTGAAGCAGTCTGAAGTAGATTTTCTTCAGGCCACCTTCTTAGTGCCTTTAGGTAGCGGGTGACGAAGGTTGATCACCGGGCGCTAGCGCTGATAAGTCACGGATTCGATAGCCGACCCAGCTGGTATATTTGTAAGCTATCATCTTTGTAATTTGCAGTTAATTGGGTCATGCTGATTTTATGTGGGATTACTTTTAGAAAATATGCAGGAAATACGCTTCTGTTTTCATTTTTAAAGAAAATTAGGCTTAGGAATACAGGAAAAATGTAGATTTAGAGGAAAAACAAAGAAACTATGGATGAATTGTGTGACAGATGGTATGGGTCGAAAGGAACTGACTGTTAAGATAAATCACTACATAGTATAAAACAAAGTCGCCTTTTCTGTCCCTATATCCCTATGTGCGCTTAAATCTTTAAAACTACGCAACGGATTTTGATGCGGTTTTTTCTAATAGATAGAGTGATTCAAGAGGAATGTTTATATGTATAATACATGCATCATATACTAAGGCAACATTGCTAATTTTAGAGGTTTCTAACGTGATGTCGTAAATTAACCTATTTTTTTGGGCTTATTTAGCAATTTAGCAAAAACGCTGCCTAAACCCTACGAGTTAGATCAAATTAATGTACTACAGTATTGTACACCATAAAAAGGTCTACAAAAAAGTCCGCGATGGTATATGTTTATATTTTAGGGATAACCCACATTAACCATTTTTATTGTTTACTTTTTACGTGAAAAAATGGCTTATTTACGAAGCTATTTTAAGCAATACGGCATTAATCCTTATCGAATAAAGTACCTTAAATACAGTGTGCAATTAATATAGATCAATATGGTTCCTTACAGCATGTAAATTAAACAAATATTTTCGGAGATATTACAAATTTAAAATTTGCGTTTACGGCGGGCGGTACCGGTCGGACGGGGCAGTGCGGGGAGGCATGCCTATAAATAGTGTATTTTAGTATCAGCATTGCACCCGTGCGAAGCCGGGGCGGGTCGCTAGTATTATAATAAAATAAAATTTATTGAATAATAAGTTTACAAAAAGTGTACATATGGTTTAGTAGTATATATATTAATCTAGGCCTATAATAGTGTTACAATAATCTGGATAAAAACTGATATGGCAAATATATAATATTACAGTTACAAAAAAATAGAATTTTTAAGGTAATTTAGTGCATTGCCCGATCTAGGTTTATTTATACCTGTGTTTCAGGTGATATCTCTACGAGATGACGGCATATGGAGATGTATGAAGGACATGATGTATATAATATGAAGTTTCAGCGTATACAGGGTGTAACGGAAAGGTGTGGTCATATTTTAAGAACTGCATCTGCCCATCGATATGAACAACTTTCTTAAAGAAAAGCTGAGAAAACTCACAAAAAAAAAAATTTACCTCCTATACAAATATTGATCAGCAGATGATAACTTTGTATGGAAAGTTCAATTTTTCAGTTTTTTCTTAGAGAAAGTTGTACATATCCATGGGCAGAACCGGTTCCTAAAATATGACCACACCTTTCCGTTACACCCTGTATAATATGTAGATATTATTTTGTAGTAATGTATTGTTGTATATCTTATATTTGAGTTTTAATCAAATTTAATTTTCTATATTGCACCTACTATTTTTGTATCTGCATCATCCCAAGGTTGACTGGTAGAAAATGCTGGCTCTGTACTTGTATGTGCATAAAGTGTTAAATAAATAAATAAGTATTATGAGCCTTTTAACGTTCCCACTGTTGGGACACAGGCCTCTTCTCTGTGTGAGGGAATGGGAATTAATCCACCACGCGGGCCCAATGCGGGTTGGTGGATGTCACATGTCTTCGAATTGTTGGTTCTAGGACATGCCGGTTTCCTCACGATGTTTTCCTTCACCGTTTTGAGAGCAGTGACGATGAAATAATTTACACAAAGTAAAGTGACTGCCTGGGTTGAACCTACGACCTACGACACGTAAATCGGAGCCGTTACCACTGGGTCACCACTACTCTCAGACATGATTTGGACCCAATTAATTTGGGGTAGGTACCCCAAATTAATTGGGTCCAAATCATGTCTGAGCTAGGTAAGGTCAGGAGAGTTATACTTATGATGATGCATAAAGTAATGATTCCGCATTTGCATAAGACCTAAGAGGTTTTGCATCTCATTATCATTTGTTGTATGTGTAATCGAGGAAAACCTATTTGAAACCCCATGAGATGAAATATTTACCACTTTTTTGTAGCCTGTATTATCCCACCGCTGGTCTCTCACCCAGGAAACTTCTGTGTTTCTGGGCGGAGTTAGGCTGGCTATGTTAGCCAGAACCCCCACGCACAACGGAACAAATGGGAGTCTAAGTGCAGACAAGGGAGTACTTATACTACACCCACTGTTGGGAAAAAGTCTCTCACATGAGCCAGAGTAGTCATGCAGTGGAAACCAGAAGATGTTTCCAGGAGATTGGCCGGAAAACGCAATAACCGGGCAAAATGGAAATACCCAATAAATAAGTTTTATTTTTAAACATTTCTTCTGCTAGATACAAATCACAATTTGAAAAGGTTACACGTGCCCGCTGTGCGGAAAGGGAATCATGTCGTAGAAAATTGTTCAACCTTTTGGTTCTTGGAGTGTACACGAGCGAAATCGGATCAGTAAGTAGGTACTTTTACTTATTTTCAAACTATTTAATTATAAAATATAATACAAGCTAATAAAACATACATAAAAAAGTTGAGACGAAAAACTCATTGGGCATCAAAAAATTCGTCCACATCGCTGTCAATGGGAAAAGTGACTAGAACACTAGCAGCATTGCCACGTTGAATGGCAATGGTAAATGCTGATATTTGGCCGAAAAAAAGGCCGGATTAATATTATACAAACAAAAAAACCTTCTACCTTTATACATGAATTATTTAATAATTGTAATAACATTTATTTATTTGATCATGTAAAGAGGAGGGATGAAACACATGTAACTAAAAGAGTTATGAATATATAAAAAAAAAAAATTGGATGGAGGGAGAGGGAGGCCAAAGACAGGATGGATGGATTGTGTGAGGAGTGATATGAAAGAAAAGGGAGTTAGTCATAGCGTGACGGCTGACAGGACAGAATGGATGAAAAAAACGTGTTGCGTCGACCCCAAGTAACATGGGATAAGGGCAGGAAGAGGACGATGAATAACATTTATTTATTTCAAAAAACTTAATCATGTTTTACAAATTAAACAGCTAGTTTTGAGTAGGTACCTACAAATGAGTTATGGATCTATAGCCGAACTAGGCAAAACCTGTATTTCGGCTAACAGCGAAAATTCCCTCGGATAATTTTACATATATCGTAGCCATTAATATCAATTTTTACAGAATAATTAACAGTAGTGTTAATGACTCTGTTCTATGTTAATTTGTGGTGTACAATAAAGAATTAATTCAAATTCAAATTTTGAAAGAAAAAAAATATTTTGCACAGATATAACGCACATTACAGAAAAATGGATTAAAACATAAATAGCCTCGTATTCAATCAATGTAAGTCTTCATTGCCTAATGTCAGGGTCCGCCAACAACCAAAGACAATACACATTGCGTAATACTATATAATCTGTACCGCGACACTGGCAAATGACAACAAACGAACCATCAAAACGAAACAAAGAAAAAAGTTGGTGAAAGTGGAAAAACAACTTCAATTTTCAAATTCATATTCTTTATTGCAAACTAAGTGTACATAATTAAGACGGTTTAGATTGATTATATTATATTCCCTAAACGTTATTAAAACTCAACTCCATCACTCACAACTGAAAAAGTGTTAAAGTCTATACGGTATGCAAACTAAATCGCTGGCAAAATCTTCCACCCAATAAAACTCTTAAAGCGAACTTTATGTCCCAAAAAATATTTGGAAATAGACAAAAAAGGGCGAATTCAATGAAGTAGCAATCACGGATGGTCTCCGCTCGTAAAGCGAGACAGAACACATTTATTTCTCAACAAATCGAATAAAGAAAAACAAAGAGACATTCTCTAAGCCATAAAACTCACCTTTTATTGTGAATGTTATACGTTCCTTTACTTTATTTACAACTTTTAGAATGGGTATATAAGAAGCATGTCAAGTGTAAACTATTCCCTCAGTAGGTACTGTTGAAACTGGGCTTGTAGCTCTTGTGGTGTTTGTTACTCCTAATGTGTGGAGTTATGTTTCTCGTCTCGTGTGTCACTATTGAAGGAAACACTGGACCACAAGATTATTAACTGCCAACGACCTTGAGTCGTACGTCCACCCAGTAATAGGACTCGCCCATTAAGGAGCGCTGTCCGAAATTAAATGCATTATTAATTTTTTTATACAGGGTGTGACGGAAAGGTGTGGTCATATTTTAAGAACTGCATCTGCCCATCGATATGCACAATTTTCTTCAAGAAAACATCAGGAAATTCTCAAAAATTTTTTTACCTCCCATACAAATATTGATCAGAGATAACTTTGTATGGAAAACCCAATTTTTTTTTTTTGGGAATTTTCTATTTTTCTTTGAGAAAGTTGTTCATTTACATGGGCAGAACCGGTTTTTAAAATATGACCGCACCTTTACGTTACACCCTGTATAAGAAGCATGTTAATTGTAAACAATTCCCTAAGTAGGTACTGTTGAGACAGAGCTTGTAGCTCTTGTGGTAGAAGTACCTACCTACTTCTAATGTGTGGTGTTAGGTTTCTCGTGTGTAATTTCACTAATGAAGGAAACACTGGACCGCAAGACTTGATATCCTAACACGCTTTTATTAGCTGGGTGAATTTCCTAGCGTTTTTTAGAAAATTATGACGGAGTGTTGCCAACAGTGACGAATCGTGAAAAATTCAACTTTAAGGTGAAAGCTCTATATACCTAGCTCTATATAGCTACAGCCTGCGAAATTTAAATTTTCTTACGTTTTTTGCAATTTGCAGGTCAGTATCAGATTTTATGTTGCTCAAAACATGATTCGAGGCCGTAGTGTTTTTGCCATTTAAATGGAAAATCAAAAAGGGGGCGAACTCTGTGAACCTACAAAAATCATACTTTTACATTGACAACGCACACCTCACTTCTGAAAATACAAAAATCAAACAACAAAATAGTATTTGACCAGCCAGCCTGTCTGCTGACTTCTTTTCGTGTCGATTTTAACACATATTTTGTCCGAACAGTATGTAGCCACCTGGATAGCTTTTCCATTAGCTTTGTACCAGTCTGCTGACAAGGTTCGTATTTTCAAGCAACCTCATTAGATGTCACAGTACCTACCCGGAAAATATGGGACAGCAAGTTTTTTTTTTTAAACTTTGTCTTTGCTGATCTAAACTCCTTTGTAAAATAAACGAGCACCTAAGGAAATTTACGTTTCGCCCGATTTCAGTTAATTCAATTGAATTTAATTGTTTGACGTAGCCTGTATACTAATAATCTTAAATTAATAAGCTTGAAGTGAATTCTGGTATTTTTTTCATAAATTTGCATTTTTTTCATTTGTTGCACTGATCTTACCCGTCTATTTAGGGCATCCCAGATATGCTCAATTGGATTGAGGTAAGGTATTCGAGGAGGTCAATGTAAACGACAGATCCCAACTTCTTGCATATACGCTTTCACGACTCCAGAACGGTGAGCGTGAGCATTGTCGTCTATAAAAATGGAATCTTCTCCAAGAGCAGTTAACGCGGTGTGCATTTCTTTATGAAAATATTATCTCTGTACGTTCCGTAGAATTATTGCTGCACAAAACATAACGGAGCCTCCACCTTATGGAGTGATTACTTTGAAACACACGTCCGCATAGCATTCCCCTGGTCTTCGCACTCGCCGGCGTCGATCCTCACAATATAAAGAGATTCTAGAAACAATACTTTGTTCCAGTCCTCCAGAGTCCATGCTGCACAATTTCGAGCAAACTGAAGTCGGGTAACTCGGTGTTCACGGAGTAATTTAGGGCCCTGGGCTGGGTGGTAACTGCTGATACTGACAACCAAAAGCCTCCTCCTGACCGTCCACAAGTTAACTTCTACTCCTCTTAATTCTTTAAGGCTCTTCTTTAGGTCCACACTTGACACCTTACGATTCCGCAACGCCTGACTCACTGAAAAGCGGTCATCTCGTGGCTCTGTGCACCGCTTTCTGCCCGAACCTGATTTTCTTTGGACCGAACTGGTCTCTTGATACCGTTGCCAAGTCTTCTGAGCAGTTGAACGACTCATGTGTAGCCGCTGAGACACGTAAGTTTGCGAACAACCTTTTTCAAAGATCGCTATAATTTTACCGGCCCTAATAACTTTATCAACCATATCAGAAAATAGTATTAAATGTAAAAAGTAAAATAAAATGATTTAATTTGCATAAATTATCCAAAAAGTTTCAAAATTTTAGTAAATACGCAAGTAACAGTTTCAACCATTCGCGACATTAATAAAGCAATAACAATAATCATTTGTTTTCTTTTGTTAGTTCAAAAATAATAATTTGGTACGTCGAGCTTTCATGCCAGTATACTTAAATTACCCAAATCAATAAAACCTCTTTCTTGTTACAAAAATTTATATATTCCGTACCATTGGTACCCATATGACGTTTGTTGTATGGGAGCCCTCCTTAGATATTTGTTTTAATTAAATTTAATTATTAATTTTTAAAATGAATATATAACTAAATATTCTGTGAATATTGCAAGCGTCTACCTGTTGCCGTTATCAATATCGAGCAAAAAAATCACGATTGTTGTATGGGAGCCTACTTAAATATTTATTTCATTCTGTTTTTTAGTATTTGTTGTTATAGTGGCAACAGAAATACATCATCTGTGAAAATTCCAACTGTCTAACTATCACGGTTCATGAGATACAGCCTGGTGACAGACGGACAGACAGACAGACGGACGGACAGTGGAGTCTTAGTAATAGCGGGACCCTATTTTTACCCTTTAGGTACGGAACCCTAAAAAACTAAAGTGCCCATTTTTTAACCGACTTTCGAAAAAGGAGGACGTTCTATGTTCGACTGTATGTATGTTTTTTTTTTTTATGTATGTCCGCGCATTTCTCCGTCAGTTGTGGACCGATTTTCAAAATTCTTTTTTTATCCGAAAGAATATACTCCCGAGGTGGTCCCATATAAATTTTATCGAAATTGCTTTAGCGCTTTTTGAGAAACTGAACAAAAACGAAAAATACGCATATCTTGATGACGTTTTTGTGTTCTCCAAATGTTTAAATTCCACGTTGCATGTTATTGGGGTTTTTAGTTCTGGGGTATAACAACTAAAAAGCGAAAAATAAAAACTTTTTTACAAAAAAAACAACCGACTTCCAAAAAAAAATACACAAAAAATTTAAAAATAACTTTAATTTCGGAAGTCGGTGTCAAATATCGAAGAAATAAAATACAAACACCGACTTCCGAAATTAAAGTTATTTTTAAATTTTTAGTGTATTTTTTTTTTGGAAGTCGGTTGTTTTTTTTGTAAAAAAGTTTTTTTTGCAAAAGGGTTCATAAAATATCAAGTCAGACAAGAGATTCGTCATCATCACATATACATCGATCTGCCCGGGGGTGGAGGATAAATTCGAAAGAGTTACCTCGCCCCCGGGCGCGTAGGGCAGGGAGGAACAGGGGTGGGTTTTAGTCAGTAAGAGTCTGACACGCCCTTCCGCTCCACCCCAGAGCGGAAACAGTCATTACATGATTTCCCACCCCCAAAAAAAAAAAAAAAAAAAAAAAAAAAAAAAAAAAAAAAAAAAAAAAAAAAAAAAAAAAAAAAAAAAAAAAAAACTTAATCCCTAATTCACCACGCGGGCCCATTGCCGATTGGTAGGTATCACACGTCCTCGAATTAAGCTGAATTCGAAGATTTGTGACATCCATTGGTCAATGTATTAAAGAGTTCTTTATTTATTTAGAATTCATGCACAAGGATATGTGCAAAAGTAGATTTAAGGCCTACGCACACCGGGACGGAATGGCAGAGGATTTTGCCACCGGTCAGCGCACACTACCCGCTTAGATACTGTATCATTCCGGCGGCCTATCAGGGCATCCCGCGACGGTGCCGAAGTATGCCTCAAAATAAATACGTGTGAAGTGTTTAGCGGCACGGGCGCAATTGTGGCGTGCATGTACTCCCTCTTGCACTGCGTCACCCCGCGTAATGTCACGACATCCTTCGGCCGTTGCATACCCTTAGCGCGCTCTCCAATGCCGTGTCAAGAAATCCCTTTCGATGCCACGGAATCAATTTAAAACATTGACATTTATTTATTTATTTATATTTTACTTTCAGGTATTAAACCCATAGCAACATTACAATGTATTGTTGTTCATTTATGTCGTATTTCTACTAGATAAGATTGAATGTCCTTTGGTAAAAATTTAATTCCTCTGCCATTCCACCTCGGTGTGCTTAGGCCTTGGGCATTCTGCGTCAGTATTTCTTGTGTTTCATTGAGACGAAATGGCAGGAATGGCATGGGGTATTTTCATCGATAAAAACTAGTGGACTTAATTAATTTATTTACACATTGTACAGTACTGGTATATAGGCGGACTTAATGCATTCTCTACCAGTCAACCTTTGGGTTAAAAGACTATAATTATAATTATTCATATTCTATTTCACCAACGCTAATTAAAAACAGCAAGATATTACTTACATTAGCAGACTCCTCCCGCGGGTCCCCACAGTGCTTTAAAACGTTTTTGCGGCTACGGAACGTTCACAGAGCATGGAGTAGCCTCGGTGGCCACTGCTGGGGACCAGTGTGTATGTGCGTATTGTGCGTGTCACTCCTAGAATTTGACACTTGTTCTCGGCGCAAAATGAATTATATTTAGAATTTAAAAAATCTTATTTAACCAGCTTGTCGATAAATATACAAAAATAGAATATTTGCAGTAATAAATATTAGGTATAGTTTAAAATACAACTAAAAAACGTGGCAATTCTGCCAGCGTTCTGGACACTTTTCCCATTGACAGCGATGTGGACGAATTTTTCGATGCCCAATGAGTTGTACTCCTCCCGGATCTTTTATGCCGCTTGTATATATTTTGTTTATTATCTACAAGTAGTGATGGGTAGCTAATATAATAACTAGTCAAATAGCGGCTATTAATAAAATAGCCACAGCTATGATATCCGTCAACAAGATGACTAGCTATTGGCTACTGGCTAGCTAGAATATCCGACAAGTTACGGCACAGCGGGTAGCCACCACAGAGTATAATGTAACTTTTACGTTTTGCAGCCGTCCCGAACTCCCGGTAGCCGGCTAGCCAGAGTAGCCGATAGCTGTGTGCGCGCTCACTGCGCTGAGTAGTGCAAGACGCGAGTGCGAACTTCATTCGCATCGCACATCTCTTTCTCACAATAATCACAAAATAGTAATATACTAAGTATTTGCCTTTAATATACGAATTTACTAGAGTATAAAATAAAAGGAAATAAAAAACGAAATCAAGACATTAACTCATCATATCGTAAAGACTTGTTGCAAACGAACTCGGATCTCTGGGCAGTTGATTGTTTTTCAAGTCCTACCTAGCTACGCCGCCCGGCTGAATCTCCAGGCGTCAGGCTGATAATAATGACAGACTGTTGCTGACAATGACGAATCTTGGGAAATTGAACTTTAATGCACTAGTATTAAAGTACAGTAGTACTACTAGGCAATGAATAATATTAGTGTACTTTAAAACTAGTGCATTTAAGATGAATTTCCCACGATTCGTCATTGTTGGCAACAGTCTGTCGTTATTATCAGCCTAACGCCTGGAGATTCACCCGCCCCGCCTCTAGCGCTAGGCAGTCGCTATTGTTCAATTTCTAAGTAGCTAAAATAGCTATTGAAATTTCGGCTAGTTACCCATCTCTATCTACAAGTATTGTCGTCTCTAGTCGGTGGTGGCGCGGTGATTCCATGCTCTGTGGCACAGTTAATAGTCTACCGCAGTATATTCCCTCACGTCATATTCCAATGACTGGTATAATATTATGATGTTCTAACTGGAGGAGATGAGCAGACTCGCAGTTAAAGTTAAGTTTAGTACCATAATGGTTAACGAACTTCAGTGAGGTTGTTTATTTTATGATTGAATATAAGATGTTTTAGCATGCCGTCTGTTGGTGTCGTATTTGATACGACTAGTACTTTACTGCTGTTCCCACGAGTACTGATCGGCTGTTGCAGATTCTTTGGTTCGATATCAATGCAGGAGAGCCCAAGGGTGTTTCTGTCACCGGAAAATTGCAAACACCGTAAGTTTTTAAGAAATCTTGCGAGAATGTAAGCTCGAGAGTTTACATTCTCGGTATGTTATGAATATATCAAATGAAACACAACCACCAACCTACTACCAAATTTGATCATTTACAATGCATGTCTTTATACTTATTGAAGTATACAGGGTGTAACGGAAAGGTGTGGTCATATTTTAAGAACTGCATCTGCCCATCGATATGAACAACTTTCTAAAAGAAATTCCGAGGAAGTTCTAAAAAAAAATTTTACCCCCCATACAAATCTTGATCAGCTGATGATAACTTTGTATGGAAAATCCAAATTTCTTTTTGTGAATTTTCTATTATTTCTTAGAGAAAGTTGTTCATTTCCATGGGCAGAACCGGCTCTTAAAATATGACCACACCATTCTGTTACAGCCTGTATAAAGAGTTTACGATTTTTCATAATCTAACAGACACTGTTGTTTTGTTTCGTGTTTTTAGGGTTCCGTACCCGAAGTGTCCAAACGGAGCCCTATTGCTGTCACTCACGTGTCCGTCGGTCTGTCCGTCCTTCGTCCGTCACAAAATTTTGTTACGAATTTTTTTTTAACTTCCCATTCCATATGCACTTGAAATTTGGTGATAATATTTATTTTTCGTATACTTTACTATCAAATACCAATATTTGGTACGGAACCCTTAATGTGCGAAATCCGATACGCACTTGGCCAGTTTTTTTTAATCGGTGACATTAATAGTGGAAATAAATGTTTCTATTGATTCCCAATCCCAATCACTACTTCTTTAAATTATTTTTTTTATATTATGTTGTAGCTCTGTAAGTGTTGCAGCACTAGAATAATTTTAAGTTATTTTTTTTATATTTATTTTTAGTGTTTACTGATCCTCCGCTGTCCGTCTGTCTGTCAGCGGGCGTCTCATGCATGATCCATAATAGGAAATCGTATGGAACCCTTCGTTTGCGAGTTAAACTCGCACTTATAAATAAATAAATAAAATAAAAATAAAAAAGCCTCATATTACCCAAGTTTTACAATATGTGTTAGTATATTAATTATTAAATTGTTTTAGTAATTTGGAACCCCTAAGGTGAAGGCCTCCACCATCTTTCTCGGTCTATCGCTATCTCTATCCAGCGTGATACAGCCAGATGCACGATCTCGTCCTCCAAGCGTGTGTGTGGTCTTCCTCGCTTCCTTTTACCTATCGGTCCCATCCAGGTAGTTAACTTTTTGGCCCATCTATTGTCTTGTAATCTTGCTACATGGCCTGCCCATTTCCACTTTAGTCTAAGTGCGTGTGAAACGGCGTCGATTGCTCTTGTATTTGATCTTATTTTTGAGTGGCGGACTCTTTGCTGTTTTTTTTTATGTTAAGCATGCTGCGCTCCATTCCCCTTTGGCATGAAATAATTTTGTTCTTAACATTGTAGTTAAATTTCCATGGTTGACACACATGCATATGTTAGGCATGGGAGAAGGTTTGAATCCATTACTTTTTTCTTCAACTCTACCGGGAGGTCGCTTTTGAATACTTCTTTAAAAAACTCGCACTTAACCAGTTTATATTTATAAATACTAACTTGGAGTGATCAATAAGAAAATAAAAGATAGGCCATCATCCATTGGATAGACCAATACGAGATTGAATCAACTCAGCTTATTAGAGTCGTTAGTTGGACTTGACCTCTCCGCTCATTCTCGACTATGCATAAAATGTCGCTTCCCCACTCCTTAAAAGAAAAAGAAATATTAAACGAAATCATTTAAATAAATCTCCTATAAAAACAAGTAATAAAAATATTTCCTTTAAAAAACTTTCACATCTAAATTGTTACTTCACCGCTTGTCAGAACTCGGCGGCTGTAATCGTGAAAAATAAGCGAATTATTCCGCCGGAGGCAGCCCGAACGTATAAATTCTCAATCCTTCACCCAACTGACGTGTTATTTGCCCTATCTTACTCAGAGCTGCTTTATAGTCAGCCTTATTTTTGTTTTTAAAACTTCACAGTGTACGTAACTTGCCTTTCTACATCAGAAATTTTCTCGATTTTTAACTATGTAAACACCACCACCCACTTCCCGGTTTCCAATTAAGCTGAAATTTGAAGTACATGTTTAGTTTGGATGACAATGCATGGTCAGCTAAGTGACGTCATTCTTAATCTTAATGTGATTAGTTATTTTGTATGCATTCTCATGATATGGTTATCAAATGAAAGGCTTTGCTAGGAAGAACATCTTCCTAGAACATGAAAAAAAAACTGAGGTTTTTAGTTTTTAGGGTTCCGTACCCAAAGGGTAAAACGGGACCTTATTACTAAGACTCCGCTGTCGATCCGTCTGTCTGTCTGTCTGTCCGTCTGTCACCAGGCTGTATCACATGAACAGTGATAGTTAGACAGTTGTAATTTTCACAGATGATGTGTTCTTGTTGCCGCTATAACAACAAATACTAAGAAACAGAATAAAATAAATATTTAAAGGGGTTCCCATACAACAAAAGTGTTTTTTTTTTGCCGTTTTTATAGATAATGGTACAGAACCCTTCGTACGCGTGTCCGACTCGCACTTGGCCGATTTTTTAAACCACTGAAAATTATTGCTTCAGATATTAAGAAAAATGGGGTTGTCGACACGGCAGCGGGTGTAGAACGTGACATCGTCTGGAATGAAAGTTATAAAATCATTTACTAACACAACATTGTTTTTACATTGTTTATTCTCGTTACAGCATTTAGCTGAGGTCAATAACCGGAATAGTACCTACATTTTGATGCAAGTGGGCAAACTTTAAATGTATATCGACGAACATGCCTTTTTCTTTTATTTTTTGGAATTTTTCCCACAAGGTAGGTAGGTTTAGGTACGAGTATATAAAGAAAGAAAGAAAGAAAAAGAATTTATTTGCCACAAATTAACGACATACACAACAATATGATTTTGCTAACCTAACCCTTATCGATAGTGTTAGTAGATCTTATTATATTATATAATTTCTACCCGTGCTGGATCAGGTCGCTAGTATAAAACGAAATTGTTTCCATCAAAATTGAGCACTCAAACTGTATCAATAACTCTGTATCAACACATTTAAAGTAGGTACACTGTTCTTCAAGATACAGAATAATATCCTAGTTTGATGGACAGGCGTCTTATTTATGTGAAAAACCACAGCCACTTTTAGGGTTCCGTAACCGAAGGTTCCAAATTGTCCACACCGCTCACTTGTCCGTCTGTCTATCTGTCGTCTGTCACACAGGTTTTACAGCCAAACGATTGGAGCTAACGTCTTCGATGATACTTTTACCAGCCCCAAACCCAAACCCCACGTTCAGCAGTCGCGGTTGCGATTTTTTTTAGGGTTCCGTACCCGAAGGGTAACCCACGGGACCTTATTACTAAGCCTCAGCTGTCTGTCCGGCCATCCGTCCGTCTGTCTGTCAGCGGGCTGTATCTCATGATCCGTAATAGGTAGACCGTTGTGTATTTCTGTTTCCGATTTAATAAAAATTAATTAAAAGTACCTACATAGTATTAAATCTTGTACGATGGTACGGAACCCTTAATGTGCGGGTCCGACTCGCACTTGGCCGGTTTTATTAATCATTGATACGCTCGCATTTGTCCTCTATCTCACCTCACCTGATGGTAAGCGATGATGTGGTCGACAATGGAGAACGCTTACCTAGAAGTAACCTATTCACTCTTGACTTAAAGACCAAGGAAGGATGAGGTCTTTCATGTACTGTACCTTAGACTCAAAGATATTAAGTATTGAATCCTTTTAAAGAGTATCCACAGCTTAGGATTCAAAGCCGTGTAACGTCAAGTACCTAGTCACAATACGGTATCGAAGCTTACAAATATGCCTCGTTTGCACTAGGAGAGTAAACTGGGAGAGTAGCCTGTGCTACACGATTTAAAACCGAGCTAAAACCATGGTCACCTTGAAAAGAAGCGAGTGGGGCGTTGTCGTCTACACGGTTTAAAGAAAGTCCAAACCTCCAAATTGGTCTGCAACCGCTCGCCTTTCTACCTAGAGCGTTTAGAGGTCATACTACCATACTATATTTGGTTTAAATGCACCGTCTACACTGTTTTAAACCTGTTTGAAACCGCTGTTTTAAACCGTGTAGCATAGGCTTAAATGGTCTAGTGTGGATCTTTCAAAGATCGTCCAATACTACATACAATAAAATTCTCAGCTTCATTTTACCGAGACCACACCTGTTCCAATTATTCCACATATTGACCAGTTGCGAATAAATAATTAAAACAGCCAGTGAACTTTGATCGAAAAAAATCCGTCAAAAATTCTCTATTTCAGTGTTATTCTACCATCTACTAATATTTGAATAAAGAATTCGAGATAAGTACTAATTGTCAAATTAGAACAACAATCTCTGTCAAACAAATTCCATTACATACTTTTTGTAGGGCCTTTTTAATACAAATGGTCTCCAAAAATTAATTAAAAATACTACCATACTAATACATGCTGTATTGAAATTATCTCGATTTATAATTTCAAGTCTATACTGCTTACTCTACCAATGTGAACGAGCCCTAAAGGAATCCTATGTGAGCTAAGCACATAAACGTCAAAGGCTTGTGATCCAAACTCCGTGGAAAATATTGTAGGAGTTTTGAAGGAACTTTTATAAACAGCTTTCGATAATGTAACAATATCCTTGCAAACTGAAATATAGTAGTTTCAGCTTTGGAAGGATAAGGATGTTGTAGCGAGAAAAAAAAAACAGCCAAGTGCGAGTCGGACTCGCGCACGAAGGGTTCCATACCATTATCTATAAAAACAGCAAAAAAAATATGTCTAATTATTTAAGGGGGCTCCCCTTAAATATTTATTTTATTCTGTTTTTTAGTATATTTTGTTGGTTTTTTTTTTTAAGTACTCAGGTGTCTTTTTTTTTTTTTTTTGTGGTGGAAAATCATCCTATGACTTCTCCCGCTCTGGGTGGAGCGGGAGGGCGTGTCAGACTCTTACTGACTAAAACCCACCCCTGTTCTTTCCTGCCTTTGAGTGCCCAGGGGCGAGGTAACTCTGTTTCGAATTTATCCTCAACCCCCGGGCAGGCATCGGCTATGACGGGCCCCGTCTCTTGCTGACAACTCTTTGAGGCGCGCGTGGAACACTACGCGCCGTCGACTCTCGGGCCTGTTGCTGATCGGACGGCGAGCTACCCATTACTCACCGTCCGCAGGCCCGGGTCTACGGTGGCCGGAGATCGTCTCGCGGCGCCGGAAGTCCCAGGCGTCTCCTGAGGCGGCTGCTGCTCTGGGCGTGAGGGCGACTCCGTTGTTGGTGCTCTCTCACGCGTCCCGCCTCCGCCTTCGCGAGCATTACTGCTTCGCAGAAGGAGGAGACGGCTTCCCATTCCCTCTCGCTCCGTACCATGGCCTGAACCAGGGCAGGGCGCGAGAGGTCGCTGCCGCCTATCGCATCCACGAGGACACGGCGTGGCTCCGCCCAAGCGGGGCAGACCTCCACCGTATGCTCCACCGTGTCCTCTGGGCGATCCGTGCAATGGAAACACCCGGGCGTCACCTCCCGCTTGATCCGAAACAGGAACCTCCCGAAACAGCCGTGTCCGGTGAGGACCTGCGTCAGGCGGAAGGTGAGGGCGCCGTGAGGCCTCTCCAGCCAAGCCTCAAAGAGGGGCACTACCGCCGCAACGGTGGCGTGCCCAGCGCGGGGATGTGACAATCGCTGTCTCCATGTCGCCATGAGATCCTGCCGGAGCTCTGTCCGCCGAGCCGCGAGTTGTCGCGGCAGCGGAGTTTCGCCCCGGCGTTTCGCCTCCTCGCGCTCCTCATAGAGGTTCGCGAGGATTTTTGCCTCCAGATCCTATGGCAATAATCCGGCAAGGAGGCTCGCCGCCTCGCAGGAGATCGTACGGTATCCTACCGTTATCTGGGAACCCGCCGGTGACTCAGGTGTCTAGTCTTCATTTCAGCTGAAATACTTCCACTATTAATAAATAATAATAATAATGATTTATAGGCCTCCTCGAAGTGTCGCCACAACGTCGGGTCCTGTGCGTCTCGCATCCATCGGATTTCTGCGACCCTAGGTCATCAATCCACCCTGTGAGAGGCCTTCCAAAGCAGCTGCGTCTTCCGATACGCGGTCGCCACTCCAGAATCCTTCGATACCATCGTCCATCTGTTCTGCGAGCAAGTGCCCTGCCCACTGCGCCAAAAAAAAAAGCCGCGAAATTCAAGTTTTCTTACGTTTTTTGCAATTTACAGGTCAGTCTCAGGTTTCATCATCATCTCAGCCTTTTAATGTCCCCACTGCTGGGGCACAGGCCTCCTCTCTGTGAGAGGGTGTGGGCCGTAATCCACCACGCGGGCCCAATGCGGATTGGTGAATGTCACATGTCTTCGAATAAGTTCAGACAAGACAAGTCTCAGGTTTTATCTTGGTCAAAATATGATTCGCGGCCGTAGCAAGTATGTATTTAGGATAGAATTAAAATCATCAATACAACTCTTTCAGTTAGAATTTATGTCAAAAGTAGTACCTATTTCATGAAATCATGACATTTGGCATCAATTCTAACTGAGAGAGTTGTATTGATAAGTTTAATGATTACAGTTCTGTAAATACGTACCTACTTGCTACGGCTGCGAATCATATTTTGGCCAACATACAACCTGATACTGTCCTGCAAATTGCAAGAAACGTAAGAAAATTTGAATTTCGCGGGCTATCCTGGCGCCCCGCCCTGACCTTAAGTTTTGCGATTCTATTTGTAACCTTAGTTCTCATTCGGATATCTTCACTTTATGATTCGATCTCGAAAGAAAACTCCAAGCATACCCCTCTTCATTGCCCTTTAGCTTCTGTGAGGTCTCTTGTAGGCTTTGACAAGTTTGATCATATTCATATTTTATATAGTATGCATTTTTCACACGTATCAGAAACTAGCTTCTGCCAGCGGCTCCGCCCGCGTGGAATTGGTACTTCCCTCCATTATAATTTATAGCCTGTTATTTTGATGTATAAATTATAATTAAATCTGTAAAGTTTCATCAAAATCCGTTCAGTAGTTTCTGCGTGAAAGAGTAACAAATATCCATACATCCTCACCATGTTTCACATTTATAATAATACAGTAGGAAACCTATTTTTCATGTTTCATTTATATTAACACTGATATATATGATAATATTCTTTCTTATAGACGAAGTCTGAAAGTGGCACCGCTGACTGAAAAGTTGTGTGGAAATCGGTTGTCGTGGTATGGGCATGTGATGCGGAGGAATGAAGAAAATGTCGTGAGGAAAGTCTTGTGTATGGATGTGGATGGCTATAAGAGTAGGGGCAGGCCAAAGAAACGATGGTTGGACTGTGTGAAAGAGGATATGGGTAAAAAGGGGATGACTACAGAGATGACGACTAATAGAGGAGTATGGAAGAAAAAGACATGTTGCGCCGACCCTAAATAAATTGGTATAAGGGCAGGAGAATGATGATGATGATGACATTTTTATTTTTTAGCCTGTGGTCCGTGAGTGTCACCATCACACTATCAGAATACCAGCGCTGCGTTATTTTTTTTTTTGTAATTTCGCAGCATTTGCTGAGATAAGAGTCTTTTTGGCCTGGCACAGGTCTTCTAATTTTTTTTTACTATGTTAATATTTTTTATTAAGTATTAGTTGCTAATATTTCATTTTATTTTGTGTTTTTCCTGTGCGAGTCACAAATAAACTTTTTATTTCTTTCTTTATATTTAGGGAAGGAGCAACTGGAGCAATTCTAAACCTAAAAGTCAAAAATGAATGATCATCTTCTTTAAGTTCCTAGATGTCTGGTGAGGTTGTATGAACGTGGACGAAGTCAAAAGCGTAGTCTATAGCACAGAATAAATAATATTACTATGTCTGTAGTTATAGCAAAGCACATATTACGATAAATAGAAGGGCATTTACATTATAATTAGCTTAAAGGCACCGTAGGCCTTTTATGCCTATGTTGGCAAATTCTATTTAATTTTCAACTAAGCGCAAATAGTTATTGTGTCCTGTTTGAACTTGGTTTGCAAATTTTAATGTTTGTTGGTAAATATTTGTATTGTACCCATTATGAAAAGATAGCCAATTTGATAGGTAGGTAAAATGTCTTTCCGAGTTCCGAGTTTAACTGATTAAGTTAGCTACAGTGGTTGAGCGATTGGCTGCAGCGCTGCTTGTCGCGGGTTCGATTCTCGCAAGGAATGGAACAAATATTTGTATGGCCTAAAGATAGTTGTTCCGGGTCTGGGTTTCTTGTGTAGGTATGTGACTTTATGTGAACGCACTTAGGATACAGTAGTAATTCCTAGTGTGGAGCATTTTAAAAAGCAAATTGCCAACAAAAAAATAAATATGTTCAAATTGATCACACAGAAAACTTTTTTGCAAAAAATAGAACGACTTCAAAAACAAAAAAAAATGCAAAATAGCTTTAATTTCGGAAGTTGGTGTTTTTGGTTTTGTTTCTTCGTTTTTTCACACCGACTTCCGAAATTAAAGTTATCATACACATTTTTTGTTATTCTTTTGGAAGTCTGTTCTATTTTTTGTAAAATAGAACAGACTTTTTAGTTGTGGTTTCCCCTTAAGTTGTGTTACCAATACATAGACAAACGATCGCAGTAATCGCGAGTTATTTGCTGTTAGTTATTGAAGAGTTCCACTGTATATCTCCGAAGACCTTCATCAGATCCTAATGTATTATATACCTACTCTAAAGCCTTCCTTGAAAAATATCCTTTTGAATAACGAAAACCCCATCCAATTCGGATCAGGAATTGTCACGAGAAAATCGCGGACAAACAAGCATACAATCATATCTGTTTGAACAACGTAAAAATACCTTTACTCTTTGTAACAAACGCAACATAGGATTTATTAATCTTTATTTTCTATGCTAAGATACGATTTTTTATTCAATGAGGGCGCCACTTATGCGGAAGTAGGCCCTTAAATTGTGCAATGCATATTTATGCGATAGCAGCAATCGCGGTTGATTTACTGTTTTTGAAGAGTTCCCTTATCTGTCTCCGAAACTCATCATCGGATCTATTTGAAATTTAAATGAGACTATTTCGGAATAAACCCCTTTCGAACAAATAAAAAGAATTTTGCAAATCCGTCTATATATGACGAAGTTATGCCCGAACATACATAAAAAATATATAAACATCCGAATTGATAACCTCCTTCTTTTTGAAGTCGGTTAAAAACCAATTCGCCTTTTACACCTTTTAAAAGTATATTTGACCAACCAGCCTGTCTGCTGACAAGGTTCGTATTTTCAAGCAACCTTCATAAATGTCACAATACCAAACTCTTCTATTTTGATGAAAGTACAGAAAATCCTTTTTGTGCGCCAAATAGACTTCGCCTTTCCTAGACTTTCACGCTCTCTGAAGATTATGACAGACAGCCGGGGTCTTCGAACTGATTTAATATTCCTATATCGCAGTTACATTCTACACCATTCACAGTAAATAAAATACCAATTGTCAACATCAAATTCAATTCGATTTTTAGTCGTTTCACTCGGAAAGAATTTCGTTGGCGACTGTCGTAAAATAGCTCGGTACTGTCGCCCCGCCGACCGTTCTCGCGCACTGAAGCTCTGAACCGAATAATTCACGAGAGTTTCCAACAAAACTCCAACTGCAATCCTTCCAGACCTTATCACGGACACATAAGATCCATTTTAGATTGCACAAATCATTGTTAAGTTAGCAGAAGCCGGCTCCAGCAAGCAGCCGCATCGAAAATCCTTTTAAAAAGAATTGAGCGTCCCCTCGCTGCAAACCTTTGCACAGATAAAGGTTTATTTAAAAATATATTATATTAGTTTTAAAATATGTAGCGCAATATTTTCTGCTATATTAGAAGCTGCATCTGTCAAACCGTAACTTAACGTTGTTTTACGGTTATTATTTACGCGCTATTTAATTTAAGATAAGAGTTACGGTTTTTCGCTTTTTCGGGAGGGAAATTTAAAAAAAAACGTGTGTGCTTTAGACCACACGACTGAAGTAAAAGTTCTTTAGCTCCATCTCTCCGTTCGCCTCTCCCAATCACACTTTTCGTAACGCTCTCGTCACGCATTCACCAGCTTACTGCCCAGGTCAAGCGTGCGTAAAGAAGTTTTACTTCAATAATATTTCAGAAGTTGGTCGTAAACACAGAGCTAGGATAGTATATCAATAATATTTTGGTGGTTAATAGATCTTTTTCTCTCGTTTAATAGAGCTTTGTATGGGATGAGGCATTGTACGCCAGTATTATATTATCTGTGCCGAAGGATAGATCAAATATTTTATCAATCTTCGTTTTCTATTTTGGGAGGTTATCTATTTTTATAAGGTAGGTAAGTAAGTATTCTGTGATTGTTTATTTCATATTGTCGAAGATTATTTCGCTTCAATGCAATTATGAATAGGTGCCCCAGACTGAGTAAGGTGTGCCTCTGGACCTTGGGTTCTACAAAGTGGCATTCTATGAGGATTGTAGAAAGATCCAAAAAAATGTTTTTACCTTTGTCTTCCTATGGTTTGTGCACTTAGCTATAGTGTCAAGTTTAGAAATTATTTTGATATTTTATACAGAATACAGTCACTTTGTTTTCCATTAGAATGCGGATGTAACACATTCTAATGTTTATGTAATATTTGGCAGCAAAATGTACCGAATCATCCTTCTCGGTAAGCTTCGCTGGGGTTGTCAATACATTTTTCTTTTTTTTAAGATACAAAACTATAACAATTTTTTAACTTTAGAAAAACGAGAAGGTTTTATGTTCGACTGTTACAGTCTATATACTCGTATGTTTTTTTATGCATGTTCACCGATTTATCTGTCAATTGTGGATCGATTTTCAATATTATGTGTGTGTGTTTATTCGAAAGAGTATACTCCTGAGGTGATCCCATAATAATTTTATCAAAATTGATTTAGCGTTTTTTGAAAAAATCTGCAAAAACAAAAAATATGGTATAGACAGATTTTTTTTTTTAGTGGGGTGGGAAATCATCCAATGACTTCTCCCGCTCTGGGTGAAGCGGGAGGACGTGTCAGACTCTTACTGACTAAAACCCACCGCTGTTCCTTCCCTGCCTGAGTGCCCAGGGGTGCGGTAACTCATTTTCAGAATTTATCCGCTACCCCTAGGCATGCAGGCACCGGCCACGATGGGCCCCGTCAGTGGTGGCTGACACTAATCTCTTTGAGGCGCGCGTGGAACACTACGCGCCGTCGACTCACGGGCCTGGTGCTGATCGGACGTCGAGTTACCCACTGCTCGCCGTCCGCAGGCCCGGGTATGGTATACACAGGTGACGTTTTGATTTCCTCGAAAAATACACTAAATAAATAAATAAACAAAATACAAACACCAGCTTCCGAAATTAGTTATTTTGCAGTATTTATTGTATTTTCTTTTTTGGAAGTCGGTTGTATTTTTTGTAAAAAAGTTTTTTTAAATCACAATATTATTCTCTACTCACTACAAACTTCACATGAAATCCCGACAAAAACCCTTTCTATGTATATGTATATTTGGAAATGAGCAACGCGCAACGTGTCAATTTTATTCTCTCTCGCTCTCTCTGCTCTCCCATATGATCTATTCCAGTTTCATCATCAGCCTTTTATTGTCCCCACTGCTGGGGCACAGACCTTCTCTCTGTGAGAGAGTGTGAGCCATGATCCACCACGCGGGCCCAATGCGGGTTGGTGGATGTCACATGTCTTCGAATTTTTGGTTCTAGGACATGCCGGTTTCCTCACGATGTTTTCCTTCACCGTTTTGAGAGCAGTGGTGACGAAATAATTTACACAAAGTAAAGCGCCTGCCTGGGTTTGAACTCACGACCTACAACTTGTAAGTCGCGGCCAATACCACTGGGCCACCACTCTGCTCTTATTCCAGTTTGGAACTTTGAAAATCGTTATTGCTGATGGATAGTCCCTTAATCTAGACCCTCTTATGGCCTAAAAAGGCTCAATGCTGTTTCTTCTTATTACGTACTAGCAACCCGTTTCAGCTTCGCATGGGTATAAATTATACGTCTTAAGGCGCAGTTACACGACTTTTAATGGTTTTTGAAAAAATATAAATGTTACTTTATACAATTTCCGTTATAATTTGATCTGAGAATATTTGAAATTATATATTTTTTAACATAGTGTAATTAATTTGTAAAGTTAGGTCTAACGCGAATAAAAAAATTGAGAATCACGCAAAAACTATGAAGCGTATTTTTATGAAATCTTAACCATTTTAAAGATTATTTAATTATTTATAATTTAGTCTAAGTATTTTAGTCAACAGGTATTAATGTTGTTTTATGTGTAATAAATTAATAATGCGTCTAATTTCGGACAGCGCTCCTTGATGGGCGAGTCCTGTTACTGGGTGGACTTACGACGCGTTACGTGAGCTCAGCACAGAACACTCAAGTTCATTGCCAGTTAATAGCGCCTTAAACCTTCCTCATGAATCTGTCTATTGGTGAAACCCGCGTGAAAATCTGTTCAGTAGTTTTTGAGTTTATCGCGAACGTATAACAGACAAACAGACGCGGTGGGGGACTTTGTTATAAAATAAGTAGTTATGAAAGTGCAGTAAGAGCTTTTGAGGCTACTGAATGCTAGATATAAATTAGGTCACTTTAGGTCGGGAAAAGATAGCAGAATTGAAACAGCATTATGTTTTTCTATAATTTTTAATTCAATTCTTTTTTAACAGTATCATCTTCCATAGTCATATGGGAGGTTCCAATCCCAATGAGCTCAGAAATTTCTTCCCATGTAGGGGCATCGATCATCAATATTAGATCAGATTCCAAATAGGCGGCTTCCACTGAAACATATGGAAAAGAAAAAGAAATTAGTGGGCTTCGGTTTCATTACATACGGCGGAGGTTAAAAAAACCGAAATTATTTTAAAACTAATTAAATTTAAAAGAAATTACAATTAAACTATATCTAAGGGTGAATCCTATTCGATGTTAGAATATGGAATGTCCGTTCTTACAAAAATAATTATCAAAATTAAGTTGCACCGACGATTGACGTCAATGCTACATCGGCACTTAAATCTTTCCCCATTTCCACTATTGGGAAAATGGGGTCACTGCAAAGTCGGCGGTCTTCATAAAGTAAGGCTACGTAATTACTTTATAAAGAAAATCAATAATAACAGCATTTGTTTTTTTTTTGTATGGTTTGTAAGAAATATTTAAAATTATAATTTATATGTATAGAACATAAATAAACGGAATAATAATAGCATAAAAATCAGCTATTTAATGTTCCCACTGTTGGGACACAGGCCTCCTCTCTGCGACAGGGAGTGGGCTGTAATCCACCACGCGGACGTAATGTGGATTGGTAGATGCCACATGACATGCCGGTTTCCTGACAATGGTACGGATTCTCTTGTTCAATATCTAAACTAAAATTAGATAATTGCTATCTTTTACTAAAAGGCAGTGCGAGAAAAGGACGGCTGTAGCTATGCACTAAGTTAGAGATGTCAAACTAGTTTACGCCTTGCGCTTCGCCGTGTTTTTAGACGACATGTTTTTACGTGTACCCTTAATTTGTATGTAAATATTAGTTCAAACTAAATTTGACAGCTCTAATTTACGTCCGTCTCTTTCTTGTTTTATTAGAGAGAAAAAGATAGCAATAGCCTAAATTAGGTTTAGTTTGTGCATAACAGAATCAACACCAATGTTTTCCTTCACCTTATTGAGAGCAGTGGTTATAAAGCGCCTGGCTGGGTTCGAGCCCACGACCTACAACTCGTAAGTCGCGGCTATTACAAAGTGGTGGCCCAGTGGTGGCCCAGCAGCCACCACCGCCCTCTGCTTTCTTCTACCGTCTCGTCAATTTGTAATTGACCCACTTAGATGGTATTTACTAAATCGTAAGTTTGTTATAATGCCAAAAGGCTATTCAGAGGGGAACGTTGAAGAGGGCCACCGAGAAAATCCCTAAATAAATATTGATGTTAGCTGCCAGTTTTTGCTCAAAAGAAATATTCGGTTTCTATCAAAAGTACCTAACTAAAATTGCAAAAAATGTTGAAAAGTCGCTTGCTTTTTCTATGAATCGCTCGAACTCCAAATGCCATAATGAATACCCTGATTTTTATGACGTAATTTCAAAGAGTCAACCTTATGACCTTATGATGACATTCGCAAAAACTTTAGTCAAATCTATTTAGTTTGAAGGCGCAGAAAAAATACAGGCTGTAAAGAGACACATCATGTGTCTAACAAAGTAGCTTTGCGCAAAAATTATTGCTGGGAAACAACTTTTATTTTTAGGTATGAAAAAAAAACTATATTTTATTGCACGCAATGTAACGCGAACCCAGGCAAGTGGAGTTAAACACCGCCCCTTCGCTCTAAGCCACGTAGGTACTTGTCGGATACGTTTGATATTCATTGCATTTTTGTAACTTCAAATGAGAAATTTCGAAAAAGGTATCGAAAATTTAGGTAATATTTGTTTGAAAAAAAGTTTAGTAATTACACTTTAACCTTCAATATGTCCAGAACCAGTGGATGCCCGGATATAATCTAGTGGAAAAAAAAAATCCAAATAATGGGTAGAATATGTGGTTTTCGACTTCGGAAACTGTCTTTTTACACCCGATATAATAATTCTGTTAATTTTGACTATATTTCTGAGCACTTGGTTGTTTCTGAAACATGTTTAAAAATTAAATCCTCCATAGAAATTATCGTCAAACTTAACTTACTGACCAGCGTACGACGAAAAAAATTATAACAAATTATGAATCGAATCTTAAAACTTTGTTTTGGGTTTTTAATAGCTCGACTCAGATTTAAATAAATCTATAAAATGCTTCATACTTTGCAATAAATTGCAAGCATTGTGTCGACGCGCATCTCTTTCTTTTCTATGCAGTCTGAGAGCGACCGCGCTTTAGGTCATGTCACGCTCCTTTTCAATCTACCTAGCTTTTTCCCAACTATCTTGGGGTTGGCTTCCAGTCTAACTGGATGCAGCTGAATACCGATATTTTACATGGAACGACTGCCTATCTGACCTCAACAACCCATTACTGGGTAATACGATAATCCCTTGGTAAGACTGGATGTCAGACTTTCAGGCTTCTGACGACCCGTAACTACTGTCAAAGATCCACGTTTGACAACAGGCCAATGGATTAACGTGCTTTCCGAGGCACGAAGCAGTCTCGGTATGTATAGATGGTCACCCATCCACGGACCAACCCTGGCAAGCGTAGCTTAACCTGATGGATCGACCCGTGCGGCTGTTATTATTTTATTCACGCTCCTATGAATAGGAATTTTTTCTAGTAAAAATTACCAGTCTTATGAATTCATTAAATCTCGGAACTGTTAAGCGCCTGTTGATCAATCGATGAGCAATATGTATACAGAATTTGAATTATAGAATCTTCTCAACAGGCGCTAAGCAATTTAGAGATTTTCATAAATTATTATCATTGTCTTGCCGTTAACCCATATTATTTGGGCCCAGTTTGTCTTCTTCCATACTTCTCGAGTCATCTCAATATAGAGCCTTATTGATTTTCAGCCACATTTATAAATCTCGCTAACCATATGCTCTGTTTAAATACTGATTAGTAGATTCTAAATCCTTATACGAGTTAGAGAGAGAGAGAAAATTATTATACGAGTAAATGTGTAAGTTTGTGAGTATGAAAAAATACAGGGCGTAAAAAGACACATCACATAGCCGTCAACTACGCATACTGTACTACTGTGTGTCTAACAAAGTAGCTTTGCGCAAAAAATATTGCTGGGAAACGACTTTTAATTTTAGGTATGAAAAAACTATATTTTATTACACGCAATGTAAGGCAAACCCAGGCAAATAGAGTTAAACCCCGCCCCTTCGCTCTAAGCCGCGTAGGTACTTGTCGAATACGTTTGATATTCATTGCGTTTTTGTTGCTTCAACTTCGAAATTCAGAAAATTAAAAAAGAAGTAAAATTCAGTTAATGAAAAATAATAATAATAATAATTTATTATTATTAATTCTGGCAGCGGCGAAGCAGCGGCGAAGCCGCTGCCAGAAGCTAGTTTAAGATAATATACGTCACATCTCATCTCATCTTCTACATCATCTTCAGCTGTTTATAGGACAAAACCTCCTTCAATTGATTGATCAGTACTTTACCACCCAAATCTATCCGCTTCGGATAGAAAATTCTGAATTAAGATCCTGCTAATCAGTGTTTGACCTAATCACATGCACGAGCAGTTGGGATTGGCGAATACAATAAGTGTGTGTGTGGTGGGGGCTGGCAACCACACCTTTCTGCACTAGTGCGAAATACATCACATTGCAATCCTAAAAACAGAGTAGGAGCGGGTTTTCAAATAAGTGTGTGAGAAGATTTTTTGGTGGGTCATAAACATGTGAGAGAAATGCAACCGGCACAGTTTTTACACCGGACCTATTCAAATGCTTAGGTTTACAGAATATCCTGCGTTCTCTGAATTCTTTCAGCGTAAGGCCGCGGGCACGAACTCAGCGGCCGGCGGGGCGGCGGCGGCAGCGGCGCGGGGAGCGACGCGGCAACTCAGACCTGGGGGGTTAGACAAAATACTTTTCCGTTAACATTAACGCTAACGCTTCGTGCAAAATGTATGGCAACGAAGTTTTGCACGAAGCGTTAGACAGTGAACTGTCACGTGACTCACGCCCAGTAATGTCTTTGCCATTTTGCACGAAGCGTTAGCGTTAACGTTAACAGAAATGTATTTTGGCTAAGGGTCTATCTGCCCGCTGGTTTCGAAGCCAGCGGGCAGATAGCGCGATGCTAGAGCGGCGTAGTGTTGTGTTGTGAAAAATTAGTATCTTTGTTAGCGAACAACAATCATTGAAATAATTTCATCCACCACGTCGGCGGGCATTTTGAAACACCGGTCGTTAAAACGCCAAAAAAATAAAATACACAACATTACGTCAATGCAGACGCGCGAGCACCGCTAGACTGGCGCGCCGCTCGTACGCCGCTACCCGCGCCACCGCTGCGCCGCTGCCTTCGAGACCAGTTCCATATATAAATCTATGCATTAGAACGCGCCGCTCCCGCGCCCCCGCCGCCGCCGCCGCTCCGCCAGCCGCTGACTTCGTGCCCGGCGCCTAACTGAAAATACGCAAACTCAAGTTTTTTTTTTATATACAAGGTATAACAGAAACAACAGCCGCACGGGTCGATCCATCAGGTTAAGCTATGCTTACCGGGATTGGTCCATAGATGAATGACCATCTTTACATACCGAGACTTCTCCGTGCCTCGGAAAGCACGTTAGGCCGTTGGTCCCGGCTATCAATCGTGGATCTTTGACAGTCGTAACGGGTCGTCAGAAGTCCGAAAGTCTGACAACCAGTCTTACCAAGGGGTATCGTATTACCGAGTAACTGGGTGATGGAGGTCAGAGAGGCAGTCGCTCCATGTAAAATACTGGTATTCAGCTGTATCCGGTTAGACTGGAAGCCGACCCCAAGATGGTTGGGAAGAGGCTAGGCAGATGAAGCAGATGATACAGGGTATAACGGAAATAGGTGGTCATATTTTAGATACCGTACTGATTCTGCTCATGGAAATTAACTATCTTCAAGGATGTTATAGATAACTTTCAAAAAAAAGTTATCGTCAGCTGATCAAAATTAGTATGCGAGGAAGAATTGTTTTTTTTTAGAATTGCCCATGAGTTTCTTGAAGAAAGTTTTTCATTTCTCTGGGCAGAAGCAGTATTCTTTTATTTTTACCCGACTGCGCGACACAAAGGAGGGTAATGTGTTTATCAGCCTGTGTATGTATGTATGTATGTTTGTTTTTTCCTTTGTGGCATTATAGAGACCAAACGCGTGGGCCGATTTTGATAATTCTTACTTCAATTCAGACGTCTTAATCTTGCGAGTGCTTCTAAAGATCTGACAGTAATCAAAATACAATATGGCAACAACAAGACGCCATATTCAATCTGCAATCTGCCTAGCCTTTTTCCCGACTATCTTGAGGTCGACTTCCAGTCTAACCCGATGCAGCTGAAGACCAGTATTTTACATAGAGTGTACCTATCTGACCTCCACAACCCAGTTACCGGGTAACACGATACCTCTTGGTAAGATTGGTTGTCGAACTTTCGGGCTTCTGACGACCCATAACGACTGTCAGAGATCCACGATTGACAGCCGGGACCAACAGCTTACAGTACTTTCCGAGGTACGGAGGAGTCTCGGTATGTAAAGATGGTCACCAATCCATGGACCAACCCCGGGCAAGCGTAGCTTAACCTGATAGATCGACCCGTGCGGCTGTTATTACTTTAGCCACGAGCTCCTCAACAAGACGCCATATTGCGAAAAAGAAAAAGATTAAAGTCGTCAAGCTATATCAAAATAAAGGGTTCGAAGAGGCGGTTCCAAAAATATAACTCACAAAAATGCAGAAACAAAAAAATGAATATTTTCAAAAAACCCGACTGTAAAAAACAACTAAAAAGTTCCAAACAAGTCACTTTTCAAGCAGTCAGGTAAAATCAAATCAATCATTAAACAAAAATAACTGCCACCAACTGCATCAGACTGCTTGAAAAGTGACTTAGACCGATTTTCAAAATTCTTTTTTTATCCGAAAGAATATACTCCCGAGGTGGTCCCATATAAATTTTATCGAAATTGCTTCAGCGCTTTTTGAAAAACTGAACAAAAACGAAAAATACGTATACATAGATGCCGTTTTGGTTTTCTCCAATTACGAGTACGAGTAAGGTTTATATTCCACGTTCCCTTTTATTGGGGTTTTTAGTTCTGGGGTATTATACATAACAACTAAAAGTGAAAAATAGAAAAACTTATTTACAAAAAAAAACAACCGACTTCCAAAAAAGAAAATACGTCACCAAAATGAAGTCTGTGTCAAAAATGAAAATGAAGAAATAAAATACTATAATTTTTAGTGTATATTCTTTTTGGAAGTCGGTTGTTTTTTTTGTAAAAAAGTTTTGTAACATCAGAACTGTACCAGTATGCACAAATAAACTTATTTGATTTGATTGTTTTTTTTTGGCCAAAACAGAACTTTTGGTCGGTCTCTAGTTTAGAATATTCGTACCTAATCAATAGCCTATCCTAAGAAATACCGGACTTCCTATTTCAATCAAAACTATTATTTACAAGTTTGGTACTCCACTAATTGATTTCCGTTCAATTTAAATGATAATAATATCAACAGTCATTAGAAAATGTAATTAAGATCGAGGTCAATAAAACATTGTCAATTGTCAACTGTCTGAGTAATTTTCATTAATGATACCTGTTGTACGTAGAAAATGTTCGTAACCCGGTTACCTAGATATCACTAGATATCAAGCTATGTAACAAAATAAATATGAAAAAAATTTAAACGGTTTATCTCATTTTTTGAAAACATATTTTTTGTTAATTTCCATAATGAGATAAGCCTTAGCCGTCAGGTCCCGGAATAGCAGACACAATTAAAAACCTATTGTCGCGTCTACGATCGGAGACGCGCGGAGCCTGACGGATTAAGATTTCTTTGGGCACTCAGGCAGGGAAGGTACAGGGGCGGGTTTTAGTCAGTAAGAGTCTGACACACCCTCCCTCGTCATTGGAAAAAAGAAAAGGGTATGTGGTCTAGTGGATGCGATAGGCGGCAGCGACCTCTCGGGCCCGGCCCTGGTCCAGGTCATGCCAGAGGGAATGGGAAGCAGTCTCCGCCTTCTGCGAAGCAATAATGATAGCGAAGGAGGAGGCGGTTCGGGTGAAGGAGACTTAACGGAGTAGCCCTCACGTCCCCAGGCGCAGCCGCCGCACGAGACGCCCTGGGCGTCGGAGGCCGCAGGACGATCTCCGGCCACCGTAGAGGCGGGCCTGCGGACGGCGAGTAATGGGTAGCTCGCCGTCCGATCTATACCAGGCCCGAGAGTCGACGGCGCGTAGTTTTCGACGCGCGCCTCAAAGAGAATATGTCAGCCACCACTGACGGGGCCCATCATGGCCGATGCCTGCATGCCAAGGGTTAGTGGATAAATTCGTAACAGAGTTACCGCTCCCCTGGACACTCAGGTAAGGAAGGAACACAGGTGGGTTTTAGTCAGTAAGAGTCTGACACGCCCTCCCGCTCCACCCAGAGCGGGAGAAGTCATAGGATGATAACCCCCCCCCCTCCCCCTCCTCCCAAACATAAAAAATGGGTATGTAGACTATGTGGCTATACATTCTTAGTAATATCTTTACCTGAATAAGCCCACCTAGAATAAACAAGTAGATTTAAGTACAGAAGAGTCTCACTAATCCAGCGGCAGTAATAAAAAACCAAGTGCGTTCGGGTTTCGCACATTTAGGGTTCCGTACAGGAAAATATACGTATTAGTAAACATTATCAGCAAACAAGTTCATAGGTCAATGGGAAGTTAAAAAATTCTTCAGAACAAAGTTTTGTGACAGACGACGGACAGACAGACAGATAGTCAGACAGACGAACAGACTGACAGACGGACACGTAAGTGACAGCAATAGGGCTCCGTTTGGACCCTTCGGGTACAGAAGCCTGAAAAGGGGGTGCCGGATGATTACAATTTTCAGATAACTGGATTGTATTAAAAAAACGAGATAATTAAAATAAATCATTTTTGAATGTTCTAATATAATAAAGGACCATGTAGAAAGCGGTGGGGTAGATCCGGGTTGAGGATGCAAGACTAAGAAGCCGGACTCAGAATACAGAAAGAACAAAGAAGTTCTTTCTGTATTCTGAGGTGTCTGGAGTAGGTACTGAAGTGCCAGGTTAGTGAGACTTCACTGTATTTTCAAAATCCTAGTAGGTACAGTCTCGTGACTGTACCTACTAGGATCTGCACACTGCAAAAATATGTACTTAAGTAAACTTTACTTGTAAGCTCGAGTATCTTAAAACCAAGTTATAAGTAAAGTTTTGTTTGTGTTCATATTTTTGCTCGTGACTGTACGTTAAGGTCCAGAAATAGCAAAATTTACCTCTCATTTGATTGACATTATTGACAATTTTTTTCATTTTATCGAGCTCCTTTTCAATTGCAGCTTTAGTATTATTGAAGAAATCGGGATCCGGTAGATCTTCCACGGATTTAATCAAAGCTTCCATTTCTAAGAACAATTTTAGAAACAGTTTCAATTATAGAGATCCGGTATTTTGATATCTACTATTCAAACTTATGTATTATTCAGTTAATTTCGAGGGCCTTGTTATCTTTGAATAATTGCTGGGACGAACACGGAATGTTGTCAAAATAAACGGGCCAACAAATAAAAAATTAACTAGACATTTACAAATTAAAACACGAACCTGACTCTATATTCTTGTTTTAATAAACACTAACAAAATCTCGAAATATTTTCACAAAATGTAAAACTTTATTTGATTTTAACACGACGCCCTAAAAAGTTTGACAATCGGAAACGCAAACGGAGCGGGAAAATATACGGAACTTTTTTAAAATCAGAATTAGGTCAACGATTGCACGCGATCGTCGACAAACAGCCAGATTATACAAAAGAGTTTTTAACACCGAGACTGTTCGTACGAAATTAAAAAAGGGAATAAATATTATGAAATATTAAAAATAGGATCGAGCGTTATATTTTTTTCAGCAAGACTGCAAACGGTTATATTTCTAATGTTTTTTTATTTATAAAATATAAATGCGAGTACTTACTGAAAAAGAAAAAGATAAAGAACATAAGTATTCCAGCCCTTTCAATAGCAATTTACTTTAACATAATTTACTAAACAGAATTATTTTATCAATGTCACTTAATAATCTCTAAAATGTCGCCAACAAGATAAGGCTTTGTCTAAAACTTTTAGTAGATAGATAATTATTCGTCATTACGGCTCTTAACATAATTTTCTTGACAAGCATACTTCTTTGCCAATAAATTGTGTTAATTACCTAGTTTATGATTAAATAAAACTAGAGATAGATTACATAAACAAATCAAATAACCGTTAGTAAACGTTAAATTATTATCTATGTCAGTCCACTAGAAAAAGAAAACAAATAAAATAGGCAGTATTTTTTTTTAAGTCGTATAAAAAAGGCAATGACAACAAGCCATACAACCTATTATAGGACCTCTCGAATATTATGTTCGAAATTCATCACAATGCATGAAAACGATCAATTAGCGCAAACAGTCGAACAATGATGCCAATCATCTCGCTCGACTGAACTAAATCTGTTTTTGGATGAGTTTTGGTATGTCAGCCGCGTCACACGCCGAATGTCATTGGATTTATAAATACAATCAGCTCCAGAAATAGGTGGCTACAGGTTTTCCAGGCGTACCGACCTAAAATAAAGCAGCCTGGATTCGTTAACAATATAATTGTCTCCACTTGGTACGTGCATCGAACTAGTGAGCGTAAGAAGTTTGTTAGTGATTTTTTTATAAATTAAATTGTGGCAATGGATGATGAGGATGTACAACAGTTTTCTTTGCGCTGGCACAATCATCAGGTAGGTGAGTAATATTTTATTATATCAACACACCCACTACAGATGACCAGGTACACTTACAGTTTGTTTCCTTGGACACATTTTCTTTTTTTTTTGCTTCTGTCATAAAGCCTTTGCGTTTCTATTTGAACTTTTTTCTGTTTTTAAAAAGTTTTGTGCTAAGTAGTGTAAAATGAAACGGTGTTCTTTTTTCTTGCGTTTAATTAATGTAGTCGCGTTGTTTGAAATTCTATGTAGTTTTTATTTTTTTTTAATGCTTTATAAAATATTTAAAAGCTATTTTAATGTTACTGTGAAATAAATATTACGAGAAGGAAGTTTTAAACAAAAAAACATCACGTAAAACTATTTTAATTTAGAATATAAAATTGTTTAATTTTGTTTTGGCGCTAAAATATAATTGTTAATGTAAATATTAACACCCTTTGCTTAGCCTGTATGTATTTATTACCTTTGCCAATGACACTAAAGAGAAGGTTACTAATAGATCACACGCACACCAACTAATTGACTATTGCTACAACTAATACCGATTTAATATTAATAAATTTATTGAAAACTATGTAGCAGCTAATTGGTTGAAATCCGTCTGTGATACACACTTTTACATGGATAAGATTTATATAGATATTTAATATTATGGAAAAGTCTGTATTTCTTATTATTGAACGGCTTTCTGTTGGAATTTCTAAAGTACAATAAGTTAAAAAAAATATAGAGAGGAAAAAAAAACAATTTTCTATGCTCGAGAATTTTATTTTTATTAAAGCTTGATGAAACTTTTAAATCCAAATAAAAATAGGTTTTTAAGTAAAAAGACTATTTTAAATGTAAGGTTGTAAAACTAGATAACTCTTTATTTTACTATGACGACAGTACTTAAGTACCGATAGCAAATTAATCTCTGACGGATTTCTCAATGAAAGCTGCTGCGGCCCAAAGCATTGAAATGGCAATTTTACTTAAACAGAACAGCTTGATAGGAGCCCTAGGTCGCATGTTGAGCACCGGAGCCCTGACTGACGTAACGCTGAGCGCCAGTGGGACCTCTGTGAAGGCACATAGACTTGTGCTGGCGTCATGCAGCCAGTACTTTGCTCAGCTTTTTAAGGTGAGAATATTCTTGCACATATCATTTAAATTACAGGTTCCATTCTATCATGCACTTTCTACATGTAAGGTTACTTAGGTAAGTACTTGCACCTGGTTTCTGAAAGGCAACTCCACAAAATAGAGTAACTAAAATACAGGGTGTAACGGAAAAGTATGGTCATATTTTAAGGCGCTATTAGCTGCCAACGACCTTGAGTGGTTAGCTTGCGTGTTCTGCGCTGAGCTCACGTAATGCGTCGTATGTCCACCCAGTAATAGGACTCGCCCATCAAGGAGCGCTGTCCGAAATTAGACGCATTATTAATTTATTACACATAAAACAACAAGTATTAAACTAAATCACTGAGACTAAATTATAAATAATTAAATGATCTATAAAATGGTGAAGGTTTCATAAAAATACGCTTTATAGTTTTTGCGTGATTCTCAATTTTTTATCCGCGTTAGGCATAACTTTACAAATTAATTACACAATGTTATAAAAATAAAATTTCAAATATTCTCAAAACAAACTACGATGGAAATAGTCTAGAGTAACATATATTTTTTTCAAAGAAATCAGACTAGTCGTTTAGACGTGATGTTCAATTAAAAACCATTAGAGATCGTATAACTGCGCCTTAAGAACTGCAACTGCCCATGCATCGCATCGATATAAACAACTTTCTCCAAGAAACCTTTGTATGGAAAGTCCAATATTTTTTTTAGGAATTTTCAATAATTTTTTCTTAGAGAAAGTTGTTCATTTCCATGGGCTAAACAGGTCCTTAAAATATGAGCACACCTTTCCGGAAACCCTTTTTTTTTGTGGGGCTGGGATATCATCCAATGACTTCTCCCGCTCTGGGTGGTGCGGGAGGGCGTGTCGGTCTTTTACCGACTAAAACCCACCCATTTTCCTTCCAGTTCCTTCAGTTAACTGAGTGCCAAGGGCCCCGGTAACTTTATTTCGAATTTATCCACGACCGGGTGACCCCAGGCAGGCATCGGTATTGCTGACATCTCTTTGAGGCGCACGTGGAACACTACGCACCGTCGACTCTCGGGCCTGGTCCTGATCGGACAGCGAGCTACCCACTACTCGCCATCCGCAGGCCCGCGTCTACGGTGACCGGAGATCGGCTTGCGACCACTGATGCCCAGGGCGTCTCCTGCAGCGGCTACTGTTGGGGGCGTAAGGGCGACTCTGTTGAGTCTCCCTCACCCGTTCCGCCTCCTCCTTCGCGAGCATTACTGCTTCGAAGAAGGAGGCGACTGGTTCATTCCCTCTCACTCCGTACCATGGCCTGGACCAGGGACGGGCGCGTGTGGTCGCTGCCGCCGATAGCCTCCACGAGGACACGGTGGTGTTCCGGTACACCCTGTATAATAAATAAAAGGCACCTAAGTACCTATTCCATTTATTGGCAATAAGAGACCCGCCACGGCTTCACACTGGAGCAAAATTATCTGAAAGACACGTAGCGCCATCTAGCGACCTAAAGCAATTGTGACCGTCGAAAGTTATTGTTTTTTTCCCTCGGGAACAGTTGTTTCTTTTTGTAGGCCCCTTTTTTTTGGGTTGAGAAATCATCCAATGACATCTCCCGCTCTGGGTGGAGCTGACGTGTCAAACTCTTACTGACTAAAACCCACCCCTGTTCCTTCCTTGCCTGAGTGCCCAGGGGCGCGGTAACTCTATTTATTCGAGAACCAAGCCCTGGTACGGGCAACTGAAGGAACACGGCCGGGTTTTAGTCAATAAGAGTCTGACAAAGCCTGAGCGGGAGAAGTAATTTGATGATTTATCCTATAAAAAAAGTATCAGTATCTATTATAAAGAGCGAGAATTGTTCGTTTGTTTGCACGGCACGGTATGGCACGGCAGATTGTGCTGCGGCATCCCGCGGCGTTCTGTGGCATGCCGTGGCATGGCAGGTTGTGTTTCGGCATGCCGTGGCATCCCGTGGTATCCCGTAGCATGCCGTGGCATTCTGCTGAAAGCCCAGCCACTCTGGCTGTCTATTTTACGTGAAAGTAATATTACAATATCGCGTACGCACGTGCTATTTTCTTGCCACGCTCAATCAGTGTGAGAGACAAAAAACGAGCGCACGCCAGTGCGTCTTCTCCCTCCCTTGCCCCCGCGCACCGACCGGACTGCGCCCCATTGACCGAAATGACCGCTGCACAAGTTATAACCTTATTTCAACTAGCTTAGTAATCATAATTCCTCGACACAAAGTGACCCATACGTCTCGCGAGATGCAATGGCGTGCCGCGGCAACCCGTGGAATGAAACGGCATGACTCGTCATGCCGCAGCATCCCGCTTCATGCCGGGGCGAGTCGCGTCATGCCACAGCATCCCGCGGCAAGTCGCGGCTTCGTGGTATCAAAATAAAGTAACATGAACTCTAAACTCATTGAAATAAGATTCAAAATAACTTGATTAGTAATAAAATCCTTTGCCATACCATGCCGTGCCGTGCCCGGCAGTGAGCGCCGGCCCTTGGTCTGTGGAATTAATGTCGTTGATGGAAAGCTACACTAAGTGCCGTAACACGTTGACTGCCACGTATGTCACCGGTGACCGCGAGCAATAGACTTGTGGGGCATCTTGCAGGTCAGCCTCTGAGGCTGTCGGCTGCTTAACCGGGCTTGCCTGTGTAGGCTTTAATATATTAAAGCCTCCAGCCAGGACTTATTAAACTTACAAAACTAAGTGACCACGCTAAGGGCACTCCCTGCGGAGTACGGGCCTCGGCTTAGGGCGTCACTGAGGGGCAGCAAGGGAAGGCTGGATCTGGTTACCATTAATTGGGGAGTTTACTGGCTCAGCGGCACGTGCTGGCGAGAGACGGGGAGGGCAATGACTTAGATTTCGCGACGGGCCTCGCCGGCGAGGTCGGAAAATCGGCGGTCTGTAGTGTTTTTTGATAGTGCTGGTTTCCCTACGGCTCTCTTGGAGCAGGGTTGTGGCGTCATCAGGGACTTGGAGGGTATGCCGGGGGCGGCGAATCCTAGAAATTTGGGAGGGAACGTATCGAGTAGCCGATGCGATAAGGGGGTTACGATGTTTAGCAGCAGTTTCTAGGAAGCGCTTGGTGGAGCGCTTCATGAACTGCTGCAGGGTGGGGATTTTGAGGTCAACATGCAGCTCCTCGTTCCTCACAAAGTAGGGGGCATCCACCACCTTGCGGAGAAAGCGGTGCTGCAGTGTCGACATCTTGTGGAGGTGACGGGGCTTGGCATGTGCGAACACTGGGCAAGCATAGGTCATGATTGGTCGGATGACCGCGGTGTAGGTACGCAATTTGCACTTGAGTGACAATTTGACGGCACGGTTGGCGTAGTGGTTGAGCGTTCGGCTGCTGCGCTGCGTGTCGCGGGTTCGATCCCCGCACGGAACAAATATTTGTATGGCCTACAGATACTTGTTCCGGGTCTGGGTGTCTTGTGTATGTGAATTTAAATGTTTGTGAACGCACCCACGATACAGGATTAATTCCTAGTGTGGGGCAACGTTTAAAAAAAAAAAAAAAAAAAAAAAAAAAATTTGCTTTTACCATTTAGGAGGAAGTGGAGTCTACCTTGAGCAAAGGCGGCCCGCGAGCGAGCTTGCTTTATGTGCTCGACGAAGGTGAGATGCTGGTCTAGGATTACGCCTAGGTACTTGGCCTGCTTCTCCCAAGGGATCGGCCTGCCGTACATGGTGATCGGACGAGGAGGTCTGACCGTATGTCGCGGTCTAGAGTAGAGGACTGCCTGACTTTTCTCAGGGTTGACCTCAATTCTCCATTTCCGGAACCACTGGCCCAGCTGGGTAGTGTAGGTTTGGAGGTTGAGGCCTATCTGAGCGGGTGAACGACCCGAGTAGAAGATGGCCGTGTCGTCAGCGAATAATGCTAACTGGGCCTTTTTGGGTTTAGGGATATCGCTAGTGAACAGCGTGAAGGCTAGGGGGGATACCACAGAGCCCTGGGGGACACCAGACTTTATAGGATGGGGGGAGGATAGAGCGCCCTCTACGCGATAGCGAAAGGTGCGATCCGACAGGTAGTCTCGCAAGATGAGTACGAGACGATCTGGCACACCTAGTTGATACAGCTTATAAATTAAGCCATTGTGCCAGACTTTGTCGAACGCTTTCGCTATATCGAAGTACAAGACACCGGTCGTGTATTTACGCTGGAACCCAGCGCTCATATGCTCGACCATTCGGTATACTTGTTGGACGCACGAGTGTTCGGAGCGGAATCCGAATTGCTCGTTGGGAATGAGACTCTTAGCCTCAGCAAAATCTTTGAGTCGCTTATGAATAAGCTTCTCGTAAATCTTGCCGAGGACATTGAGTAAACTAATGGGGCGGTAGCTAGTGGGGTCGGATTTTGGCTTGCCTGGCTTTGGAATACCAATGACAGTGGCCTGTTTCCACGCTTGAGGGAACATATTATTACTTAAGGCGCCATTGAAGATGGCGGTCAAAAGCATAATAAGTTGGGCTGGGAATAGTTTTATAGCTCTGTTGGATATTCCATCAGAGCCTGGGGCTTTTCTGGGTTGAAGTTTCCTGATGACGTCCTCCACCTCTTCGGGAGTGACGGGGGGTAGCGGGTCATCAGGATCTTCGACCGGAGGGAAGTCTGTTGTCTGGCAGTCAACGTATTGAGCTATTTATTATCACCGATATAAGAAAAACGGGGTGTGGCCGTGTCGTGGACACAGCCGTATGTTTTACGTGAATACGTCTACGTAACGGGTAGAATTCGTTACGCTAAGTGAGGAACTGAGGACTGTGACGCATCGCGCGCTGTGGAGGGGATGCGATGTCGTTTTGAGGTCATTTTGCTGCGTTTTGAGTTTTCCATTTCGTACAATTTCGTATAACTTTTCACTCGGGGCAGCTACAACGTTTGTTTTAGTTCCTTCAACAGCTCTTCTCAAGATTTATCAATTGTGTAAATAAAAAATAATAGTTTTAAGTAGGTAGTTATAGTAAATAAATAAAGTGTTTAAGTAAAAAAATAGAATACATTTTGTAATGCCGGCCTGTACTCATCAAAAAGCCAAATTAAAATATAAGGAATGTATACGATTAGAAAAAGCTCTTCAAGCGCAATCTAATCATAACCATAAAACCTCATAAATGAAAGAATGATACGGTGCCGAGAACGCAAAAATTTGGAGACGTCCGGGCCGATCAACGAAGAGCACTTTCAAATCTTATACTTTCGTCACTTTTTCTTACATAAACACTAAACATATTTACAATATGAATCTGCCCGCGCCTCTGCCCAGAGTATTAGTTTAGTCGTGATCAAGTTAGTGCTTGATGATACTTGATTCTTCTTTACCACATTTTCCAGGAAGTGGAAGCTGAGAACAACACACTAGTCGTGGTCCTCGGCTGCGATGTGACAGAACTGAGACTCCTGCTCACCTTTATGTACACTGGAGAGGTGACAGCCTCTAAGAAGATCCTGCCATCGTTGCTGCGACTCGCACAGACCTTGAAGGTTTCCGGACTCACTGATTCCGATACGGTGAGAGATTTTAGAACCTTGGCTAATCCTTCCAGCAGGTGTATTCGCTAACTCAGTTGACATCAATTTGATAGGCACTATGCACGCTCGGTGCTCGGTGGACATCGATTATAATAGGCAATACGGTTTTCCTATACGTCAAAGCAGCAATGTACGGCAAAGTGCCTATCAAATTGATGTCAACTGAGTTAGCGAATACGCCTGGTGGATTCTCTTTGGCGTGCAAGGATGCAAATAAAAGTGCTCTCATGGATATTTCGTCTCTAGTAATCAATCGATCTGCCTAGCCTATTCCCAATTATCTTGGGGTCGGCTTCCAGTCTAACCGGATGCAGCTGAAGACCAGTATTTTACATGGAGCGGCTCCCTATCTGACCTCCACAACCCAGTTACTGGGTAATACGATACCCCTTAGTGAGGCTGGATCAGACTTTCGGGCTTCTGACGACCCGTAAAGACTGTCAAAGATCCACGATTGAGAGCCGGGACCAACCAGAGGAGTCTCGGTATGTAAAGATGGTCACCCATCCCCATGGATGGGTCATACCAACCGGGGCAAGCGTAGCTTAACCTGATGGATCGACCCGGCTGTTATTACTTCAGCCACGAGCTCCTCTCCTCTCCCTATTTCGTCTCTAGTAGTACTGCAAAATATTGCAAAGGTCGACACAATCTAACTTCATGTTAAACTGACGCTGAGCATCTGACTTCTCCTAGCTTTTCTAATTCAATAAATCAGTTAAAAAAGAAGTTTCTCTTCTCTCTCTAATTCAATCTTTCAATATTCCAGAACTCAACACTAACACCGACTGAACCCGAACTTACCCCAGACGAATTCAACACCCCTGTCAACCTAGAGATCAAGAACGAACCCCAGCAGCCCCTGGTCGTCAACGACAACTCCAGTTCTAGCTCCAAACTTAACTACGATGACATACTGTCACCAACGATCGAAAAGGACGGAAGCTACGTGTCTGACTTCATGGGAAAGACCGAGAAAGATAGATTGAGTAAGCTAGACCAGATTGTGCAGAATTTGTATAGCACGCACAAGATTGGAACGCTGCCGGCTGCGACACTAGTTAATTCTGGAGGTGAGCTAAACTCTTTTTAAACGACTTCAAAAAAAGGAGGAGGTTCTCAATTCGACTATTTTTTTTTAATGTATATAACTTTTTACTAGGGGAACCGATTTTGAAGATTTTTTTTTTATTTGAAAGCTGTTGCTTCACGTGTGGTCCAATTTGGTGAAGATCTGATAAAGAGCTTCGGCGATACACAATGTAACTCTTCAATAAATGATAGCAAACCTTCCAGAATTGCTGCAATCGCATGTCTGTAATATTGTTTCTACCACTTCACAACATTACATCACGCTAATACGCTCTGAAGGGGTACACAGATTTGTACAGTTCACCCTGATACACCCTTGTTTCACCAACTATGTTCAAATTCCCTATTTTTGGGGCTATCAATTCGGGCATAACTTAACTACTAATTTAGTTTTACAATGGTAAAATAGTAATAGGTACAACAACTAAAAAGTGAAAAATAAAAAACCTTTTTACAAAAAAAATACAACCGACTTCCATAAATAATACTTAAAAATGCAAAATAACTTTCATTTCCGAAGTCGGTGTTTCTAGTTTGGTTTCTTCGTTATTTGACACCGACTTCTATTTTGCATTTTTAAGTATTATTTATGGAAGTCGATTGTATTTTTTTTTTTGTAAAAAGTTTTTACTAGTATTAGATTTTGACCTTCTCATTGCTTATACTTCAATAGAACACCAGTGCCCGCGCAACAGCTCTATGAATGGTACCTCACCTGGTGCCAAATACAAGAGTGATGGTGTCAAATCAATTTGGGATCCTCTAAATCCTTTCAGGTACCCCTTTTTCCGCGCCAATACCGAACCAACCCTAATGATACATATACGTGTCCAAATCATCTCGCCACCTCCTTCTGGGCCGGCCTCGACGGAGCCTTCAATATTCAGGAATCCATTACATAGAGACTTGCTCAGCGGTCACAGTATGCGGCTTTTAATTAGTTAATTGTCACTGCATACCTATGGTAGCGGATAAATTCTGAAAATGAGTTACCGCACCCCTGGGCACTCAGGCAGGGAAGGAACAGGGGTGGGTTTTAATCATTAAGAGTCTGACAAGCCCACCTGCTCCGCCCAGAGCGGGAAAAGTCATTGGATGATTTCACAACCTACAAAAAAAAAAGATTAGTTGCCTTGTCTCATAATTTATGAAAAGTTCTAGTAATCATCACGCTTACCAACAAAGGTAAATTCTTAATTATTTTCAAAGGTCTTAATTATTTCAGGCCTTCAAAAAGTTGACAAGTTTTGACCAGAACTATTTGTAATTAGTTTTTTTTTTTTATATTTCTTTTTTTTTCTTTTTTTTTTAAAAAAAAAACGTTGCCCCACACTAGGAATTACTCCTGTATCGTGGGTGCGTTCACAAACATGTATACTCACATACACAAGACAACCAGACCCGGAACAACTATCTGTAGGTCATACAAATATTTGTTCCGTACGGGGATCGAACCCGCGACACGCAGCGCAGCAGCCGAACGCTCAACCACAGCGCCAACCGTGTCGCGATAATTATGGTATCTCTCTACCTTTCTTCTACCCGTGACAGTAAATCGTTCTGGAGTTATGTAAAGAGGAAGGGCTACTACTCTTTCTCGTTCTCATCATCATCATTTCAGCCGAAAGACGTCCACTGCTGGACATAGGCCTCCCCCAAGTGTCGCCACAATGATCGGTCCTGTGCGTCTCGCATCCATCGGCTACCCGCGACTCTCACCAGCCATTCCTCATTCTATTGATTATTAATTGCAAAGTCTATGTTATGATAGATAAACTTAAATCAAGGTAAGTAGGAAAGTAACTACGTTACATAGAACAACTCGTTTTGGGTAAATCCCTACGTACCTATACTCCGCTCAAGTGATTTTTAATACATATGTTATAGAATCCTATCTTAAATACATAATCAAATATTGTAGTTACCTACCTAACTATTTTTATATCAATTTGAACTCAGCCCCAAAACCCAAACTTTCGCAATGCTGTAATTACTTAAATTAATTCTAAGTATACATAGATTGCACTTAGTTATTCCATTAATGAATTTAGAAAATAATTTAATATAATAGCAATGAGTTAAGATTTTAAGAAGCACTTTAGTGCCTTAAGATAAGTTTGAAGGATTATAATTCACTTGTTGTTCTTGTATTATTAATTATTTATTTATCAAGTAACAAGACTCGTATTGGTAGTTACAATTTAATAATAAACTATGTGTGTTAAAGAATTAGTAGTGCAAAACAATACAGAAACACACAAAATAAGACATGGCCTTGATTTGTGATTAACATCACAATAAGAAAAGTAAAGGCGACATCAACATCGAGACGTTTTACTCATTGTACAGTTGGGTAGCAGAATCATATAAATTGGTAGGTATGTAAATGTCAATAAAATAAGTTAAAAATTAATGTCAATAAGTTAAACCAAAAAGAAACAGAAATGTCATAAAATAAAATAAAAATAAATATGTCAATAAATTATATTAAATATTAATTTGTTATATTATATTGACGTATGATAATGAGAGCTTCGTATAGTCTGGACTAAGGTTAAGGTTGCCAAATCGTACTATAAAATAGAGTATTGTACTATATTTCATGTAGGTGTACTCTATAATCTGTAATAGGTACTATAAATAGAGTACGCTAAAATACTCTTTTTGAAGTGAAACTTCTTTAGAATCGTTGTGATTTCAAACCGGATGCAACGGAAAAAACGACAGGTAAGAGACACAAATACAAACATGTGTAGGATGAAGCAAGATGCAGTAGGTATTTCAAAGATACATATATCAACCAAATTGAAACTAAAACATTTGTATCGTATTTTAGTTATCATAAGCCTCTTGTATCATTTGTTGAAACTGAAAATATGGAACTTGAGCAATAGATTATGTAACATATGTTAAATAAAATATAAAATATCTTTTAAAATTAATCAAAATACTTTCATTTTTAAACAATTAAACTTTGTAATTATCCTACCCTTGTTATATATATTCATCTCATTCTTTTGTCGATTTACTGAAGTTTCACTTCTATCGTGTGTGAATCGCACACACACCTTTTTTTTAAATGTTTACTAAAATTCCAGTCATGTATAGCCATTGTCCTAAGTTCCTAACCCAAAAATGTAACGTTTACTTTTAATATGTCCATTGAAATTAATAAAAATAAGCTTAAAAAGATATATTAAGAATGTTTGGAGTCATACAATTCTTTTAAAAATTAACCCACTCTTTTTTTTTAAGGTGGTACTCTTTATTAACATTGTCTGAAATCAGATATAGGTACTCTATTTCTTTTAAAAAAAAGTTGGCAACCCTAGTTGTAACTAGTCCAAACTTGGTAATTTTGGGACCCCATACGTATACGTGATGATCAGCATCCTGGATTCACTTGACTTTCGATACCCTTTGACACCGTACTTTGAACTTAATTTATTTTCTTACACCTACCACAATCTCCTAGTACTTATGCATAAAGCTTCTGGAGCTTTATCCATACTAGGTGTGACATCAGTGGCCAGAAATTATCCGAACCTTCGACCGAGCTGACGCCGACGGCATCGAGGCGCGCGTCCGTAGGTACGCCGCGGAATGACGATGAATCTCTCCGTTCGTTCATTCGAGTTTCGCAGATTTACCCCTGAACGGTTTAACGTAGCGTAGGTACTAAAGCCTTAAATCGTCATTATATTAAAGGGTAGTTATTACATACAAACTCGTATGCCCTTAATCTTGGAAATTAATTAAACAATTTTGTTTAAACTGAATACGCATACGTAAGATACCATACGTTACATACCTACACATATGTTAAGATTGTTGCATATAATTATATAGATTCAAGTTCTTCAAACTTAACAGACAGATGTGTTGCTGGGGAGTTTGTTGGCCTCTTCTGCTTCACAGCTAAAACACTAGGAAGTGGTGACGGGCGGGCGTTTTTGGGGACTGTCTTTATGTAGGACTTTGACGTTCAAAAAGTGCTGGCTCTCAGCTTTAATTAGTTAAATGAAAACTTTTTCGAAAAATTGTTTACAACAGTTTTCCATAAAAAGTGAAAAGTTACTCACCTTTCATCGAAAGCCGCGCGCCATATTTAAGTTTTGCGCCGAAAAACAAGTGTTTTTTGTGTGTTATTTCAGTGATCACCATCTTCTTACCTTGTCCCGTGTTAGGTAGTTACCTCGGTGCAACACGTCTTCTTCCTCGATTCTCCCCTGATACTAAAATTACTTATTTATAAAGTGTATCATCTATGACTAAAATAGCAACAGATACAATTAAAGCTTATGGCAGATCGGAACACTTCGCGGGTCGCTGCGCAGTAGCAAATTCATGTGACAGTGGTGTTGAGGGATAGGGTACCTACTGCGCAACGAAACGCAAACTTCACACACGTCATTAACTTTGAATCGAACTACCTAGGTACCTATTTTAACACACTTCAACTTCAGTTACAGACCCACCGGAAGCCTACGACAGAAAATGGCGCATGAACAGCTCAGTATGCACGATCTGCAACAAGCGTCTTTCAAACCAGTACAACTTGCGGGTGCACATGGAGACTCACGCGGGCAGGAGGCATGCCTGCAGGGCCTGCTCTCATGTGTCCAGGTCCCGGGATGCGTTGAGGAAACATGTGGCTTATAGACATGCGCCACCGCAACATAGGACGGGGAGAGGGGACTTGTGAACTGTGTGGTAATATCTGGACTACTGTAGTGTTATTCTGTTAAGGGCCTACCTCCGTATAAGTGGCGCCCTCATTGAATAAAAAATCGTATCTTAGCATAGAAAATAAAGATTAAAGAATCCTATGTTCCGTTTGTTACAGAGAGGATAAGGTATTTTTACGTGGTTAAAACAGGACTCAAAATTTTTTGCGGCCGTTTTTGGTACTTTTGCTTACTACTTTGGATGCGAAACATTTTGAGTCCTGTTTTAACAACGTAAAAATACCTTATCCTCTTTGTAAAAAATGCAACATAGGATTCTTTAATCTTTATTTTCTACGATTTTTTATTCAATGAGGGCGCCACTTGGCGGATATATACGCCTTAAGGTCACTTCAAGATGCGTGGTGCCAGGGGGTCGCCGTCACGGGGGTTAACCCACCTTCAAATTCACGCAATTTGGCGACATCCCTACATTTAAACCCTCACTTATTTGACTGGGATTTGGTGCTGCAACCACGCGTGATGCAACTAAAATAATATAAGTCTATCTAGTACGGTAATGCGGTCTGATAATCTTGGCCTTACAAAGAAGTGACGTATATTTCATTTGTGCAGTCATTTTAGTGACGTTCGAGATGAACTTTACAGAATAGTACTGCTGGTCCGTAATTTCCCTAATAAGACATAAAGTAACGAAATTACTTTCCTATTTCCACTGCCATTGCGGCAAGCAGTGTTATATTCTCTAATACCTGAATTTTTGAAAACATAACCAAGGCCTCTATTTCGCTCTCAAGTTTGTAAGCACCATAGACATCTTCTTCTTCGTCGTCACACTCTTGGCAGAGTGGTCGTGGTCATCACATCAGGGGTGGTGGCATTCACAACCCGTCGCCATTCCTCCCTTACTGCAGCTCTTCTCATACATTCATGGAGTGGACCGTTGAGTGCAGTTTTGACTTGGTCGGTCCAACGCATTTGGTGACCTGCCGCGCGCTCTTGTGGCTTCAACTTTGCCCTGCACCGTGAGTCGCTCCGCAGATACATCATCATTCTCCTGCCCTTATCCCAATTTATTTGGGGTCGGCGCAACATGTCTTTCTTTTTTGTTTGTCATCTGTGTAGTCATCCCCTTTTTACCCATATCCTCTTTCACACAGTCTAACCATCGTTTCTTTGACCTTCCTCTACTCTTGTAGCCATCCACATCCATACACAAGACTTTCCTCACGACATTTTCTTAATTCCTCCGCATCACATGCCACGACAACCGATTTCCACACAACTTTTCAGTCAGCGGTGCCACTTTCAGACTTCCTCTTATATACTCATTCCTAATTATATCCATGCGCGTAACACCACACGTCGCTCTTAGCATTCTCATCTCAGCTGCATGCAATTGCTTTTCATTCATCCACAGATAAATATTATACAAATACAGCCTTATTTATTAAACTCTCTCTCTCAACAGCAATAAGCTGTTTGAATGCTGATTAGCGGATTATAAATTCAAATTCACCATAGACAATTTTGAATTAAGAACCTGCTAATCAATTTTTAAACCAATCACATGCATATTTTTTTTAAATATAATTATGGCCCGTAGAATCAATTGAGTGTTCCCTACCCAAGCATGAAGTTAGGTAACAAAAACGTGAGTGAGATAAAGGGATCGTGCGGCCAAGTTTTTTTTTCTAGAATTCTGATTGTCTGTCACCTTCTTGACTACGACCTACAGAAAAGAGATAGGTGTTGGTCGCACAGTCGCTCTTTCAACAGAGTGGTATTTTTTTATAGATATTGCTCAGACCACGTTCTTTTTTCAAGTTTACAATAAAGATGGCCGCCAAATAATTAAGTTAGATAGAAGTGACAAACTGTTGAATACCCACCGACGGTATATTACCAAAGTAACATACAAAAGACGTTTTTGTTACATTTTTGTGTTTTACACTATTTTAATTGTTAGTGTATTGTTCTTAATTTCTTCAATGTTATTTATTTATGGAAAAGAATGAGCGTGGCCAAGTTAAAATAATAACAAATAATTTACCTGATATTTTATGCGGGACTTCTGGCTACGCTCATGAAAATGACAATAATGGTTGTGAAACCGTTTTCAAAATGGTGAACATGGCCTTTGCACGCAAGTGCTGTAATGCTAGTTATTTTTACTCTGTATTTATTATCCATTTTAAAGATATTTATAGGAGTGTTGTGTAAAATGTTCAATTTATTTATATTATTCTGTGATAAAGGGAGCTAACGACAAACAAAACCTACTCACTTTGTTTTTTGGCGCCAAACACGTCACGCAAATTCAAAATGGTGGTCAAATTAAATGATACCGTAAGGTAAACAATTGTATACTTAGTAATTTATTTATATAATTTATAGGGTGTAAAAAGACAGTTTCCGAAGCCGAAAGCCATATATATATATTCTACCCATTATTTGGATTTTTTTCCAATAGACCATACCTGGGAATCCACTGGTTCTGGAGATATTGAAGGTCTAAGTCGCAATTTTTTTTTTACAAACGTGAATTCCAAAAGCTATTACTAAACTTTTTTCCAAACAAACAATTTTCGTGTTTTTTTTTCGAAATTACGCTTTGCAGATACAAAAAAGCAATGAATATCAAACGTATCCGAGAATTACCTACGTGGCTTAGAGCGAAGGCGCGGGGTTTAACTCCACTTGCCTGGGTTCGCGTTACATTGCGCGCAATAAAAAATTAGTCTTTTTTTCATACCTAAAAATAAAAGTCGTTAATACTTTTTGCGCAAAGCTACTTTGTTAGACGTACTGACAGTATGCGTAGTTAACGGCTTTGTAATGTGTCTTTTTACACCCTGCATAATTATAAAAGGCAGCTTCACAGCTGACCGAATTATGTCATTAGTTCCTCAAGAATAGTCATGTCGCTCCATATCAAATTATTTGTTATGGATTTTTATGCACTATAGAGGATGTAACGGAAATGGGTGGTCATATTTTAAATACCGCTTCTGCACATTAGAAATGAACAACTTTCTTCAAGAAAGTCATAAGTTTGTTATCCCGTACTAATTTCGACCAGCTGATGATAACTTTGTACGAAAAAAAAAATATTTTTAATTTTCTATGGCTTCCTTAAGGGGGAAGCGACGGTTACGCACGTTTTTTTTTGCAATTTGCAGGTCAGTATCAAGTTGTGTGTTGATCAAAATATGATTCGCGGCCGTAGCAAGTACGTATTATTTTACAGAACTGTAATCATTAAAATCATCAATACAACTCTCTCAGTTAGAATTGATGCCAAATGTCATGATTTCATGAAACATTTGACCTCACATTAAACCTGCACATTGCAAAAAAACGTAAGAAATTTTGAATTTCGCGGGCTACCCTGGCGCTTTCACCTTAAAGAAAGTTGTTCATTTCCGTGGGCAGAAGCAATATGTAAATATGACCACACAATTCCGTTACATTAGATGAGATGGCATAAAATAAATTAATTAACAGAATCTACAAAGAAAATAATAATTATTTATTTATTAAGATAATAAATATTTGTAATATTTAAAATATGACCACGTATTTCCGTTACATTTATTTTATGCCATCTCATCTACAGGGATGAGATGGCATAAAATAAATTAAATAACAGAAAATAATTATTTTCGGAGACTGCATCAAAATTGATTGGAGTGACATTTCGTTACAATCATGTTCTAGTCATGTTCATAGGCCCTATGTTTATATTATTTAGCCTAAGCTAGCTTAAAAAGACATTTTTATTTAATAAAAGACAATTAGTTAATTCTTAATAAATATTTAAAAGTTGAAGTGTTGTTTTTTTAGGGTTCCGTACTCGAAGGGTCCAAACGGAGCCCCCGTTTATTATTGCTGTCACTCACCTGTCCGTCAGTTCGTCTGTCTGTCTGTCCGTGGTCTATCACACAGGTTTTACAGCCAAACGGTTGGAGCTACAGTCTTCAAATTTTCAGTCTAAGCATCTCGTTGACCCAAAGCCATACAAATAGTCAATAATACATTTGGTACGGAACCCTTTTTTTGTGGGGTTGGGAAATCATCCAATGACTTCTGAAGACTGATACCCTGATACCCTCTCCCGCTCCTCCCAGAGCGGGAGAGGGTATCAGACTTTTACTGACTAAAACCCACCCCTGTTCCTTTCTTGCCTGAGTGCCCAGGGGCGCGGTAACTCTGTTTAGAATTTATCCGCGACCCTGGTACGGAACCCTAAACGTGCGAAGTCCGACACACACTTCGCCTGATTTTTTAAATCCTTATCAATTTGGTCTTTCAGAACTGGAAAAATATGAATAGTTTGTACCACGCACACGCAAACGTTTTAGAAACATTAATTTTATTGTGCGTATTAACTACAAAGTGGAATCCCTGCCGGAGCCTGTTTCCTGATAGTTTACAACCTAGGGGTCTTTAAGATAAAAAAGTAAATGAGTTGCGTGGGTAAGCGTGCTCCATCGTCGACCACATAGTCGCGTACCATCCGTTGAGATAGTGACCAAACGCGAACCAATTAATGCAAAAAAAAAATGGTCACGGAAATAGGCTCACCCTCTATTACCTACATAGGTAAACAGTACTTGCAAAATATGGGTGCAGGTTCACCTCATGACATCTCCCGCTCTAGAGTGGAGCGGGAGGGCGTGTCAGACTCTTACTAAAATCCACCCCTGTTCCTTCCCTGCCTTGAATGCCCAGGGGCGAGGTAACTCTTTCGAATTTTTCCTCAACCCCTGGGCAGGCATCGGCCATGACGGGCCCCGTCATGTTTTGTTGACAACTCTTTTAGGCGCGCGTGGAACACTACGCCGTCCGCAGGCCCGGGTAGTTGACCCCCTTTACATTTCCCTCAGGAAAGCACCCTAACCGACATTGCACAAAGTGGGTTGCGGAGTGGTCTTTTAAGAGGTAACGGGGCTCCTTCCATGTGCTAATGTTGATTACCGGAGTGGTTTTATTGAGGTAAGATTCCCACACTCCCTTGTTTTTTTTTCCAAAAGCCGAGGCGCCTTTTGAGAGTTCCCCCGAAAAAAACACAAAAAGGTTTATTTACCTCAGCCTCTAGAAATAGAGCCATGATAATATCAATACAAATAAATAAAATTGAAGTGTCTGTTTGTAATGTCAAATTAATAGTTTTTTTAAGTTCAAACAGTTATTTGCACGATACCTATGCCTAAGAATCAGTTTTTAAAATTGTTGTCTGTTTGTTCCGGTAAATCTTCCAAACGGCTGAACCGATTCTTATAAGATTTTACCAGCAGGTAGCTGACCATATAAGGAGAAACCAAACCATATAAGTCTAATAAAATAGCAGAAACTAGAGTTAAAATAAAAATACATTTTACAAGTGTATACAAGTTTAATTTATCATCTTATAACATACTTCATTTTAGTAGAAATCGCGTAAAACTAAGAAAAAGTACATCAGGAATTAGTACAAAAATACTGTTTAGAAAACGTTTTTTGAACGTATTATTTGGAAAGATAACGTGGAACAGTAAAAAATCTATTCAGAAAATACTCCAATATTTAATTAGAAACTTTTTACTTGGTAAAAAGCATAGTCTGAAATTAACTTCCAGCCAAATAAAACTATTTAATTTGCGAAATACACTACATTTACAAAATTCCAAGATACACAAATAATAAATTTGTTATATTACGTTTAAATATATTAGTGACCGATTATCATAATAATTATTAACACCTATAGAACTTACATTGACAATAGGATATTTAGTGAAATTGTAGACATCTTATTATTTCTAATACTGGACAATATTTCATTAATATTTTACACCTCTTTTAACTTTGCACTCTGCAATAATGACGACAAAAGCAACAAATTACGAACAGTATGGCAATCGCGGTCATAAAATATGAGGAGAGGAGGAGCAATTTAAAGAAATCATATTCTTGTAATTCTGTCCTACTCTCAACGGTTTATGACCGCTAGTTACAAACCTTGACGTTCAGTACCCACATTACAGCACATATTAGTTAAATTGCTTCGTTTTCTGATGTCCTTAGCCATTAATTCCAGTGTGCCAAGTCAAGCCAATTAATAATAAGTTAATCTTTCCAAATAATTTAAATATTTAATTCTCACTAGGACTGATAAATGCGATTTCACACCGTTAGTATGCAACGACGGGTATTAAAAGGACCGTTCAGATCGCACCAAGTTCAATACAAAACCAAAATCACAATGCTCGCATAGAAGTAGGACTGATTTGAAAACATTTTATTTATTCATAATTATGACCACTTGCATGGAACCCGCATGCTATTTTTTAGACTCCGCTGTCCGTCCGTCTGTCTGTCTGTCACCAGGCTGTATCTCATGAACCGTGATAGTTAGACAGTTGGAAATTTCCACAGATGATGTATTTCTGTTGCCGCTATAACAACAAATACTAAAAAACAGAATAAAATTAAAATAAATACTTAAGGGGGCTTCCATATAACAAACGTGATTTTTTTTGCCGTTTTTATAGATAATGGTACGGAACCCTTCGTGCGTGAGTTCGACTCGCACTTGGTCGGTTTTTTTTTTCTTATGGCTTCGCACGGTTTGTGCTTAGCCAGTGTCAAGATTAGAAAGTTTTTGAAATTATACTTCTTTAGGCGCGTTATGAAAAAATGATGAGAGTGAAATTTTAAGATGCGCGCGTATCACTGTCACACAAAATTGACAGGTTGAAGTTAGCTACAACCGACACCCTGAAGTTAGCTGTGGTTCATGAAGAATGATTGTTTTCCTTTTGTAAACTTTGTGACAGTCAGACTTCTTACGTGCGTACATAAGTACCACACACACTTTTTTAGTTTTTACATTCAGAATACAATCACTTTTTTCCATTAAAATGCGGAGAGATATATAACACATTCTAATGTCATTGCAGTATTTGGCAGCAAATGTATAGAGTCAGCCGTCTCAACAAGCTTCGGTAGTCAATACTACAATAAAATTCAGCTTAAGTTTTACCGAGATCGCGCCTGTTTCAATGATTCCACATATTGTCCAGTTGCGTAGATAGTACTTTTTTTTTTTTTTTTGAGACACTACACAATCAATTTTCATTAATTGACGGCTCAATTCAATTCAATTTTTAAAGTTGTGGCTTTCATCGATTTTCGTTCGATGGTAATGGTCTGGTACTGGTGGTTGATCAGTGTACACTTATTATTCCCCATGGTTTAGTAGTCGACTAGTAGAGAGCAAATATCGATCAGTCTCATATCAACTCGAATCGAATAACATTCGAAGTAAATCAAACAACATTCGAAGTTGAATCAGCGGCATACAAACATTAAATATTTTTTAAACAATTCTATACACTATGAATGCCGATATAAGACTAGAAATAAATGCAGGATTTTTTAATAACTTATTTTGTTTTAATAAATAACTTAAAAGCACCTATATTGATCCTTTGGCTATCTCTGAGCTCAGACGAAAAAAGTTCATGGAAGGATCGTAGCACGGGACATTCTATAGTTTCTACCTACCTTCATGGGACAAAGGCGTGAATATAAGGTCAAATTAAATTAACTAGGGCAACGCCGCATAAGTGATGCCTATCGATATACATCCTGATTTAAAATTTCCAGAAAATAGAAACAATGGATTTGTACATTTTTGCTCGCATTTTCGGCGAAATATTAATTTAGTCGAAAATGCGAGCAAAAATGTACAAATCCATTGTTTCTTTTTCCCAAACATACAATTATTTATAAATCTTTCAGAAAAAAATTATATGTACAGCATGTAAGAAAAAACCCTGTCCGATCCAATAAAGGCGTATTCCTGGTTTAACATACGCACTAGAAAATTTTTTAAATAAAATGTGTCATAAAAACCAGTTATAGATTTTTTATTTTCATAAAATATGCGAAATTTAACACTTAATATGGCAAATTTTCATAAGTTCACAACGCTCCACCGGCCGGCGAAATCTTTTCATTTTTACCTATTTTTATTTCAAACGATACCGCCCTGGACTAGCCGCGCTGTAGGCACTGTCTCGCTCAGGCGGCGTCTTTTAAACGAAACAGTAGGTGAACTTTGTTGAGCGCTCAGTGTTACCTTTGATAAGTTTTTCTTTTTTTTTATAAATTAATTATTTTCATTGAGGAAAAATAATTATCTCGTATCCATTAAATGATAACGTATATCTGTACGCAGTACGATACCAAGTAATACCCTTCAGGATCGGACAGGGTTTTTGTTACATGCTGTATATAGGAAAATCACGTTTGTATACAAAGTAATTTTAACTTTTAAAGTCAAGTAATTATATTAACAGCGGGTGTTGCCCCGTAGACAGCTTTTGTTACTTGAATTTAAGTCAGTTTTTTTGCGGGGTATTACTATTTAATTTAAAAAAGCCTATATTGTAGTAACAGAAATGGACGGTCATATTTTAAATATTGCGTCCGCCCATTGAAATTAACAATTTTCTTCATCAATTTTGATGCAATTGCGAAAAAAAAATTGGTCCTCCCATACTAATTTTAATCAGCTGATGAAGTCTATATTTTTAGGGTTCCTTACCCAAAGGGTAACCAACGGGACCCTATTACTAAGCCTCCGCTGTCCGTCCGTTCGTCTATTTACCTATTTCTGTTGCCGCTATTATAAAAATAAATTAAAATAAATTAAAATTAAAGGGGGCTCCCCTGTTAGAAACGTGTATGTTTTTTTTGTCTTTTTTTGCTAGAACTTAATAATCGCAACAAGTAGACGCGTATTTGTACGATGGTTCGGAACCCTTCATGCCTGAGTGAGTGGGCTTTGACTGTTACTTCCTTGACGAGAAATGTTCATTTACATGAGCGCAAGCAGTACCTTAAATATGACAACTAAATTCCGTTATATGTACCAACTAAATAAACTTTAAAACCAGTCCATAGTTCTAAATGCGAGCAACATCACTCATTGTTAGTAACAAAAATCATATTTATTGTTATCTAACGGAGACAGTTCATAACTTATGTGTAGTAAGCGAAATAAATACATTAGTATTCTTCTTATATATGCTAGATAATCTGAGTTATTTATAACTATTACATTCGTTTGAGGGAATATTCTTCTGGTTGGTGTATTTTAAAAAATAATATTTTTTTGACGAAAGTAGAATCGCCATGGTAAGTGTGGTGGTAGAACACAAAAGGTTTTTTTTTTTTATTCAATTCTATTTAAACATTTCCGAACGCCAAGTTGACATTTCGCATGACCCAAGGGCTGGCTTTTATCTCGGTCAGAGGTTGAGCATTGCCATAAAACGTGGCAATGCCGCCAGTCTTTTGAGCACACTTCCAGTCAACAGCGTACCGGACGAATTTTTTGAGTTTTTGTTAGGAGTTTTATTTATAATTAGTTAAGTATTTTATCAGTATATAAATAGTATATATATTAAATATGTTCGTTCGATAATTTTTGCCAAGTGTGGGATGGTCTTCTCGGTCTTTATTTAATCTTAGTGAAGTTTCTATTCACTGAGAGTTACTGTCAAAAGTGGAAAAGCAATTACGAGGTGAAGCATACACATTTTGTCCAAAAAAATCATGCCTTTTACGTCCACTGGTTCTGGTAGTACATATCTATACTCAAAGAATATTTCCTCAAAGTGCATAGATATTAGGAGGTCTAAGCTTTAGGCACAGTCCACACGCGCGTGTTGGCGTCCTGCCCCACCGACACGACGGTTTCATCGTCCAGCCATGCTAGCCCTGTGATCTGGCTCTGAGGGTGAGCGTCTGAAATAAATAATAAGAAGTATTAGCATAGAATAAAAGAAGAGATGATTTTACACATATAATGTTTTGTGGTGTATAATCCTTTCAACGGAATGAAATTGTTTATTCTGTAAATAGGATATTGAAAACACTTTTTTAGTTCTGTTATTTTAAAAAAAGCTAAGAGATCGAAACTTTTTCTCTGAATACCTCTGACCGAGCAGACGGATATAAATTAATAGAAGCAGTTACCACAGATATACCTAAATATACTACAACAATTTGTATAGCGTAACTTTATCTTAGGGTGCTTAACGAAACACATTACCACCAAATGGGTGCATAAAAATTACCCAATACGTCGAACCAAGGCATAGGAAAGACAAGTAGAAGTGCCCACGTAGCTATCCGGCCCGTGTTACAATTATGCGGAAAAAATGTAAAATAATAACACCCTAGTCAGTTGTGATAACTATTAATTTTATAAGAATATTCAATTTAATTTTGACGAAAAGCTTATTTGTTGTTCATACAAAATTAATACTTATCACAACTAACTAGGGTTGTTATTATTTTACATATTTTTCCGCATCATTGTGACACACGCCAGATAGCTGCGTGTGCACTTCCACCTTTTTTTCTATTCCGTGCGTCGGACAGGGGCAGACTTGCACTGTCTTGACATAAAAATTTGCTAATATCGATCCGTATAATTGTGACACACGCTAGATAGCTGCGTGTGCACTTCCACCTGTTTTTTCTATTCCGTGCCTCGGACAGGGGCAGACTTGCACTATCTTGATGTGTAATTAACATAAGAATTTGCTGATATCGACACATTTAATATGAATTTTGAAACGGGTAGACTATCAAACATTCGAAGCCGCGGCACTGCACGACGGAGAGGACGGCGCGGGGGCGTACAGCAGCTCACACCGAATGCTAACCGAACGCTTACGAAACCAGTCTACCATACGCAATGTTTGGACATAGGCCCAGCTTGTGCCACGAAGCGAGGTTTTCACCATCCTAATGTTTACATAGATTTAAAACATTACATTGCAAGTTCCCCCCACTGCCGAGACTGGATCGAGCGGTGCTGCATATAAAGCGTAGCGCACTCGGATCGCGCTCTCTTCTTCGTTTGGCTCTCGGACGCGACGGACGTATCTAATAGTCGTTATAGTGTGCGTCGGTGTCGGTTTTAACTTCAAATGAAAACAATCCGCTACGAGTGCTACGAGCTGAGCCGAAACGTGGACACTCACGGTACGACTGCTCCATAAATTCAAGGTCGCCCAGCGAGCTATGGAACGGGCTATGCTTAGAGTCTCATTGAGGGATCGAATACGGAACGAGGTGATCCGGCTGAGAACCAATGTTGTCGACATAGCTCACAGAATAAGCAAGCTGAAGTGGCAATGGGCCGGTCATGTTAGCCGTAGAACCGATGACCGTTGGGGTAGACGTGTTCTCGAGTGAAGACCGCGAATCGGCAAACGTAAAGTAGGACGCCCTCAGGCTAGGTGGAGCGATGATCTTCGCAGGGTGGCTGGTAGCAGCTGGATGAGAGTTGCCGAGAACCGAGCTGAATGGCGTGCAATTGGAGAGGCCTATGTCCAGCAGTGGACTGCTATAGGCTGATGATGATGATGATGACGAGTGCTACGACGGTCGGTGACGGTGACGCGCGAGTTCAATAGTTTTTTTCCCATCTCAAAAATTGTCCATCGCGCCTAAAGAAGTTATCACTTAAAAAAAAAACAACTTATTTGGTTCTAGGACAAGCCAGTTTCTTTAAGATAAGTTTTTTTTCTTACTTTTGATGTAGGTGTGTTTGTTGGGCGCGTCGACGCTCCAGATGATGATGCTGGTGTCGAGAGAGCCGGACGCGATGCGCTTGGAGTCGGGGCTCCACGCCACGCAGTTCACGCGCGCCGTGTGGAAGCCCCACTCCTTGTTGTGGGCCAGCTGTGGACACAAAAGATACTATTTAATATGGTGTTTTGAAGTAACAGGTCTACCAGGGTCACGACAGAGATCGAAAGAGTCACAGGATCTGGCACAGGCAACTCAAGGAAAACAGGTAGGGTTTTAGTCAGAAAGAGTCTGATACGCCCTCCCGCTCCACCCAGAGCGGAAGTTATTTGATGATTTTCCATCCTATATAAAAAAAATTACAATCACTCCTCACCTTGTACTCGTCAGTGGAGTACAGTATGAGCTTCCTGTTGGCGTCGCTGGCCACCAGGTAGCGCGAGTCGGGACTGAAGCGCACGTCGGTGACGGACACTAGTAGTAACTACAATCACTCCTCACCTTGTACTCGTCAGTGGAGTACAGTATGAGCTTCCTGTTGGCGTCGCTGGCCACCAGGTAGCGCGAGTCGGGACTGAAGCGCACGTCGGTGACGGACACTAGTAGTAACTACAATCACTCCTCACCTTGTACTCGTCAGTGGAGTACAGTATGAGCTTCCTGTTGGCGTCGCTGGCCACCAGGTAGCGCGAGTCGGGACTGAAGCGCACGTCGGTGACGGACACTAGTAGTAACTACAATCACTCCTCACCTTGTACTCGTCAGTGGAGTACAGTATGAGCTTCCTGTTGGCGTCGCTGGCCACCAGGTAGCGCGAGTCGGGACTGAAGCGCACGTCGGTGACGGACACTAGTAGTAACTACAATCACTCCTCACCTTGTACTCGTCAGTGGAGTACAGTATGAGCTTCCTGTTGGCGTCGCTGGCCACCAGGTAGCGCGAGTCGGGACTGAAGCGCACGTCGGTGACGGACACTAGTAGTAACTACAATCACTCCTCACCTTGTACTCGTCAGTGGAGTACAGTATGAGCTTCCTGTTGGCGTCGCTGGCCACCAGGTAGCGCGAGTCGGGACTGAAGCGCACGTCGGTGACGGACACTAGTAGTAACTACAATCACTCCTCACCTTGTACTCGTCAGTGGAGTACAGTATGAGCTTCCTGTTGGCGTCGCTGGCCACCAGGTAGCGCGAGTCGGGACTGAAGCGCACGTCGGTGACGGACACTAGTAGTAACTACAATCACTCCTCACCTTGTACTCGTCAGTGGAGTACAGTATGAGCTTCCTGTTGGCGTCGCTGGCCACCAGGTAGCGCGAGTCGGGACTGAAGCGCACGTCGGTGACGGACACTAGTAGTAACTACAATCACTCCTCACCTTGTACTCGTCAGTGGAGTACAGTATGAGCTTCCTGTTGGCGTCGCTGGCCACCAGGTAGCGCGAGTCGGGACTGAAGCGCACGTCGGTGACGGACACTAGTAGTAACTACAATCACTCCTCACCTTGTACTCGTCAGTGGAGTACAGTATGAGCTTCCTGTTGGCGTCGCTGGCCACCAGGTAGCGCGAGTCGGGACTGAAGCGCACGTCGGTGACGGACACTAGTAGTAACTACAATCACTCCTCACCTTGTACTCGTCAGTGGAGTACAGTATGAGCTTCCTGTTGGCGTCGCTGGCCACCAGGTAGCGCGAGTCGGGACTGAAGCGCACGTCGGTGACGGACACTAGTAGTAACTACAATCACTCCTCACCTTGTACTCGTCAGTGGAGTACAGTATGAGCTTCCTGTTGGCGTCGCTGGCCACCAGGTAGCGCGAGTCGGGACTGAAGCGCACGTCGGTGACGGACACTAGTAGTAACTACAATCACTCCTCACCTTGTACTCGTCAGTGGAGTACAGTATGAGCTTCCTGTTGGCGTCGCTGGCCACCAGGTAGCGCGAGTCGGGACTGAAGCGCACGTCGGTGACGGACACTAGTAGTAACTACAATCACTCCTCACCTTGTACTCGTCAGTGGAGTACAGTATGAGCTTCCTGTTGGCGTCGCTGGCCACCAGGTAGCGCGAGTCGGGACTGAAGCGCACGTCGGTGACGGACACTAGTAGTAACTACAATCACTCCTCACCTTGTACTCGTCAGTGGAGTACAGTATGAGCTTCCTGTTGGCGTCGCTGGCCACCAGGTAGCGCGAGTCGGGACTGAAGCGCACGTCGGTGACGGCGCCGAGGTGCTCGAGCGTGACGCCGGGTGTGAGCGTGCGGACGTCCAGCGTGTATATGTGGACTTTGTTGTCGGCTCCTGGAACAATACAGTCAAACATATTAGGCCAATGAAAAGAGGAGAACGTTGTGTTGACATTCAGGACCATCAAAAACATGTTCCAGAATCACTACTCCTTAAAATCGAATGACTAAGGCTTAAAATAATACGATTTATTTCGAGTAATGCACAAGCCATATACAGGCGAAGGTCCAACGGCTTTCCGAGGCACGGGGGTGACACACTACGAATTTCAAAACACCGAGCTGCTATTCTAGTTATCCCTAATCGAAAAAACTATAGCACTTATTGCCCGACCGAGTCGCGTTTGCGGCCATGAGACCTACGGCAGTCAACCCACCAACTGTAGACTGTATGCAAGCTATAATATAAAGACTTACCGCCAACAGCGACGTGTCTGGACGAGGTGTCGATACTGACGCACGTCGGCTCGAACGCGAGTGGAAGGCTCGACTGCTTGCTGGTGCCGATGATCACTGCCAACTGTACACAAGTAAAACATGGTATAGTTATTACGACGGGAAAGATAACTTTCCGATAAAGTGACCTTTGACGGTCAAAGGTCACTTTATCGGAAAGTTAAGAGGGAACGGGCTGCGATTCTCCATACAAATGTTGTGCCCTTTTTTCTTCCTGAATAATGCCTCTAGAGCAATCTTTTTTTGTCAAGGTCTGATGTTGACACGTCCCTGTCATTTCCATTTTTTCAGCAACTAATAAGTAAAGAAAATGTGACCCTCCAAAAATGACAAAAAAATACCCTATTTTTACCGCCGTTCTTAGAAAACTACCACACAAATTCGAAAAGTTTTAACATAAAACATTTAATAGGGACCTTGACATAAGTACTCTTTCTTAAAAATTTGGTGCCAAAAATAATTGAATCGGCTCAGTTTTCGAGGAGAAAAAAGGAGAATACGAAACGTCGATCTCGTCAAAAGTTTTGTGATAAAATCGGTCTGAGTTGCAACTGTCCCTATCGCACTCTACAGGCGCAGGCTTGAGGGAGCATGACAGTAATAGTTTCTTCAAATACTTATTTTGTAAATTCCTCGCAGGCCCTGTTCCCTCTTAATAACTTAGGGGTCGGTTGCTTAGGTCAATGACCTAAGAAACCTTCTCGTAGTCATTTGTTTAACATGTTGGTTGCCTGTCAGCACAAAACGGCTCCTTACAGAGGCAGTTTCAAGTTTAGTGCGGCGATAATTTGGAATGACCTGCCTCCACCTCTTAGCCAGAGCACCTCTCAGCCAGCATTCAATGGGAAAGTTAAGCTTTTATTCAAGCAACATTCAAATGGATAACATGAACCGTGTGAAGTGCCTCCGTTCTGCTTACAAAATGTGTCTCATTGGGCAGGGCTTCAAATGTTGTATTTATTTAGGTTATCCGAGGGAGGAGAAAGATCTGTATCCCTTACTTTTGGCGGATCTCGAACGGATCTTTTTATTGAAGTTTTTATTGATTTGGGGTTTGTATTATCCCACATTTTGGCTTTCTTTATGTATTCTGTAAAATAAAAATTATTTTACAGAATACATAGAGAAAATAAATCTCTTTATACCGTTTGTGAAAGAAAGATATTCCCGGCTGTGAAATTATCTCGGTACTCTTCTTAGCGGACTCTTCTTTTAAGAATAAAAATCACATTCTTGAGTGTTTTCTCTGTAAATGATTTTTTAAAGAAGTTGTAAGAAAGTTGAGGTCCGTATCCGTATTCGCAAATCTAGCCACCAATAATTCGTCCGTATCCGCGGCGTTACATTTTTTAACATCTCTGGTTTTTTATCGAAATTGGTATTTATTTATAAATAATGTAATAACGGATATTTAAACGGGTATTTATCAAACTGAAATCATTGGATACATTGTAATGAGTTTGTTGTTTTTAAACGACTTCAAAAAAAGGGGGAGGTTCTCAATTCAACGGTATGTTCTTTTTTTATGTGTGTTGCCTCAGAACTGATGAAGAACTTCAGAAATACACAATGGAACTCTTATAAATGATAGTAAACCTCCCAGAATTGCTGCAATCGCATGTCTGTTTATTGTTTACACCACTTTATAACATAACATCACGCTGATACGCTCTGATGGGGTACACAGATTTGTTCAGTTCACCCTGATGCACCCTAATTACACCAATGATGTTCAAATTCCATATTTTTGGTGCTATCATTTCGGGCATAACTTTACTATTAATTTAGATTGGGTTATGGGATACAACAACTAAAAAGCTAAAAATAAAAAAAACTTTTTACAAAAAAAAAAAATACAACCGACTTCCATTATTTATAATACTAAAAAATGCAAAATTACTTTAATTTCGCCAGTCAGTGTCAAATAAAGAAGAAACAAAACTAGAAACACCGACTTCCGAAATTAAAGTTATTTTGCATTTTAAGACTCCGCTGTTCGCCCGTCTGTCTGTCCGTCTGTCACCAGGCTGTATCTCATGAACCGTGATAGTTAGACAGTTGAAATTTTCACAGATGATGTATTTCTGTTGCCGCTATAACAACAAATACTACTCGTATAAAAACAGAATAAAAATAAATATTTAAGGACAACAAACGTGATTTTTTGCCGTTTTTATAGATAAGTACGGAACCCTTCGTGCGCGAGTCCGACTCGCACTTGGCCGGTTTTTATTTTTTAATATTATTTATGGAAGTTGGTTGTGTTTTTTTTTTTGTAAAAAGTTTTTTTGTGTAGGTAATGGTAAATAAATGTTTTTTTATTTCTTCACTATGCGGAGAAAAGACAGGTGTGTAGCGGCAGCTCCGCCACACGACGAAGCATCCTGAGTCACGCACTACGCAGGCAACGAGGTCTTATGTTCTGCCTCTCAGCCGCGCCGATCTGGTAATAATCTATGGCCCGGCTGTCAAGTAGACTGACACTGATAAAAAATTTCACTCTAAAAATATAACCGTTTTATTGTAGGACTGGACTTTTATTTGAACCGCATACCTACAGGTGTATCAAAGACACGTAAAAACCGAAAAAGACAAGTCTTTATGACACTGACCTCCTTCACAGTAGCGACGATGGTGGTGTCATCTTCAATGATGTGGTCCATGGCACGAGGCTGAGATCCCAGCGGTATCGAGACATCCGTGTAAGTCGGGACTTCACCTGAAAAATATTATAACTGTTAGGATTCATGTTTTTTTTTTCATATACTTGTCCAGTAGTAATGAAATGACACTAATGAGTGTCATTTCATCACCAGTAGACAAACAGACATGGCAGCTTTTGATTGATTAAACCCGACGCGTTTAAAAACTGTAACTACACAGATAATGGTGCCGATTTTCTTATTCAATAACTAAACTAAAATTAGAGAATCGCTGTCTTTTACTAAAAAGCAGTGCGAGAAAAGGACGGCTATAGCTATGAACTAAGTTAGAGATGTCAAACTAGTTTACGCCTTGCGCTTCACCGTGTTTTTAATCGACATGTTTTTGCGTGTACCCTTAATTTGTACGGAAATATTAGTTCAACTAAATTTGACAGCTCTAATTTACGTCCGTCTCTTTCTTGTTTTATTAGAGAGAAAAAGACAGGAATAGCCTAAATTAACTTTAGTTCGTGCAAAACAGAATCCGCACCAATGTGCACTTTTAAGCCATTCGTTATTGCCGACTTTGTCGTTATGGGTAGTCAGAAGTCTAAAAGTCTGACCACCAGTCTTACCAAAGGGTGTTTTTCCCAGTTACTGGTTTGTGGAGGTCAGATAGGCAGTCGTTCCATGTAAAATACTGGTATTCAGGTTCATTTGGTTAGACTAGAAGTAGGCCCGAACATAGATGAGAAAAGGATGATAATAATTCACCAGGATAGGATCTTGCTGGCTCGCATGCCGTTTAGCTGGTTGTTTTTTTTTATTGTTATGGATAGGCACGCGTTTGACCACCATCTCATCTGATGGTAAGCGATGATGTGGTCGAAGATGGAGCACGCTTGCCTAGAAGTAACCTATTCACTCTTGACTTAAAGACTCCCAGGTTGTAGCTATCAGGAAACACAGACTCCGGCTTTTCTCAATTGACTCAAGGGCATCAAGCTGGTATCTGGCAGATCCGTCCCGAAGATGAGAACAGTACTCCATACACGATCGAACTTGTACTTGATACAGTTGGAGCAGCTGTTCCGGCGTAAAGTACCGTCTCACCTTTGCGAGGATCCACAACTTTTTGGCAGCCACTGACCCTTTGCCTCTATGAAGGGACCAAAATTGAGGGTAGATGTTAAAGTAACACCAAGAAGATCAAGTTGGTCGGTTATCGGCACGGTCACACCTCGGAAAGATGGAGCCGGGTGAAATTGTCTTGGCAGCATTGAACTTGACCAGATTGGCATCGCCCCATTCTGAGACAGCCTGTAAGGACAAGTTCAAGCGCCCAACCACAGCCTCTCGGAGAAACCGGACCTGAGACCCACTAGCTCGTGCGTCAGGCACGTATCTCTCGGCAACAGTGCTGTCGTCTGCATACCCAATGGTACCGGGTTTTAGCAGATCGTTAATATGCAGCAAATATGGTTGTGACCTTGAGCCAGTATGTCAGTCACAGAGCTGTTGTATGATATAGTTTATGATGTAGTTTACCTTCGGCCTGAGGCACGGCTCGTCGCAGCGTGTCGTCGATGCCGCACGTCAGTAGAGAGCCGTCCTTGCTGGCTCGCATGCCGTTCACCTGGTTGCCGTGACCTTGGCCCAGTATGTGGCGACCTTCACCTGAAAAATTAATAGACTTTTATGGCACTGTAATATAAGACACTTTTTACATTGATTACACTGAATAAAAAAGATTTTTAAAGCCTATTTTTAAGTTATCAGACAGCAGAAGTTTACTGATTTACGCATAAATTATTTTTGTAACTAACAAGACCAGCTTCATAGTCTGAGTATCAATATTTTTTTAACGTGAAAATTTACAAAAGACAGTCCTCCAAAAATTTCACTTGTCACCACTACCTAGTTTTAATTGAGCAGAAGAAGTGGCGCAACAAACTTCCCAGCAACACATCTGTATATTAATGAGGGTCTTCTGAAATGGCGTACACTTGATGGCAACACTGAGGCATCAGGTCTAACCATCTGTCAAAACGCTTCTGTTTTCGGAGTTTTTTGGCGGGATTTTCTCGAGTGAAGTTCAGTGGCTGTTTTTATATTATTCGCTAATTGATTCCTAGTGGTTATTGTGATGTAAAATTGGTGTAGTTTTGTGTCTCAAGTGTCTACACAACTTGACAATAACTGGAATCATTGAAACAGGCGCAATCTCGGTAAAATTGAGCTGAGAATTTTATTGTAGTATTGACTACCTCAGCGAAGTTTGCCGAGAAGGCTGACTCGACACATTTGTTGCCAAATACTCCAAAAAACATTAGAATATGTTACATCTGCATTCCAATGAAAAAAAAATACACTACTGATGACTACGTAAGACTAGGCAATATGGTCAAAAGACTATAGCTTCCATTCGGGGTAAATAAAAAATAAAAATAAATGTTTCTGTTTTCTGACATAAATTAAATTACGTCAACGTCATTTTTACGTCATAAATAACGTTTTCAAAGAAGAGGACCTTACCAAAGTGGCGTCAAATGAAAACTAAAATGAATTCTCAAAAACTCACCACTGGCAACATTCCAAGCAGTAACACATCCATCATGGCTAGCCGTGTACACAGTTTGCCTGTCAGGATGCAGCGCTAGGCAAGTGATGGGCTTGTTGTGACCCATCAGCACCTGCAGCGGCTTGTCAGGGTTCTCCACGTCCAGGTAGTTGATGACTCCTGAGAGGGAGACTGAGAGGAGGTGTTTGCCTTCCCAGAGGCAGGAGACCTGGAGAAACAATGTAAAGTTACTAAATAGATTAAGTATATTTATCTGATGTTAATTATTTTTGTTTTTTATTTTGCATGTCTGCAAAAATGCACGCCTTTGGTTTTTTGTGTAATGGCTTATTTTTTAATAATTTTATTGTTTTAGTAATTTTGTACCGTCTGTCTGTGGCATCACAACGGGCCCTAACAGAATACCAGCGCTGCGTTATTTATTCTTTTATTGCATAAATATCGCAGCATAACGCTGAGTTAGGAGACTTTTTGGCCTCGCACAGTTTTTTTATTTGTATGTAGTTAACATGTTCTTGATGAGAGATACAAATAAATATTGTTTCTTTCTGTCTTTCAAATAAATAAACTTTACACTCCTTCTGAGGCCGTCGGGTATAAGAAAGATAATATATTCCTTATTGTACACCATTCTTTTTTTTCTTTGGAGGGTGTGAAATCATCAAATAACTTCTCCCGCTCTGGATGGAGTGGAAGGCCGTCATAGACTCTTACTGACTAAAACCCACCCCTGTTCCTTCAGTTGCCTATGCCAGGGCAAGGTGACTCTTCCAATCTCTTATTTTTAACCTCCTTTTAAAGGAGAATATTAGATGGCACGGTTGGCGCAGTGGTTGAGCCTTCGGCTGCTGCGCTGCGTGTCGCGGGTTCGATCCCCGCACGGAACAAATATTTGTATGGCCCACAGATAGTTGTTCCGGGTCTGGGTGTCTTGTGTATGTGAGTTTAAATGTTTGTGAACGCACCCACGATACAGGAGTTATTCCTAGTGTGGGGCAACGTTTAAAAAAAAAAAAACACCCCCACGACCCTGACAGGATATTGTACACCATAAAAATTACAATTATGAGCTGAGTTACAGCCCATTATGCTTGTTAATATAAATAAAATACGCACAGCTGTTTCGCTAGAGTTCATTCGTAAGGTCACGTCGTCGCCAGTGTAATGCCTACATACCTATCTGGCGCGTAAGTAGGCAGTTCGGAGCGTTGAGATCGCATTGTTTACAATACATTGCGCGCTCAAAAGTGACAATTTCTGTAACCGATCATTACCGAGATTATCATCATCTTCCTGCCCTTATCCCATGTTACTTGGGGTAGGCGCAACACGTTTTTTTCTTCCATTCTGTCCTGTCAGCCGTCACGCTATCACGAACTACCTTTTCTTTAATATCATTCCTCACACAATCCATCCATCCTTTCTTTGGCCTCCCTCTCCCTCTCCATCCATCCACATTTATATTCATAACTCTTTTAGTTACATGTGTTTCATCCCTCCTCTTCACATGACCATACCAAGATAAGCGGTTCCCTTTCAACTTTTCTGTGACTGGCGCCACTTACTACACTTACACTACCTCTAATGTACTCATTTCTCACTTTATCCATTCTCGTTACTCCACACATCCATCTCAACATTCTCATCTCCGCCACATGCAGTCTTTTTTCATCTGTCGTGCGTGGGTTTTAGTCAGTAAGAGTCTGACATGGGCCCCTCCCGCTCCACCCAGAGCGGGAGAAGTCATTGGATGATTTCCCACCCCACAAAAAAAAAAGGCATAACACTGGAGAGACCGCCGAAATCGCAGAACAGATATTCTGTTTTGGTTCTGCTCAATTTAAGGTCAACACTCTCCAGTCTTTGCCACCACGTCTCTCATATGCTCTGGACCTCTAAGCCGCTTTCGGCAAACAGCATCCACCAGGGAGCCTCTTCCTGGAAGTCCGACGTCAGAGCGTCCATTATCATCAGGAAGAGGTGAGGGCTGAGGGCCGACCACTGGTGCAAACCGACCGCTACACTGAAATTGTTAGTGGTGGCCACTGAAGACCGGACTTGGGTACTGCATCGACTGTATATCGCTCGGATCAACTGCACATACTTCCCAGGCACACCTTTCTCCTTAAGGGCCCACCACAAAACCTCTCGAGGCACCCGGCCATATGCCTTTTCGAGGTCAATCAACATTAGTTACCGAGATTAATGACTATCATAATTTTGTTAGTGGCATTAGGTGTAACCTTTTCGCGAAGTTTGCGGTATCTTGTCCCTTACAGCCTGTAATATAGTTTAATAAATTACCTGCTGGTTCTCTACAGCTGTGCCCATATTGAACAGAACAGTTCGCTCCCTGCTCTCCACATCCCATATGGCGCAGGTTTTGTCCCCGGAACAGGACAGCAGTTGCTTGCCGTCGGGAGACCATGCGATGCCGTAGACACCGCCCTTGTGGGCCGGGGAACCGATCTGAAAAAAAAAATGTAACGTTAATCATCTAAAAAAAAAACTCCATAAAAATATCAATATGTTTAGTGCGGAGTTTGTGCAAATCTTGTGCATGATGCGGTGGTTATATTTTAAAACTGTCGGCTTTCGAAAAAACCAGCCAAGTGCGTGTCGGACTTCGTGTCTTTAGTTCGGATCTGTACGAAATCCAACACGCACTTGACCGGTTTTTACCCGACTGCGCGACGCAAGGGTGTGTTGTCAGCCTATGTATGTATGTTTGTTCCTTTGTGGCACTATATAGACCAAACGCGTGGGCCGATTTTGATAATTCTTAAGTCAATTGATTCGTCCTAACCTTGCGAGTGCTACTAAAGACATGACAATAATCAAAATACAATATGGCGACAACCAGACGACATATTGTGAAAGAGAAAAAAAAAAACAAAGTCGACGAATTATATTAAGTGGGGTAACAAAATAAAGGGTTTGAGGAGGCGACTCTAAAAAAATAACTCACTAAAATGTAGAAAATAAAAAAATTGAATATTTTCAAAAAACCCGACTGTAAAAAACCACTAAAAAGTTTCAAACAAGTCACTTTTCCAGCAGTCTGATGCAGTTGGTGGCATGAAATCAATAATTGAACTAAAATAACTGCCACCAACTGCATCAGACTGCTGGAAAAGAGACTTGTTTGGGACTTTCTAGTTGTTTTTTAAGATCGGTTTTTTTTTTTAAATATTCAATTTTTTCTTAGGTGGTTTGGTATTCTTCAGAAACACTTTAGCTCGCTTCTTTCTTCTTAGGATTCCGTACCCGAAGGGTCCAAATGGAGCCCTATTGCTGTCACTGAGGTGTCCGTCTGAGACGTCTGTCACAAAATTTTGTTCCAAAGAATTTTTTAACTTCTCATTGACCTATGAATTTGAAATTAGGTACGTTTATTATTACATATACTTTAGTAACAAATACCAATATAGTGATAAATCTGATTTTTTCTTTAGAATTCCCTCATCTAGTACGGAACCCTACATGTGCGAAGTCCGAAGGCACTTGGCCGGTTTTAAGTTTTAAAAGAAACAGTTAAAAAAAATAAAAAAAATTGTTTATTGACACCTACATTACATCCATTTTTATTAAAATAGGCAGTCTTTGGATATGTACTACAATATTACTGATACTGATTCCCAAACTAGGCCAGAAACCTGTATCTTGGGAGACAGTGTTCAGTCGCACAAAAGGTAGACAGTAATGTGTGTACATTATGTCGCTTTTTACACTTTAGTAAGATAAGTTAATGCTCATAATGTTATATAATTTTGTGGTGTGGAATACTGCATGTAACAAAAACCAGTATATGTCAGTGTGTGTGTGTGTGTTTGTGGGAGGGTAAATCGAAAGTTGTGGGATTTATGTAGTTCTCTGCTTTATTATTTTGCTGTCCTTAGATAAAGTACCGTTATCTGACATTTAGCGGATTTTCGTTTTCTGATCCCTCGGTAATCAGCCAAATATTCTGTATCGATCTATTTCCGATTATCGATATTTATCTAAGCAGAATTTTTATATTATCAATAGATTCCGAGATAAATAAAATCGCCGTTAAGTTTCCTTGATTTTTATGTAATTTAACGCTCCTTTTTTGTACGTAACGCAAAATGTGATTTTGTCAGATAACGACATGTGGACGGCAGTATTAACCAGGCCTAAGACTCACAAATATCTGGATAAGGGACTCTCTTCACCCTCACTATTCGAGTTTGTCCTGCAGCCCCTGGGCCTAAACTATGAAGGTAAAGCTTAAAACATTATAAAGGATTTCGCGGTAATACTGACCTCTCCCTTCAGTTCGGAGGTGGCGCCGTCGAACAAGAAGATCTTGCCGTCAAACCCAGCTGACGCGAAGAGGCTTCCGTCGGGGCTGTAGCGGACGGCCTGGGCGAATCGGGTGTGCTCCTGTAAAAAAATATTAAATTTATTAGTACATGTACAAGGAATAATAAAACCTTATAGTTAAAATAAACTAAAAAAAAATAGGTTGTCTGTAAAGTTGGTTTACGGACGATAGTTTAACGTGACAACGTCATCACAAAACATTGATGCAATATAGATGCGACGCATGCGTACAATGAGCGTAACGGGACACTCTTCCGTGCATGCAGCCGGCGTTCATCGATTTATTTAGACGTTGTCACGTCAAAAACACGCTTTGAAAGACATCATTAACCGACTTCCGAAAAAGGAGGAGGTTCAATGTTCGACTGTTTTTTTTTCACGCATTTCTCCGTCAGTTGTGGACGGATTTTCAAAATTCTTTTTTTATCCGAAAGAATATACTCCCGAGGTGGCCCCATATAAATTTTATCGAAATTGCTTTAGCGCTTTTTGAGAAACTGAACAAAAACGAAAAATACGCATATCTTGATGACGTTTTTGTGTTCTCCAAATGTTTAAATTCGACGTTCCATGTTATTGGGGTTTTTAGTTCTGAAGTAGAAGAAAATAATTTCGGAAGTCGGTGTCAAATATCGAAGAAATAAAATACAAACACCGACTTCCGAAATTAAAGTTATTTTTAAATTTTTAGTGTATTTTTTTTTGGAAGTCGGTTGTTTTTTTTTTTTGTAAAAAAGTTTTTTTATATTTTCGTTATCTTGTCAGCAAAGGCATTCGCATTGTGTGGGTATCAAATGAAAGGGTGATTTGATACCCACACAATAGGAATTCCTAAAAAGTGTGTGTGTACTTATGTACCTACGCACGTAAGAAGTTATACTTCTTTGGCGTAACAAGATAAAAAACCAAACTGTCACAAAGTTTACAAAAGGAAAACAATCATTCTTCATGAACCACTGACCATAGCTAACTTCAGGGTGTAGCTAACTTCAACCTGTGAATTTTGTGTGACAGCGATGCGCGCGCATCTTAAAATTTCACTCTCATCATTTTTTCATAACGCGCCTAAAGAAGTAGAACTTCAAAAATAAATAGACCGCCATCACTGGGAGTCCCTCATATTGGATTTAGAATGACGTCACTTAGCTTACTGTGTATTGTTATCCATACTAAACATGTATGCAAACTTTCAGCTCAATCAGAAACTGGGAAGTGGGTCAAATTTAACTTCAAAGTTTTCGGCGATCTATGTTACTTTTGCCTGACAACTCCAAATGATATTCCTAGTTCCTGTATTTCTAGTAGTAAAACTAGAAATACACGAAGTATTTTATGTTTGTAAGTATATTCTTTAATGGTTTGTTTTATTTTAAAGTGAATTGTAATTAGGGACCATGTGTCGTAATAACAATTAAGATAACCATAAAGACAATACCCATAGAGATATTAATAACGAAAGAGGTAATAGGCGATTTTGAAAAACAAAAAATTGGACCTCCCATACTAATTTTGATCAGCTGGTGACGACAACTTTGTGTCCATTTTTTTTTTGGGGAACTGGTTTCGACTTCCTGCATAAAGTTGTTCATTTCCATGGGCAGAAGTATTATCTAAAATATAACCACCTATTCCCGTTACACCCTGTTTGTGTTCCCTCCGTGGGCGACTTTCCTAGCATGATATAATATAAAAAAATCTTTTTTACAAAAAAAACAACCGACTTTAGTATTTGGAATTTAAACATACTCGTAATTGGAGGAAACCAAAACGTCATCTATGTACACATATTTTTTCGTTTTTGTTCAGTTTTTCAAAAAGCACTGAAGCAATTAAATAATTATATGGGACCACCTAGGAAGTAGAGGTGTGTAACTCTTTACGGAACCGACTCACTGATCCGGATCTTTAAAGTGATTCAAAAGATTGGTTCAGTAACTACGTTTCAAACGCATCATTTGTATCTGAATCATTACTTTGCTCCGTGCTCTTTCCGCGCGACGCGGCACTGAAAAGTGAGCGAGAGAGGGAGACTGAGACACACTGATTTACTTTACTACTGGACCGCGACTCGCGAGTGAGCGGGTGACATAATACAATCTATACAAGTCAGAAAGAGATACCAAATGACATGTGTATCACTCATACTTTCAGTTTTTCGTTGTCGTTATCCATGCACGTAAAAATGACCATTATGGCGCTTACATATCAAATACTTTATGATTGTTATTTGCTTATTTTTAATGTTTGCACTAACAAGCGTTTTAGCCAGCTGGTCACAAATTATCGAATAGCCGCCAGTCCTAAGCCTGGATAAAGTACGAAGGAAGATCTATTTTATTTATAATCTTAATTCTTCCTTAGTACATTTTGTACACTTAAAAAAAATACAATGCAACATTCGGCATTGTTTACATATAATTCTGACTCAGTAGTAAACGCTCTGTATTTCATATCATTCGTTTCGTTCTGTATTTTATATCATTTGAGCCGATGATCCAAATGATGCAAATGAAACATATCAGTGATTCGGATCATTTCAGTGATCCAGATGCAAATGTTCTAATCGCAAAAATGATACACTTTGCCCACGCCTACTAGGAAGTACACCCTTTCAAAAACAAAAAATCCAAATCGGTCCAGCCATCTTCGAGTAATCGGGGAACATACATAAAAAAAGGTTCCGACGAATTGAGAACCTCCTCCTTTTTGAAGTCGGTTAAAAATGTAGCACCACATCACCTGCTTAGTATACTTAAACTTGAAGGGGGGTCCTTCAAATACGGCCAGCATGTTCTTCCGAAGCAGTCATAATACGGAACGGTCTCGACGGCTTGAAGTCCACTGAGTTGATATGTCTCTTTCTAAAATCATCGTCATCCTAATTCCAACCGGAAGACGTCCACTGTTGGACAAAGGTCTTCCCCAAACGTCGCTATATCCTACCCGGTCCTGTGCATCCAACAGCCTCCACCAGGTCTACAGTTGGTCCACATTTTTTTTTTGTTGGGTTGGGCAATCATCCAATGACATCTCCCGCTCTGGGTGGAGCGCGAAGGCGTTTCAGACTCATACTGACTAAAACCCACCCCTGTTCTTTCCCTGCCCTGAGTGCCCAAGGGAGCGGTAACTCTGTTTCGAATTTATCCACAACCCCTGGGCAGGCATCGGCCATGACGGGCCCCGTCAAGATTGCTGACAACTCTTGTTCGGCGCGCGTGGAACACTACGCGCCGTCGACTCTCGGGCCTGGTGCTGATCGGACGGCGAGCTACCCATTACTCGCCGTCCGCAGGCCCGGGTACAGTTGGTCCACCTTTTGGGAAGTTTTCCTAGCATACTATTATAAAATGCAACAATCCCTCACCTGCTTAGTACACTTAAACTTGAAGGGGGGTCCCTCGAACACAGCCAGCGTGTTGTCTTCCGAAGCGGTCACGATTCGGAACGGTCTCGACGGCTTGAAGTCCACGGAGTTGATCGGCTTGGACTGACCGCTGATCTCTCCCACTGAAGTGCCCGTCTCGGACATGAATACGTGGCCGAATCTGGAATGATAGAGAAAGAATTTATTTAATTAATTACAACGGTTTAAAACTTAAACTAAGATTTTAAACAAAATACAAAAATCAAAACAGAAAAACTACTAAACATCAGATTTAAAAAATAAAAAGGGTCTCGAATCTCTTTCATAAATTCCTCTCACAGTACTTCTATCATGCCAATAAAATCTTCGTCCATTCATCCGCAAACAGATCGTTTGTTGGATTAGAATCCAAGAGATCATTAAGTGCAGCCAGATTGCGAGGTATTGTAACACGCGCACCAGTTAAATTAATTAACAATTAAATAAAAATAATAATAATTAATCAATTTTTGGCTGTTTTTTTTGCAACGTGAGTTTCGGTATCGGCTGAAAATCGTGTTTCTACGGACACTAAATATTAGTCATCAGATCATCAACATCCTTTTAATGCCCCCACTGCTGGGGCACAGGCTTCCTCTCTGTGAGATGGTGTGGGCCGGATTACGAAGCCCGCGGCTCAATGCGGGTTGGTGGAATCTCCGAATTTTTGGGTCTAGGACGTGCTCACGATGTTTTCCTTCACCGTTTTGAGAGCAGTGGTGATGAAATAATTTACACAAAGTAAAGCGCCTGCCTGAGTGATGAACTCACGACCTACAACTTGTAAGTTGCGGCCAATACTGCTCTTAAATATTAGTAGAAAGTAGGATTTAGTCTCTTCCAGCAGCTATAATCAGAAATTATACTACGAGAGCTTACTACCACGATAAAACACCGGCCAAGTGCGAGTCGGACTCGCGCACGAAGGGTGCCGTACCATTATATATAAAAACGGCAAAAAAAAATAATGTCTGTTGTATGGAAGCCCCACTTAAATTTTTTTTATTCTGTTTTTTAGTAATTTCTGTTACAGCGGCGACAGAAATACATCATCTTTGAAAATTTCAACTGTCTATCACGGTTCATGAGATACAACCTGGTGACAGACGGACAGACAGCGGATTCTTAGTAATAGGGTCCCGTTTTACCCTTTGGATATGGGACCCTAAAAGGTACTATATGTCCTAATCTTGGCCATAGTTTACCAAGAATGAAGAATTTCATGAATTAAAAAGAAGATGGGTCAATGACCGCTTTTACCATGCTAAAACGAACAAGGTATAGGTGATGATGACAAAAGGTCTCCAGTTTTCCGGCCTGTCATTCGGACCTAACTATGGTGTCTGTGTGTATGTATCATCATCATCATTTCAGCCGAAAGACGACGTCCACTGCAGGACATAAACCTCCCACAAGTGTCACCACAATGACCGATGTGTATGTATGTGTAGACCTAATTAGGCATACGATATTTTCGAAGTGATGTCATTCATACATACACACACATAAACTGAACCCTTTTTCCTAGAAACTACAAAATAATAATATTATATAAGGTAAGTTATTAATATAAGAAACGACAGAATCATTACATTTGTGATATTGTCTCCTCCAATTAAATTTATTTTAATTGTAATTTAATTTTAATGCTATTGATTATGTCTGTTGCGTGTTGTAATGTAATTTTATTTATTAATCTTCCAATTGTATTTTATTGCTTGCTGTTACTATAAATTGTTGTCAAATAAATCAAATTTATTGTTTTAATCGTAATAAATAATGTAAAATAATAATGTATAACCATAAATAGTGCATGAGGTGTTAACCTTTAATTAATTGTTACACTAACGAATGAATATATTACGAAAGAGTATATTGTAAATGTATTGTGTAAACAGTTGTTGGTTAACCAAATTACAATAAAAAAAAAATTACATTACTACATAATATAAAACCAAATCCCTCGCCGCGTCTGCCTGTCTGTCTGTTCGCGATAAGCTCAAAAACTACTGAACGGATTTTCATGCGGTTTCAACTTTAGACAGAGTGATTCATGAGGAAGATTTAGGTGTATAATTTGTACCCGTGCGAAGCTGAGCCGGGTCGCTAGTAATAATATAACTTTTATCAAAACCCTGCAACTCGCTTGTATAGATAATACTATATAAACACTTGTTAGTGCTCACCAAACCGTGTAACGACGGAGCTAATCAGTGCATTAGTTCTGTATCACAATACATTTTACATTTAACACGTTTTGAATTTCCGGTGTAAGTAACCTTGAACTATGGCAAAATATTTTAGTTTGAAACCTTGGAATACCAACTGCCATGATTCACGATTGGATTGGTACAATTTATTTATTTTTTCTTTACCCAGATGATTCTACTTTTCTAAACTAATATTTGTAACAAAGACGACAATCGTTTGTTCACTAAAATGGGAAAAAAAATATTTTCCAAACAAAGTCGATATCAAAAACAACCTAAGGCGCAGTTATACGACTTTTAATGGTTTTTAATTGAACATCACGTCTACACGACTAGTCTTATTTCTTTGAAAAAAATATATGGTACTCTACACTATTTCCGTCGTAATTTGATATGAGAATATTTGAAATTATATTTTTATAACATAGTGTAATTAATTTGTAAAATTATGTCTAACGCGGATAAAAAATTGAGAACCATTAAAAAACTATAAAGCGTATTTTTATGAAACCTGCACCATTTTAAAGATCATTTAATTATTTATAATTTAGTCTCAGTCTGTTTTATGTGTAATAAATTAATAATGCGTTTAATTTCGGACAGCGCTCCTTGATGGGCGAGTCCTATTACTGGGTGGACATACGACGCGTTACGTGAGCTCAGCGCAGAACACGCAAGCTAACCACTCAAGGTCGTTGGGAGCTAATAGCGCCTTAAAAGTTACAAACAAGTCACTTTTCAAGATGCAGTTAGTGGCATGAAATCTATGATTGAATTAAAATAACTGCCATATAAGAACCGATCCAATTTTAAAAATTGATACTACTTGTGTATAATTTTTATCTCTGAAAAATGCACGGGCCTTGTGATATGTCAAGGGAGAGATGTCGTTGGTCCCACAAAACATACTGAATCAGACTGCCATAAATCAATGCTAGCTGCAACGAATACTGCACTATACCTGTAATTATTAACGTTCACAATCGCAAAGCAAACATACCTCTCTCGACCTTCACCAACGGCAACCATGCGCTGATTGTCAGCACTCCACGCGATGTCCTTGATCGGACCTCCAATTGGCTGGAACTCATTCTTGAGGATGTGTTCCTTGTTCACCGTATCCCAAATGCGAATCTTGCCGGACGCGTCTGAAATGGAATTGTTTTCAATTTTAAACCAAGCTGCCACAGTCTGTGTTTCCTGATAACTACAACCTGGGAGTCTTTAAGTCAAGAGTGGAAATAGGTTATTTTTAGGACAGCGTGCTCCATCTTCAACTACATCGTCGCTTACCATCAGATGAGAAATAATGAGAATGAAATAGTGGTCAAACGGGAGCCTATCAATGATAAAAAAAAGCTTGGAAGCGCAATAGCATAGACTACAAAGATGGATGACCTTAAAATAGTGCTTGGTACAGACCATAGAAATATAAACAACAGAATTCTTTCTTATATCTATGGTACAGACAATCCTTATTTATAAAACTTATGCTTGATTTAAGTATTGATCAGTGGATTCTAAATTCGATTTCTCTATGGAAAATTTTGAATTAAGAACCTGTTATTCAGTGTTACTAATCACATGTTTTTTTTTTAATATGCCCTGGATATGCAAAGCCGTTAACTGGGAGTAGTGATGCAACTTGGCACTTTGGCAGAGATCTGCAGATATGAGAGACCAATAGTGGAATGCCATAGGCTGTATGGTATTGAGTGACATACACAATCGCCTGACTAATTTTGGCGGATTAGTCAGAGTTTAGACCCTTATAATATGCAGAATTTTTAACCGACTTCGAAAAAAGGAGGAGGTTCTATGTTCGACTGTATGTTTTTTTTTATTTATGTATGTCCACTGATTTCTCTGTCAGTTGTGGACAGATTTTCAAAATTCTTTTTTATCCGAAAGAGTATACACCAGAGGTGGTCCCATATAGATTTTATCGAAATTACTTCAGCGCTTTTTGAAAGATCAGTAAAACCAATACTCCAATTACGAGTACCTATGTTCAAATTCCATGTTCCATGTTATTAGGGTTATCAATTCAGGCGTAACTTTAATATTTAGTTTTAGTTACAACCAAAAAGTGAAAAATAAAGACCTTTTTTACAAAAAATACAACGAACTTCCAAAAATTAAAATACAATAATAAAAATTAAAAAAGTCAGTGTTTGTATTTTATTTCTTCGTTATTTGACACCGACCTCCGAAATTAAAGTTATTTTTCAATTTTCATTAGCGTATTTTCATTTTTGGAAGTCGGTAGTATTTTTTGTAAAAAAGTTTTCTTATACCTTGGGCAGAAGCAGTATCTCAAATATGACCACCCCATTTCCGTTGCAATCTGTATAAAGTATAAACGAATAATAATAATCTTTTATTTCCAAAAATTACACATATGTTACATTTTTAAGAGAAACAACATACTGTCGTAAATTATTAGCTAGTAGATAACAATGGTTCAAATATCTATAATAGCATCCGCTGTCGAACTAGGTTAGGACCTGTATTTCGGCATACGGCGCCACTCCCCGAAATATCAGAAATTAAACTAGCTTATACTATTTTACACAAAAATCAAGATAGAAATAAATGTGAAATAAATGGTGTGTGAAGTATAAACGAATGTGAGATTAAGATCAGGAAGTCTATTCATCTAAAACACTTCAACAAGACCAGTCATTTCTACAACGACCGGTTCTGCCCTGATTCAGCAGATTCCTAACCCACTACCTACTACATCTTCCAAGTTTTCTTCAAATATTCACCTGATAATAGGGTTATTTCCTGGGTATAAAATGTTCCTTCCCTGTCTGAGTGCCCAGGGGTGCGGTAACTCATTTTAAGAATTTATCTGCCACCCCTAGGCATGCAGGCACCGGCCACGATGGGCCCCGTCAGTGGTAGTCCAGAGGTTAGATAAACAAAAAATATTGTACACGTATGTTTTGCTTTACCAAACCAATATAAAATGACAAAGATAAAACGCATCAAAGTTCAGAAGTGGGGGCTCGTTACGTCACTTTGTGGTAAAAAGTGTCGCACAGCGTGATGTCATGCGAAATTTCAAGGTACGTGAAAAAATCATCATCATCTCAGCCTTTTAACGTCCCCACTGCTGGGGCACAGGCCTCCTCTTCGTGAGAGGGTGCGGGCCGAAATCCACCACGCGGGCCCAATGCGGATTGGTCGGAATGTCACATGTCTTCGAATTTTTGGTTCTGGGACATGCCGGTTTCCTCACGATGTGTTCCTTCACCGTTTTGAGAGCAGTGGTGATGTAATAATTTACACAAAGTAAAGCGCCTGCCTTTTTTTTTTGTGGGGTGGGAAATCATCCAATGACTTCTCCCGCTCTGGGTGGAGCGGGAGGGCTTGTCAGACTCTTACTGACTAAAACCCACCCCTGTTCCTTCGCTGCCTGAGTGCCCAGGGGTGCGGTAACTCATTTTCAGAATTTATCCGCTACCCCTAGGCATAAAGCGCCTGCCTTGGTTTGAACTCACGACCTACAACTTGTAAGTCGCGGCCAATACCACTGGGCCACCACTGCTCAATCAAAATTTTAAAGAAAAAATACGTGTCACACATTTTTTGGTAATGTAACTGACGGATTAATTCGATTTTTTATGAAACTACCCTATCGTTATTCTACTATAAATACTAGACTTTTAATACGACAAGAATATTTTCGTATTTATTTTTGCTGCCTACAGTCCCATTTCAAAGCCAAGCATTATCGTAAAACGTTTTATAATACTTGTTTATCAGATAATATGAGCAGGCGAGTTATTGATTAATAGCTATACTACTGAGAAACATTGCAAATCCGCATATCTTTACAATGAGTTAGTGGGACATTGATAAATTTGTATGTAAATAAATAAGTCTTTGAGTTCGACTCACGCCCTTCAGGGATCCCCTTCTTTCAAGAAAGATCCCCTTCTTTCAAGGTCACGGGAGAGTGAAAAAACCGCCGCGGTCCTGGCATAGCCAAATAATGGAACATTCATTTTAATCGGTTGAATTTTGACACACCCTCTCGCTCCACCCAGAGTGGGAGAGGTCATCGGATGAGTTCCCACACACACTCAAAAAAAAAGGGTCAGGATCGCCTGACTTTCGTCAGAGACGAGAAAAAACTGGCCAAGTGCCGTACCAAGTATTGGTATTTGTTAGTAAAGTATACGTAATAATAAATATTATCAGCAAATTCAAGTTCATAGGTCAATGGGAAGTTAAAAAATTCTTCGTAACAAAATTTTTTGACAGACGACCGACGGACAGACAGACGGACACGTGAGTGACAACAATACGGTACGGTACCCTAAAAAAAAGTTCAAGATCGCCTGACTTTCGTCAGAGACCAGAAAAAAGGTCGTCGGATATTTTGAGTGAAAGTTGTGCGCTGTTTCGAGGTAGTAATGTAGGAATGTCCAAACCTGGACCTGAGTGGTTTTTTTGGGGATGGGAAATCATCCTATGACTTCTTCCGCTCTAGGGTGGAGCGGAAGGGCGTGTCAGACTCTTACTGACTAAAACCCACCCCTGTTCCTCCGTGCCCTGAATGCCCAGGGGCGAGGTAACTCTTTCAAATTTATCCTCAACCCCCGGGCAGGGACCTGAGTGTCCTGAGTGGGTTAACAGAGTGGAAGACGCTGAAACCAGCTTGACAGCAACACAACATATTATTCAAACAAAGTCAAGGCTTTATTTTGTTGTTGATTGAATAACAAATTCGTCTAATATTATAAATGCGAGTAGGTTTGTTTGTTACCTTTTCACGGCTAAACCAATGAACCGATCATCATGAAATTTTGCATAAATACTTTGTCATGTAAACAGAAAAGGACCTAAGGAGGTACACATATTTATATGTAGGACACCCTATGTCCTTTCATCCAAAAAACGTGATGTTCCCAAGGGATAGAATAATAACCTTGTTTACAATAATGAAAAAGGACTTATGGAGGTATATGTATAAAATATGTAGGATACCCTATTGTTGTGGAGGTCAGATAGGCAATCGCTCCATGTAAAATACTGGTATTCAGCTGCATCCGGTTACATTGGAAGCCGACCTCAAGATAGTTGGGAAAAGGCTAGGCAGATGATGATGACCCTATGTCCTTTCATCCAAAAAAAACGTAGTGTTCCCAAGGGATAGAATAATAAACTTGTTTACATTAATGTCATTTTGACTCACAGCTTACATTATGTTTCAAGACCATCCACGTTAAAAGGAAAAACGCCATATTCGTATTTAAATGACACAGATGACCATAAGAAAACCGCCTCAGCATTTACATGTGTATGTAGGTGAACCACACATGATTTTACGATGTTATCACACGCAAAATTGCGTGCATCGACGTACTAAACCCCAGTAATCGGATCGACGAGAAATCTTTATCGTAGGACGGGCCCAGATTGTCTAACGCGATTTTGTATCATCTATTTTTGTCCCGGTCAATGGCAATAGGCTCGCCCCGTATCAATCATCAGCCTAGACATCTATATATACCCTATCTGGTGATCTGGTTTCCGCACTCAGTCACTCATCAGGGGGGCCATTGTCCACTGCCTAACCTTTTCCCAACTATGTTTGGGTCGTCGTCGCAACATCGCAAATTTGCGTCATGGACTCCTGGAACCATCCTGCCTCCTTGTCGATATCGACAGGTCTGTCTGGTGAGTCTAACCAGGCCTGCACAATTGAGGCTACCAGATGGGCCTCCCACTTCAGTTGTTTGAGAGCCCAACGCGGGCCATCCTCAGCCCTGACTCCTACTTGAGTTCGGCCAATCGAGGTCTGGGCGGAGACATTCAATCGAATGTATCGATAACGTCTCCACCTCCTCCAAGACACGCCAGTCCTGAACAATGCGTGCGACAACGGGGCTAGCAAACGATTAGAGCGGTTGCGCATTACGTTCGATACATATTCGTCAAAATACAGATCTATAGAAAACCGAACTCGGATCGGTAGTGCGTAACCTACCTACCATACAAATTGTTCTACGACCACGCCGGACCGTCTTTTCACAGATAATTATCGGATAAGTATCGGACGTAGTGTGTAACCGCTCTAAGTCTACAATAGACCCACCCTGCTGCCGCACACATGTCTGGACAGATCCTCGATGGAGCGACTGCCTATACTGAGTAAACGATATCCCTTGGCAAGGCTGGTGTCCGATTTTCAAATATCTCACCACTTGTAATGTAATGATTGTCGCAGATCATTAAATGGCAAGTGGTACTAACGATTTTACGTGCTTGTCGAGAAACGAAGGAGTGTCAGTGTGAAAAGGATGATCACATATCCACGGACCGACCATGGCAAGGATACCACAAGGAACTTAAAGTAACTGCTGAAATGCATCTAGTAGGTACCTACGGCGCACCCCGTGAAGTTACTTCTATTACCACATTGCTGGCTGGCAAGTATCTTTACCACGCCATTAGCTATTCTAGTATACTTCGAACCGATACAAGAGACAGATCTAAAGGTTGAAACCACCTCCACATATAACCGCCCTGCATATTTGGCGTCGTTTCCCCGGTCGTGACGGATTGCCGTCCCATCTGACTATGAGAGTGAAGGAACAGACATGCACCTATGTTTGCGCACACGCTTGTTCACTATAATATCTCTCGCGTACTTGGCTAATCTATGGTGAGATTGGCCACCGAAATCGAAATTCGGTCGGGAGGATTAAATTTGGCGTGATTTTATTTATTTATTTATTCAAAATCACGTAAATAACACCTTAACAGCTTTAACGACTTACGGCGCCCCTGTGGACTCAGGGCAGGGAAGGAACAGGGGTGGGTTTTAGTCAGAGAGTCTGACACGCCCTCCCGCTCCACCCTAGAGCGAGAGATGGATGTCATTGGATGATTTCCCACTCCACAAAAAAAAAACAGCTATAACGCCAAAGCAATGTTACTGTCACAAAATAGAATTTAAAATACCAATGAAAAAACAATTAAATTACAGTTAAAATACCAATCGGAAATACAATTCAAAATTAAATTAAAAATGCGAATATAAATAGATATCAGGACATCTTCCGGTAGATATAATTAGCCAAGAATATCTTATAAAGTGTCAACATAGTGTAGAAATTCGGATCTTGGTAAATACAAAACGAACGGAGTTTCGTAGTTTAATTCTGGAGTGATCCGCGAGTCGGCTGGCTTGGCGCCAAGGAGTGCTATTATACGAGAAATCATAAATGTTTTAGTTAAGACTGTTTTCATAATCCTGGTGATGGCATACGACCTACAGGTTTTGGAGAAGTATTACATAAAGAATGCGGTTTTATTGTTGTTTCATTATTACTTTTACCTGAATGCCCCAGAAGGAGGGTAATTCTTTTCGAGAGTATGTATGTATGTACGAAGCACATATGATTGTATTCTATTTTTTTGGCACGCCCTTTAGTCTAAACGGCTGGATAGATTTCAGTGACGTATCATTAGATTGTTTCTAACATCCGAAGTGACATAGGCTATGCGAATTTAAAAAAAAAATACAACCGACTTCCATAGATAACAAATACTAAAAAATGCAAAATAACTTTAATTTCGGCATTGGGTGTTTCTAGTTTGGTGTCTTCGTTATTTGACACCGACTTCCGAAATTAAAGTTTATTTAGTATTTGTTATCTATGGAAGTCGGTTGTATTTTTTTTTTTGTAAAAAGTTTTTTATTTTTCACTTTTTAGTTGTTGTAATTAGAAAACTAAATTAATAGTAAAGTTATGCCCGAATTGATAGCCCTAAAAATAGGGAATTTGAACACAGTTGGTGAAATTAGGGTGTATCAGGGAGAACTGTACGAATCTTTATACCCCTTTAGAGCGTATCAGCGTGATGTAATGTAGTGAAGTGGTGAAAACAATATACAGACATGCGATTGCAGCAATTCTGGAAGGTTTGCTATAATTTATTGAAGAGTTCCATTGTGTATCTCCGAAGTTATTTATCAGATCTTCACCAAATTAAAATGGGACCACATGTGAAGCACCAGCTTTCAAATAAAAAAAATCATAAAAAAGTAAAAAGTTATGAGGTTAACACACATAAAAAATAAATAAAAATACAGTCGAATTGAGAACCTCTTCCTTTTTAACCGACTTTCGAATGTATGTCCGCCGATTTCTCCGTCAGTTGTGGAACGATTTTCAAAATTCTTTTTTATCCGAAAGAATATACTCCCGAGGTGGTCCCATAGAATTTTTATCGAAATTGCTTAAGCGCTTTTTGAGAAACTGAACAAAAATGAAAAATACGTTTACCTCGATGACGTTTTGGTGTACTCCAAATGTTTAAATTCCACGTTCCATGTTATTGGGGTTTTTACTTATAGAGTATAACAACTAAAAAGTGAAAAATATTCAAAAAAAATACACTAGAAATTAAAAAATAACTTTTATTTCAGAAGTCGGTGTCAAATAACGAAGAAGTAAATTACAAACACCGACTTCCGAAATAAAAGTTATTTTTTAATTTTTAGTACTTATATTTTTTTTGAAAGTCGGTTGTTTTTTTTTGTAAAAAAGTTTTTTTTTTTAAGTCGGTTAAAAATAGCGGCCGCCATTAGGTAAGTGTGTAGTCGTTTTTTTTTTGACATGGTCATGTGGCATATCGAAAATAAAGGGCTTGAGGAGATGATTTCAAAAACGTAACTCACTAGCTTCTGCCAGCGGCTACGCCCGCTTGGAATTAGAACTTCCCCTATTATAAATTTTATTATAGTCTATATCTGCTATTTCAGACTAATCTATCTCTGTGCCAAATTTCATCCAGATCGTTCAGCCGTTCTGGTGTGATTGAGTAACAAACATTCATCCAAACTTTCACATTTATAATATTAGTTGGATTAAAATGTAATTTTTTTTCAAAAATGTAATATTATGTGCCAGGTTTTTGTGCGAGCTATGCCAGGCACAAGCCCGTTGCGGCTTCTACTTCTTCGTCGTATCCATGATTCCAATTTAAAAGTGCATAAGGTGGAAGCGCCAGGGTAGCCCGCGAAATTCAATATTTTTACGTTTTTGCAATGTGCAGGTAACTGATATGATTCGCGGCCGTAGCAAGTACGTACTTATATAACTGTAATCATTAAAATCAATATAACTCTCAGTTGGAATTGATACTAAATGTCATGATTTCATGAAATTACTACATTTGACAACAATTCTAACTGAAAGAGTTGTATTGATGATTTTAATGATTATAATTATATAAATAAATACTTGAGACTTGACCAAGATACAACTTGACACTGACCTGCAAATTGCAAAAAACTTAAGAAAATTTGAATTTCGCGGGCTACCCTGGCGCTGTCGACAGCGTTAACATTTAAGTCGTAAAGGTCCTTCAGAGTGAATGAGTTGTAGCAAAGAGAAGCACGACAAGAGATGAGGCATTGATTGGGCAGCTCCGCAATCGCATTGCTGCTGCAGTGTTTGTAACTTTTGATGTTCAGAATGGCACCGCTTTAACGCTGAACAGTTTAATTTGAGACGGAGAGAAACATAATAGTACAACTATTTTCTTATGCCTAGGGATAGCGGATAAATTCTTAACAGAGTTACCGCACCCCTGGGCACTCAGGCAGGGAACGAACAGGGGTAGGTTTTAGTCAGTAAGTCTGACACGCCCTCCCGCTCCACCGAGAGCGGGAGATTTCATTGGATGATTTCCCAACCCGGCAAAAAAAAAAGGACAAATTCTTAACAGAGTTACCGCATCCCTGGGCACTCAGGCAGGGAAGGAACAGGGGTGGGTTTTAGTCAGTAAGAGTCTGACACGCCCTCCCGCTCCACCTAGAGTGGGAGATGTCATTGGATGATTTCTCACCCCGGCAAAAAAAAACAAAGGACAAATTCTTAACAGAGTTACCGCACCCCTGGGCACTCAGGCAGGGAAGGAACAGGGGTAGGTTTTAGTCAGTAAGACTCTGACACGCCCTCCCGCTCCACCTAGAGTAGATGTCATTGGATGATTTCCCAACCCACAAAAAAAAAACTGTTTTCTTACTGTCCCTTGGCAATCTTGGAATACAAACGAATGCTAATTGCCCATGTCCATGTCAAAAATTGTTATAAGTTCGTAAATAAAGGCTATTTGAATTGAAATGAACTTTACCCAAATGATACCCGATCAATTCTTTCATAACTGATGATCTAAGCACCGACTTCATTCGTGCATTTCACTCGCAATTTCGCAACGAAATTCCTAACAGGTCGACTATGTAATAGAGACGTAGCTACATCTATGTTTTCCAGACATATCTAGTACATTCCACGTTCTATCTAGGCAGTAGTCATACCGCTGCAATCTTCCGTTACAAATCTGCAATACTTTGATAAAATCGCAAACCTGAATCGATTTTAATCGCACGCCATTTTCAAACATGTTATCAGTGCCTGCAGTCTCGACATTGATTGCGAACGCTATGTCCTAACGATCGGTCGCTACGTCGGATAAATAATTGATTTTCTTGAAATATGTACAGAGACCAGCAGATCAGTTGATCAGTTTTCATGAAAAATAGTGCTTGCATGTTAAAATTTACGCCGTCTCTGTACATATTTCAAGAAAATCAATTATTTTTCCGACGTAGCGACCAATCGTTAGGACGTAGCGATCGCTATCAATGTCGAGACAGCAGGCCCTGGGCCTGCAGTCTCGACATTCGACTTCAGATTCCGATAGCGAAACTTTCGTTAGCTACCGATCGCTTAACTAACCGTTAAAAAGCTACCTCATTTGTGAGGAAATTTTTTAGATCTAACCTGAAAAAATAATTGATTTTCTGGAAATATGTACAGAGACGACGTAAATTTTAACTTGCAAAAGTGCTATTTTTCATGAAAACTAATAATTTATTTAAATTTTGATGAGTAACTTTTACCGCTTGTAACAATTAAATTAACTTATCAAGATATCAAAAGACATAAATGTTAGCGTCCTTGCATTATTAATTTTTTAGCGAACGAATTCGGTCGTTACGCAATCGTTGAATATGTCGAGACGGCAGGCCCGACGCATTAAATTTCATTACTTGCGATATTGCATTATTTTTACCAAGAAAAAGAATGGAATATACAATGTCTTATCAAAGGGCAATGTCTTGGAAGTAACCTTTAGCTGAACTATAGGATTGGAATGTAAGTTTTGTATCCAGAGTTGCCCGTTTATAATGTCAGCTTGTTACAAGCCTCTTCTGATACAGAGAAGGCAGGAACACTAACTTCCATGGTTGCTCAAGGAGGGTTTGCGATTTCAGAGCTTTTTAATCAAACTAATATTATAAAGGCGAAACTTTGTGTGTGTGTGTGTGTGTATGTTCGTTTCTTCTTCACGCTCAAACGGCTGGACCGATTTAGATGAAATTTGGTATGTAGATAGCTTATACCCTTGATTAACACATAGGCTACTTTTTATCCCGGTCTACGCGGGTGAAACCGCGGGGCGCAGCTGGTGTCTTTATAAATCCAGCCTTATTACGTATCTTTTAATAGCAAAGCGATAACGATCTTTGCGCAATAATTGCTCTTCAATCGCAAATCCGTCACATAGCAATTTGTCGACAATGCTGCCTATATGGAACAATCAATGAACGAAAAATCTTTTTATAATTCTTTAAAACACTGAATTATAGTCTGTTACGGTACACACAGTTTATTCTAATGATTACACGACACACGACGTAGTCTATGTATCTAGAATGTGGTTTCCGTACTTAGTCCATCGTGAACTATTACGTACGTGCACACGACGTTGTTGAGTTTATTGAAAAATCTTCGAATTGAAACCTAATTTGCACTTAGCAGACAGCGAGCGATCAGGAGGAACTCTTGGCTAAAGTAAAGGCTCAATTACATCTTCAGATTTCAAGGAACCCGATTTAGGAAACAGGAAGGTGTAATAGCAGTTGGAGCAGTTAGTGTCCGATTTAGTGAGATTGAAAGGTCCCGATTTGACTTCCTAAATTGTGTACGATTTAGGATAGTGTAATCGCATGACTCCGATTTAGAGCTAAGTGTTGCCAATTTGGCGACTTTGTCGCTACAAATGGGCTATTAGTATTTTTATATGTGTTCAAAATAAAATAAAATTTCCCAAGGTCCCTTTCCCAGAAAAATTAATCTGAGTCCGCTCTTTTTCTTTTTTGGTCCGCTCCTGGTAGAATCCGTTTTAGAGACTTTCTAGCTACTTTTGATATTCTGTCTAGGGGCTTGAATTTGTAAGAGTTTAATCGCTAGCTTCCTACTTCCTAGTAAGCTTGTTCCTAAATTGGGTCCCTTGAAATCGGAAGGTGTAATTGAGCCTTAACAACAGCCACACGGGTCGATCTATCGACCGGACGACGATCGGACATTGGTCCATCGATGCGTGACCATCTTTACATACCGAGAAAAGCACGTGCAGCCGTTGGTCCCGGCTGTCAATCGTGGATCTTTGACAGTCGTTACGGGTCGTCAGAAGCCCGCAAGTCTGACAATCAGTCTTACCAAGCGGTATCGTATTACCCAGAAATTGGGTTGTGGAGGTCAGATAGGCAGTCGCACCATGTAAAATACTGGTATTCAGCTGCATCCGGTTAGACTTGAAGCCGACTCCAAGATAGTTGGGAAAAGGCTAGGCAGATGATGTAACAGCAAGCGATCAGGAATCGATTTTATAGATAATACCGATTTTTATGACGTTAAGCCATTGATTGCGCGATAACTGCACGATGATAGCTGATCACTATTTCATACGTAAACAGCCTGCAGGTTTAATTACTATGTTTACCTTCACCGATGTCTAAGATAAACTCCAAAGAAAAAAGTCGCATTTAGTACTTTACCCTGATTCTAACCCACAACCTCATGGTTGAGAGGCGATTTCTTAACCACAGGGCCATCACGATAACAGACAGAGTCGCCCATTTATTAAAATAAAACTATTAAATTAAAGAACGGTAAAACTACAACAAAAGAGTCGAGATCTAAATAATCTATCACACAGCAACTACATAAAAAAAGTCTGTAAGAACATCAAACTCAGTCAAAGAGAAAATTGAGCTAAAAACCTTGGCAGCAATCTAGAATTAATTATTACCACAAAAAAAAAAGTATACAACCGGGAGTTCTTTCACCTTGCATTTTTAAATGAGACAATTTGTTTATTATCTAACGACTCGGTAACAAGTTAACGAATCGTTACAGATTTTGGCAGCCGAGTCGTTTGTTTGACGAGCAGTTCTTACCTATGCCACAATAGTTGATCGTAAAATTGTTATGGGACGTGCGAAGCTGGGTGATAAATGACTTTTGAGAACAAATAGCTTGTAATTTGCGAATTTGTTCTATTGTTTCAACATAACATCGTGCGTTTTACTAGTGATCCTGAAGTGGAAAGCACATCCATTTCGCAAGTTATAAGTCCCATGGCACAGGAGAGACGAGCCTATCACCAGAAACCGGGCAGAAATCTAGACTCAGGGTAGCTACGTACTACCCAGGGGTCGCAGATCGGCCCAGGATTCGCAGATCCACACGGGGGTCAGATAAATTCCAAGCAGAGTTATCGCGCCCCTGGGCACTTATGCAACTCTAGGAACAGGGGTGGGTTTTAGTCAGTAAAAGTCTGACACGCCCTCCCGCTCCACCCAGAGCGGGAGAAGTCATTGGATGAGTTCCCACCACAAAAAAAAAGGGTAGCTACGTAGCTACTCTGCTTGCTCGCCGTCCGATAAGGACTAGCCCCCTAGCTTAGTCGAATAACTTTTATAATAGCGCTAACGCTGTCACGTGACTCACGCCCAGTAATGTCGTTGCCATACATTTTGCACGAAGCGTTAGCGTTAACGTTAACAGAAAAGTATTTTGTCTAAAGGCTCAGGCCCGGGTCGACGGCACATTGTGTTCCACGCGGGCCGATGCCTACAAGGGCCGTGTTCGAAAGAGTTATTGCGGCCCTGGATGTGTTCCGGGCAACTGAAGGAACACGAGTGGGTTTTAGTCAGTAAGAGTCTGAAACGCCCTCCCGCTCCACCCAGGGCGGGAGAAGTCAGCTGATGATTTCCCACCCTCGAAAATACTTTGGACCCAGAAGCTGGCCACATTAATTGCAGCGTCAGTAACGTTCATCAGGGTCTCCATAGTGCAGGTGTATGGACACTTGGGGCTATGTTCTGGACAGGGGCACCCACTCACAATGGGTTGCTAATGGGTCTATAAAAATACTTTGGACCCAGAAGCTGGCCACATTAATTGCAGCGTCAGTAACGTTCATCAGGGTCTCCATAGTGCAGGTGTATGGACACTTGGGGCATTCCAGTATGTGAGTTATGTTCTGGACAGGGGCACCCCACTCACAATGGGTTGCTAACGGGTCTATAAAAATCCCATTTTGCCAAGTTTTTATTTGTAACGACCTAGATGCGCAACCAATTGAGTGTTTTCCATAAAGGCCACTGGAGTTTCAGGCCGGGTGGCAGGTGCTCCTGGGGTTTCAAGAAGTCAGAGGGGTGGTTAGGGTGGAATGGAAAAACATGCTAACACTTTTCTCAACCCGGATGATCGAAGAGGCGACGAGGATTTTTTTGTTCGAAAGGGGTTTATTCCGAAATGGAAATTTCATACAGATCTTATGAAGATTTTTGGAGATAGACAGCGGAACTCTTCAATAACTAACAGAAAATGACTCGCGATTACTGCAATCGTTTGTCTATGTATTGTTAAAGGCTCAATTACACTATCCAATTTCAAGGGAGCCAATTTAGGAACGTTCAATCTAACGAGGAAGTTGCAAGCTAGCGATCACTTTACACTAAATTGGACTCGTAACTGCTATTACACCTTCCGATTTCCTAAATTGGCTCCCTTGAAATTGGATAGTGTAATTGAGCCTTAACACAATTTAATTAGGAACCACAACTAAAAAGTGAAAAAAAAAAAAACTTTTTTAAGAAGTCGGTGTCAAAAAAGGAAGAAATAAAACCAGAAACACCAACACTTTATTTTGCACTATTTTTTTTTATTTTTTTTGAAGTCGGTTCTAATTTTTGTAAAAAAGTTTTTTTTTTATAATCACGGTGTTCGTGGCTAAAGCGACTCGGCGACTAACTACGGTCACAGTCGCAGATTTTGAGTTTGAGTCATCGTGGTGAAAGGAATAGTCAGCTAGACACTGCGTTACTGAGTGCTAGGGTGCGCTAGGCTCCTTTCATGCCCCTTGTATGATTGACACATAGACAGACATACTGATACATACTGGTTGGACAAAATTTGAGTCAAAATGGACCCGAAAAAAAGAAGTCGCCAGATTTGCGACTGATTTTAGGCTTCGCTAGTCAGTTTGCGATAGATTGGTCGCTCTTCTGTGATTCATATCGAACGGGACGCTTTCGTGACATAGAAAGCACGTTAATAATTCAATCTCTCGCGTAAAACTTCACAATCCCAATGATCCACCTACTAATATTATAAATGCGAAAGTTTGGATTTTGTTGCTCAATCATGCCAGAACAGCTGAACGGATCTAGATGAAATTTGACACAGAGATAGATTATAATCTTGAATAGCACATAGGCTGGCATTTATGATGGGGGAAGTACTAATTCCACGCGGGCGAAGGCGCTGGCAGAAGCTAGTGCAACAATATTCATCGCGCTATTTATGCAACTGGGTCTATCCCAGTTGCATAAATAGCGTGGGCAATAAGCCTGCTAGGTTCAAATATTTATGCACCCGGAATAGACGTGGGCATTAAGCCTGCTAGGTTCAAATATTTATGCAACCGGAGTAGACGTGGGCAATAAGCCTGCTAGATTCAAATATTTATGCAACCAGAAAAGACGTGGGAAATAAGTCTGCTAGGTTAAAATATTTATGCAATCGGAATAGACGTGGGCAATAAGCCTGCTAGGTTCAAATATTTATGCAACCGGAAAAAAGGTGGGCAATAATCCTGCTAGGTTCAAATGGGATTGGGCGGGTCACGTCGGCCGCATGCATGATGACCGCTGGGCAAAAGTCCCCACGAAATTGATGCCACAGGATGGACGGCGTCGCCGAGGCCGGCCCAGAAAGCGGTGGTGAGATGACCTGGATGGCGCACCTCGAAGGCTGGTTCGAGGTCACGTAGGAAAAGAGCGTCGGGAAACTTATAAGATAGCTATAACTATAATCCTTCAACCTTCAAAGAAAGAGCGAACAGGCATCTTCTGGGCTTGCTGGTTCCATCGTGGACTTCATCCATGTCTTTCCATCACAGGAGATCAAGGTCAAGAGCGGGCTCATTGCCAAATAATAAAACAATAACATGCCAAGAGTCGATTTACAAGAACGCACAAATGTAGATCATTAGGACAATTAAAATAAAGATACCGAACCACAGTACAACAGCTTGTCAGGTGCCTTTCAAAGAGAATGTTTACCCAATAAGGAAAAAGTTGAAAGTGTTTTTCATTAAGAGTCTTAGGGCTTGTCCACATCTGGCGAATACTTAGGTGTGCCTTTATCAGTTTGTGATATAATGAGTCATATTCATAGCATGAACAAGATAAATATTGAGGACTTTGTAAATAATGAGTCACTATCAGTTATTAGATACACAACTTTGTTTCATTGCTATGCCATTTGAAGCCAATGCAAAGTTAGGAATTAGGAAGATAGAAAGTCATATAGATTGCATTAAATGGGTATTTTACTTCCTACTTAATACTAATATTATTATTATAAATGAGAAAGAATCAAAATTTATTATTTATAATTTACTAACAGGTGTGCAAATATACATATATTACATGCAAATGTCAAATATTATTCATCGTTAATTATCCATTACAAATTTTAATATTAATAGTTAGTACATCTTTATAAAAAAATTTCACATAGAGAATGATTTACATTGTCTATATCTGTCTGTTAACTCTTCACGTCTGACAGGATTTGGATGAAACTTAGCAAATAAATAGATAAATCATGTCCTGGAATGGGACATACTTTTCATCCCAGGAGTATGTTCCCTGTGGATATTTTTTACTTTCACATTAGCCAAGTCGTTGGCAGAAGCTTGTATTATAAATAAAATTAAATAATTATGGAAACTGAAGAGAACGGAAATCGGGCTCAGAGCCCTAAAATTCATTACTACTGGGCAGATGTCTGGAAAATTTAATAATACTGGACCGATGCCTAGAAGATTCATTACTACTGAGGCAATGACTGGAAGCCTCATTACTTCTAGGTTGATGCCTGGAAAATTCATTACTACTGGGTCGATGCCTGGAAAGATTCATTACTACTGTTTCAGTGCCTGGAAGGTGAATCCAAGAAAGTTAGGAAAACATTAGGCAGATTGATATAAGATGTTTTTTTTTGTGGGGTGGGAAATCATCCAATGACTTCTCCCACTCTGGGTGGAATGGGAGAGCTGTCAGACTTTTACTGATTAAAACCCACCCCTGTTTCTTCCTTGCCTGAGTGCCCAGGGGCGCGGTAAATCTGTTTCGAATTTATCCACGACCAAGATATTGACACTGACATTGAGTTTGGTAAGTATGTAGAACCTTTAATGAGATTAAAAGAAAACCTGTAAATTAGGTACAGACAGATATAGTGTTCAGACCTAAAATAAGGCTTCCATTTATGTGCTTTGTTCTCAAGAATAAGTAAATTATAGTCAAGCTGAAGAATTATAATCAAACCATTTTTCATCATGTATTTAATTTAGTACACTTATATAGAAATCGTTATGTTTACATCTCATTTTCATCTCATGGATAGAATTAGGAATGAGTATATAAGAGGAAGTCTGAAAGTGGCACCGCTAACTGAAAAGTTGTGTGGAAATTGGTTGTCGTGGTATGGGCATGTGATGCGGAGGAATGAAGAAAATGTTGTGACGAAAGTCTTAAGAGTAGAGGAAGGCCGAAGAAACGACGGTTAGACTGTGTGAAAGAGGATATGTGTAAAAAGGGGGTGACGACAGAGATGACGACTAATAGAGGAGTATGGAAGAAAAAGAAATGTTGCGCCGACCCCAAATAAATTTGGATAAGGGCAGGGGAATGATGATATGTTTACATCTCATTTGCAATCTTTTTTTGGGCGGGAAATCATTAAATAACTAAAAAGGGTGTGTCAAACTTTTGTTGTCTAAAACCCACCTGTTTCGTTCAGTTGCCTGTGCCAGGGTTGCGGTGACCCTTTCAAACATTCCAGTGATCCTGGCAGATTCTAAGACTGGGCTACTACTGAGGTATTATTAGAATAGAATAGAATACTCTTTATTATGTACACCATATAAATTACAAAAGAAATATGAAGAAAACATTACATAGGGTGACACAATGGGCCAACCCAATAAAACATTCCCTGAATATAGAATAGTTAATCAACTCCATGCCTACAATGAGTGAACAATCTGTAGATTCTTTTCTACAACTTAGACATCATATAACCTTACTTATATAAATCAGACCTCGTTTGAGTATGAAATGCCTAAAACTCACATTTGCTACAAGCAGGAGAAAGTTATGAATTTGTTAAATAGTCAAAATTCTAAGTGAAAGTCTATAAACATTTATGTAGAATTCATATCACTTATAATTAAGTGTCACTGACCTTCGTGAAAATAGAATTTCATTTAACTTTAGGTATAGCAACTGAGATGATCAAGTTTTTAGTAAATTACTGATCAGTAAAGCATGTTTATGACTATTAGTAGAATTGAGTAAACAAATAAAACACATAATGAGGAAAACTGCCCCAAATATGTACCTACATGAATGCTAGAAATAAGTGTATCACAAAATAATATGAGTTATGACTAATGAGTTTTTACGTCATTTATTTATGACTTAATAGGAAGGTGCTAGGCTAAATGAGGAAGAGCATTCCTATGCCCATAACTTAAAAAAAAAAATAAAGCGCTTGGCAGCAACAAGTTTCACATTCTAGACTAGATTCATTCAAAATCGTTAATCAAGGAATGCATAACCTTACCTCCTGAAGAAATGTAGAATCCACTCGGAGAGTATTTCGCGACATTCACTTGGCAAGAATGCTCAGTGTATGTATCCGCGATCGCGGGGTTCTCAATATCTCGTATGATAACGGAATTGCCATTGGTATACAGGAAGTTTCTGCCCTTCGGATCGCCGCCTAAAACTAACGGTGTACCTCTCTGGGTCCTCGGTAAAGCCGCCCAAGTATATTCTGCGGACACAAAACCACACTGTAAAACCACTGATCACTATTATTTTCATACACAAGACTGGTTTATCATCATGTTTCACCCACTAGATACAACTACCATGCTGCCCCGTAAAAGAATCAAATTAGAACTTACTATGAGAATAAGACATTTTATAAACACTCTTTGCTAACTAATCACTAAACTGATAATGCTAAAACTATTGGTCACTCAGTACTTTTAATTATTTTTAGAGAAATACAGTCAGCCGCTATGTCCCATAGTCGATCAAAAAAATGACGTACGATACGACGTACAATAATATTTTTTTGCAAAGTTGGCACAACTGTCGCTCATTGATATTACCATATATGGGCAGAGGAATACCGATCATTTTGTAGCCATCTATACTATTTTATCGATGCGATGTCATTATATTTTGCCCCATAATTTTTATGGTATCCATTAGCCTTTTCAGTAAATTAAGAATTTTATGTAAACCGATTTTTGTAAAATAAAGTCGTCCTTAGTCGATTTCTTGTCTATGGAAAACTAACACTTTTGTTTTTGAAACACGGACTATGCCACTAGTCTATGATTTGATATACTCTTTGCTTTGCTCTCAGCTTTCATTTCATTTCATACTGGCTCATTCTGTCTGTCATTCATTCATTTCTATTTGTCAAAAATGCTGCGAACGAGCTCGATATGCCATGCGACGAGATTAAATTAAAATACAGTTTTTTGTGATATTTATTCGGTGTTTTAGTGTTTTACTTGAATGAGAAGAGTGATGCTTGCGTGTGGTACTTTATATTGTAACAACAGAATTTCTTTTGTTGCATTTTTCGGCTTCTTTATTTGACACTTGTTTCCACGTGGTTCACGTCATAATTGGTCGACGTGTTAATTTTCTACACAGAATTAAAAGTTCTTGACCGTATCTTAAACAAGAAATGGAGTCATTGAACATCTCGAAACTGAATTTGTACAGCGGCAGGAGTCAGGACTCAAAGCACAACGGCGTGAAGTTTGAAAGGACTGAAGAAAAGTTCGAAACCAATGTAAGTGCATACCATGTGTTGTAAAATCTTTTTAATACTGTAAATGATAAATAAAACATTATCAAGTTTGCACTGTAGGTAAGAATTCTGAAACTTTGTTTCGGAACTGTGCTAGCATGTCTTTGTAGAGTAAATTGCATGAGATTCAATTTCCTAAAATCATATCATTTTTCATGACCAAATAAAGATGTCAATTGTATTTGAAACTTTGTGAAAAGATTGTCCTGTGGTACTTTTTACCGAGCATGTGGTAATTTTCTCAGCTAGAAGTAAAAACATGATTGTTTTGAATAGATGATGCAAACCCACTGCAATGAGTGTGTACAAATATGATGACATAAAACAGCTGTTTTACAAAACATTTTGCTTTTGAAACTGAACTTAAAGAAAATGTTAAATTAATCCAAAGTTTAGCCTCCTAGTATTTATAAAATAATAATTTGTTGAGTAAATACAACTCAGGAGTATGAAATTTTGTAAATTTATCCCATATCTACATTAATAAATGTTTTTTTTTTTGTTGCATAATTTCGTAAATTTTAATGTTCTAGCAAACAGAATATAACTATTGTTTATTTTAACTTTTAAATATATATACTTTGGTAACCATTTTCTTCTTAGTAATATTTTTTTTTCAGTTTATGCACCTGCCATGTTATCTCTCCACCACCCTTGGTTGACTGGTAGAGAATGCCTAAGGCATTAAGTCCACCTTTGTACACTTACGTTGCATGAAGTTTTAATAAATAAATGATGGAACACGTAAGATACAGAAAAAAAACTGAGACTTAATAATCATCAGCTTATCTTTATTTTCTCATCAGTCCCATTCATGAATAGATTGTCAAAAGATACTATTTACCCATTATTAACACTTCTAGCTGCCCTAAATAAAGCCGCAAGAATAGTAAGGAAAACATTGAAATTAATAATTTGTGACCAGCGCATCTAAGCCGCATACTGATAGGTACAAACACAAGTCACTTTGGTTTATTTAATTGACGTAATATATTACATAATTTTCACAACCTGTATTAATCTTATAAGTAATTTCAAGTTATTTTAATGAGGCCTGTCTGTGCTTGCAATAACCATAATTGATTATTAATGGGAATAAAAATTTATCAACTTTTGTAATAGGCTAACTTCGTGGATATGTACACTTTATGTTTCATTTAAATTTAAAATACTTGGTGGTGACAGAACCCAGACACAAACAGCAAAGCTGGTTTAACGAGGCTCGTGAAAAGAATACCTGGAAGATGTTTGGGGAGGCCTTTGCCCATTGGGGCAGTATGGGCTAAATAAAAATAAATTATACAATTCAGGAATGTCAAAGTCTCCCCGGATGAGAGTGTAGCCTGCACTATTTTGAGGGCATACTCCATATTCCTCACCCCCGAGGCGAAAGCACTTGACGCAGTGCTTAAACAAGCCTTCGCGTCAGGCCAATACAACCTTTGACCGGCCTTACCTCCTACCCTCTCATCTGGGATTAATTTTAAACTTTTAAAATATAGTCGTTTTTTTCTTAAACTTTAGCGTTTCTTTTTAAATCCTGTCAGCTAGGGAAAAAGGAACGTGGCAGTGGCTCTTGAATAAAAGTAGGGGCAGTTAATCATAATCATCATATTTCCCAAATGCTGGGTATAAACCAGATATAAACCCACTCTGCAGATCCCCATTGGTGTTTGCACACTACTGCCACCTTCATAGGTGCTGGTAGAACTGTTTTCAGGGGGGTGCAGCTTCAGCACATTGCCTCATATAGAGATAGAAATAACTTAAGACCTAACTAAGGAAGCAAGAGTAAGTGAAGCGATATCAATATTTTGGATATGCTAAGACTAATATTCTATGGAGCTTTTTTACATTTTTTATTTTGAATATGTATGTTAGGTATATTGAAATCCAAACAAAAAAAAAAGGGGGTGGTGCAAGTTGCCCAGGGGTTGCAAATAAATTAAATAAAAACAGAGTTACCGCGCTTCTGGGCACTGAGGCAACTGAAGGAACAGGGGTAGGTTTTTAGTCAGTAAAAGTCTGACACACCCTCACATCCACCCAGAGCGGGAGAAGTCATTGGATGATTTCCAAACCCCACAAAAAAAAGGTGTGTTGCAAGTACACACTCCTTGCACCCCACACCCGGCCCCCATGGCCACCTTTATCTTCAGACAACTGTTGCATGTTTTTTGTCCATGTAACATAAGCTCATTGTAATAGTGTAATAAAATACCCAGTCCCTTCTATTTAGCTATAAGAGTTTCCTTGATTTCAAGAAGACAAAGAAACAATGAGTCATTTTATGTTCCTAGATGTTTTTTGGTAGCCTGGCAAGTTGCCATTACCCATGACTTTACAATCTCTACTCCCAATACTTTGTGTGTCATTTTTACTATCATACTTGAAGAGATAGTAATGGTCTTTCGACTAGCTCGTGTATCTGAAGTTGTGTCCAACCGATGGTTTGGTTTCTGGCAAAAAATAGGCTTCATCAATTCAATTCGGCTCCACCGAAACCAGCGTCTTTGAGCTGAAGGCTCTGATAGAGATCTAAAAACGGTCTGTCTCGTTTGTCTGTGTGTGACACTAATCTGCAGGTGTATTCGCTAACTCAGTTGACATCAATTTGATAGGCACTATGCAGTACATTGCTCGGTGGACATTGATTATAATAGGCACTAGGGTTTTCCTATACGTCAAAGCAGCAATGTACGGCAAAGTGCCTATCAAATTCATGTCAACTGAGTTAGCGACTTTTGATTTGCCAAAGGGTCAGTCAGTCAATAAGTTGAAACCTGTTGCCCATCAACCATACAGATTACTGTTCATACTGTGTGTTTATGCTCCCTTTCAGTCGGAAGAAAACTTGTACTATAAATATAATAAACTATGGCTTTGGCAGGTAATCATTGAAAACTTAACTTAATATTTTTTTTTGTTTTTATTTGCCAATCTTCAATGAGTTTCAACACTTTTAGCAGATGCGTTGGAGTTATTGTTCATGGCAGGATAAGCGTGACTCCAGTGAGCCATCAACCCAATTAGTTATTTAAGTCCCGTTTGGCAAATGGACTTTGTTGTATGTCTTTTCCTTTCAATCTGTTATGGTAGTTTTAAGCACAGCGGCTAGATCGTTAGGATTTTCTCGATGACAGTATCTATTATAAGTTCTTTGTAGATTTCTGAGTTAGTGATGGACCAAGGAACACCATAAATCCACCGCAAAATCATGTTTTGCGTCCTCTGTTTTATGCTAATACTTGATTTACAGGTTAACCACACTGGCTTGAGAATCACTTTATAAATGAGGAGCTTGTTGTCAATGCTCAGTTTGCTATTGCGTCCCATTATCCAGTGGAGGTTCTTGTATCGAATATTGAGCTCGTGCCTCGCGGCCGTTAAGGTGTAAGCCAAGGTACCTTAAAGTATCTTGATGAGGTAGCGTGACGTTATCCAAATTCACAGGTGGGCAGTCACCCTTTCGCAGCGTGAAGGTGACGTGGACAGATTTGCTTGCACTCGCTTTTATCTGCCACTTTTATAACCATGTTATAGCTTTGTTCGGACCTTCCTGCAACATTTCTGACGCCCTAGTAGGGTCCGTGTGGCTTGCCAGTATTGCGGTGTCATCAGCAAAAGTTGCTGTCAAAACTCCTTCATCCTGCAGTAGGTCAGTAGTGTAAGCTGTGTAAAGGATTGGTCCCAAAACTGAACCCTGTGGGACTCCAGCTCTTATTTCGAAAAATCTGGACTTCGGTCCCTCCATTTTTACTTGAAAGATTATTTCAGAGAAACAAGATTTTTGTAGCGAGTAATACTGGTGAGGGAGGTTTATCATTAGCTTATAGAGCAGTCCCTTATGCCAAGCCAAACCTTATCGGATCCTTTTTGGATGTCGAGAAAAGCCGAGGAACAGTATAATTTTTCCTCCAGGCTTTTCCTAATTTTATCGCAGACTCTATGGACTTTTTCTGTGGTGGAGTGCTGCTGTCTGAAGCTGAATCGGTGGTCAGGTATCACTTTCTTTTTACTCAAGATTGGCGCTATGCGGTATATCAGTAAATTTTCGAACACTTGAGAGGATAGGCCGCAGGCTTATAGGTCGATATGAGAATACTTCGGTGGGTAGCTTACCTATTTTGTGTATCATTATTATTTGGTATACTTTCCACACCAATGGGAAATACTGGGTCCTCAGAATCCCATTGAACAGTGACGTTAGGAACACTATAGCCTTTCTTGGAAGGTGTTTGAGTATTTCCTTTGCAAGAAGATCTTACCCGGGACCTTTTTATCCTGTAGCTTGGAGATTACTCTCCAGACTTCTCGTACTGTTATTGGGCGAGGCGGTAGTGACATTTGAAAACCTTGACCGAGGATGCTATCAACCTGTTCTTCGTTTTGTGAGTCTATGTCCGCATTCGGTGTAATTCTCGTTCCAAGTGCTGGACAAATTTATCTAACCTTTTCTTGTGGTATTCGCGCCCATCCCCATGCAGTTTTCTCTATTTAAGTTCTTGGTGAAATTTTTTTTTTTTTGTGCTGGGAAGTCATCCAATGACATCTCCCGCTCTGGGTGGAGCGGGAGAGTGTGTCAGACTCTTACTGACTAAAACCCACCCCTGTTCCTTCCTTGCCTGAGTGCCCAGGGGTGCGGTAACATGTTGAAAGTTTATCCGCTACCGAAATAATTTAACTTAATATAGCATTATTTTTCCCCGCAGGCTCTCACAGACCAAGATGAGGAGTATCACTGTGAATACAAGGAAGAAATTTGGAAGAACCTACTGGAACAAGAGTCCGAGAAACCCACCATCCACCTACAATCACCACAGGTGAGACTAGTAATCTTTACTCTTTTACATTTTTTTTTCCGCATCTGTCTGTTTCAACGCTAACTCCTCCTAAACCACTCAACAAATGTTAATTTAGCTTTTACTAATAGAAAGAGTTTTAAACGAGGAAGGTTTTTGTGTATAATTTGTACCTGTGTGGAGCCAGAGCTGGTCTACATGCTTCTAGGGTCATTTGTAAACTGTACAATGTTTGTAGTTAATTAGTGCATAATTGTGATGAGAACATTGTTACTAATAGATTCCTGTTATCTGACAAGTAAATGAATAATAATAATATTGTTAGAAAATTGATTACTTTTTATCGATGTATTTTAGTCACATTGTTCAGGTAGGGGCTTTACATGATAGTTCTTGGTAACCAGTCCACGGTTGACTCCCGAAACCATAGCCCAATATGTTTGCTTTCCTTATCTTTCAATAGTTTTACGCCAATCGGGGGTTGTCCTTGCATTTATATGTATTTTTTTTTTTTTTGGGGGTGGGAAATCATCTCATGACTTCTTCCGCTCTAGGGTGGAGCGGAAGGGCGTGTCAGACTCTTACTGACTAAAACCCACCCCTGTTCTTCCCTGCCCTACGCGCCCGGGGACGAGGTAACTCTTTCGAATTTATCCTCAACCCCCGGGCAGGCATTGGCCGTGGCAGGCCCCGTCCTTTGCTGACAACTCTGAGGCGCGCGTGGAACACTACGCGCCGTCGACTCTCGGGCCTGGTGCTGATCGGACGGCGAGTTACCCACTACTCGCCGTCCGCAGGCCCGGGTCTACGGTGGCCGGAGATCGTCTCGCAGCCCCTGGCGTCTCCTGCGACGGCTGCTGCTGAGGGCGCTAGGGCGACTCTGACTCTGTTGAGTCTCCCTAACGTGTGCCGCCTCCCTCTTCGCGAGCATTACTGCTTCGCAGAAGGAGGAGACGGCCCCCCATTCCCTCTCGCTCCGTACCATGGCCTGAACCAGGGCACGGCGCGAGAGGTCGCTGCCGCCTATTGCATTTATATGTATAGCGCGTACAGCAGCCCTACCATGACGTCTTAAAACCATCATCTTTTCGGTGAGAGAGAGAGACATCGTTATACAGGACGAATAGCACTATCCCTTTCTCTCACCGAAAATATGATGGTTTTAAGACGTCATGGTAGGGCTGCTGGGATTATCGTCGGTTGGTGTCTCATCTCATAAAAAGCATTTAAAAGGGCCTCTGCGAGTTGACTTCGGCCCCTCGTACGCCTTCCAAAAGTCCGGGTTAAACCTCAGGTTCCCGAGAAATCTAAAGGATGCCAAGAAATATTGTCAGATATATGCTCCATGTTATTTTGGATGGCGTTATGGTCACTTGTGACACTCATCTGCCTAGCCTTTGCCCATCTATCTTGGGGTCGGCTTCCAGTCTAACCGGATGCAGCTGAATACCAGTATTTTACATGGAGCGACTACCTATCTGACCTCCACAACCCAGTTACTGGGTAATACGATACCTCTTGGTAAGACTGGTTGTCAGACTTTCGGGATTCTGACGACCCGTAACGACTGTCAAAGATCCATAATTGACAGCCGGGACTAACGGCTTAACGTGCTTTCCGAGGCACGGAGGAGTCTCGGTATGTAAAGATGGTCGCCCACCCATGGACAAACCCCGGCCAGCATAGTTTAACCTGATGGATCGACCCGTGTGGCTGCTTACTAGCGACCCGCCCCAGCTTCGCTCGGGTACAAATTATATATATAAACCTTCCTCTTCAATCACTTTATCTATTAAAAAAAACCGCATCAAAATCCGTTGCGTAGTTTTAAAGATTTAAGCATACATAGGGATATAGGGACAGAGAAAGCGACTTTGTTTTATACTATGTAGTGAAGCCACGAGCTACTATTACTGAATAATTGAATGCTTAAAGCCGGAAGGCATAGAAGTTAAAAATACAAAAAAATATCAATACGGGAGCAACAACAAAATGAAACATTCATTTTTTTAAATTAATAGGCTCATGCTTGATCACTATCTCACCTGATTGTTAATGGTGAGGTGGTCGACGATGGAACACGCTTGCCTAGAAGTAACCTATTCACTCTTGACTGAAACACCCCTCCAGGTTGTTGCTTTCGGGAAAGACAGACTCCGGCAGAGAATTCCACACAATGAATGTGTTCCTAATTTTTTTTCTGCCATGTACCAATGGGCGCATGCATCCCCACGTCTGGTGGTCCGATGATAGAACGAGTTTTTAACTATGTAAATAATTTACTGTGTTAAAACACAGATCAGATAATAACTGCTAGTGTGTCTTATCAAATAATAATAGCGGTTATGATTTTATAAATGAAGCCCTTAAGGCGCTATTAGCTGCCAACGACCTTGAGTGGTTAGCTTGCGTGTTCTGCACTGAGCTCACGTAACGCGTCGTATTTCCACCCGTAATAGGACTCGTCCATCAAGAAGCGCTGTCCGAAATTAGACGCTTTATTAATTTATTACACATAAAACAACAAGTATTAAACTAAAACACTGAGACTAAATTATAAATAATTAAATGATCTTTAAAATGGTGAAGGTTTCATAAAAATACGCTTTATAGTTTTTGCGTGATTCTCAATTTTTTATCCGCGTTAGACATAACTGTACAGATTAATTACACAATGTTATAAAAATATAATTTCAAATATTCTCAGATCAAATTACGACGGAAATAGTCTAGAGTAACATATATTTTTTTCAAAGAGATAAGACTAGTCGTTTAGACGTGATGTTCAATTAAAAACCATTTAAAGTCGTATAACTGCGCCTTAATTAAAAACAAACAAACAAAATTAACAAAGTACCTTTGATTCAATTAAACATAAAATTTTCTTGGACTGGAAAAGTACAAAATTCGATTGCATTATTATTATTGTTTATTGCATAATATTGTAGAAATACCTTGATGAGCACTTGATATAATAAATATTCAGACTGATAAATGTTTTGATTAAATATCTTGAACATGAATATCAGAAGATATGTGCACTTAAATGTTATTGTAAACAAATGTTATAAATGCATCAATATAATAATTTAAAAAGTAAAACAACACAACAAGTTTTTTTTTACAAGACTTGATAGTGCCAAGGGCTTGGCATGTGTTGACTATTAAATCTTCGAACTAGCCAGATAATACTACGAGTATCGTCGCTTTAGCCAGGAGTGGAATTCCCTGCCGGAGTCTGCGTTTCCTGATAGCTAAAACCTGGGGTCTTTAAGTGAAGAGTGAATAGGTTAGTCCAGGCAAGCGCCGCAAGCTCAATCGTCGACCACAATATCACCGCTTACCATCAGGTGAGATAGTGGTCAAACGCGAGCTTATCAGTAATAAAAAAACGGCCAAGTGCGAGTCGGATTCGCGCACGAAGGGTTCCGTACCATTATCTATAAAACGGCAAAAAAAATCACATTTGTTGTATGAGAGCCCCTTAAATAGTTATTTTATTCTGTATTTTTTAGTATTTGTTGTTATAGCGGCAACAGAAATACATCATCTGTGAAAATTTCAACTCCAACTATCACGGTTCATGAGATACAGCCTGGTGACAGACGGACAGACAGACGGACGGACAGCGGAGTCTTAGTAATAGGGGCCTGTTTTACCCTTTGGGTACAGAACCCTAAAAAGACGTCCACTGCTGGACATAAGCCCTTCCCAAACGATGACATTCATGATAGAGTTCATAAGGTTTAAGAGCCAGGATAATCCGCGCAATTCAAATTTTCTTACGTTTTTTGCAATTTGCAGGTCAGTGTCAGGTTGTATCTTGGTCAAAATATGATTCGCGTCCGTAGCAAGTATGTATTTGTAGAATTACAATCATTAAAATCATCAATACAACTCTTTCAGTTAGAATTGATGTCAAATGTAGTAATTTCATGAAATCATGACATTTGGCATCAATTAGACGTAACAAACATACAAACACACACACAAACTTTCGCCTTTATAATATTAGTTTGATGTATTAAACATAGACTCAACTAAAATCGATACTATGTGCTTTATTGAATAATTAATGTAACCTTGCTGTATGCTTTCCACTTACTATGAACCATACAATACTATATAATGTAGATTATTTGTTTCACAATACTAAATTATTGTGAGTAAGCACCCTATTGTTTTGTATATACGAGTACCATTCAGAGTAAAATCTGTTCAAACATAACCAAATATGTAGGTCAATGGCACCTTCTATAGACTTTGTGTTTTTCATCTAAATTGAAAAGACAGTCAAACTGCTCTGTTTGCATTTAACACAAATTCTTAAAACCTGTTTCATCAAAAAAACAATTGAAACGGAGATCCATACAAATTCTTAAAACCCGCTTTGTCGCAGGGTGTCAGTGGGCCCTTTTTTTGCAAAATATTGAAATGCAGGTACTTAAAGGTGTAGGTACATAAAATAACCCACGAATTTATACAAAATGGATGCATTTTGGGTCTATAGTTTCCTTAAACATTTTACCTGAGAAATGCGTCATTAGCAATAATAATCTTACGTAAAAACAAAACAAATGGACGAAATAGCAAGTCTACAAGGACATTTTTCTACCATCGTCGGAAGGGTAACTAAACTATTACAACTTTATTGAACGTCATTACATGATTCATATCGATCGACTATACTTGGCTCAACTCTCGTATTTCATCATACCAACATTCCATACTACATTCACTTTTACGGCGTAGGAATTAGAGATCAAAGTCACTTGCATCGACTACGATTGCATGGATTTTAAAAGTGTTGCAGCATGAATATGGGTAAATATAGGAGTAGGGGAAGACAAAAGAAACGATGGAGTCTGTGTGATTAAATGAGGCTGAATATCAAGGGCTGACCACTAAGATGACAAGTAATGGAAGTATGGAGGAAGACATTATTGTGCCGACCCATGATAAAACTGGGATAAGGGCAGGCGGAACAAACATGAAACAACAAATGCTGTCTCCCTTTAGAAAAAAAACGGCCATGTGCTAGTCGGATCGCGCATGAAGGGTTCCGTACTATCGTACAAAATTATACGCGTCTACTTTTTGCCATTATTAAGATCGAGTTAAAATAAGACAAACAAAAAAACTTGAACAATAATGCCCAACGCGTCTAAAGATGTTTTCACTTAAAAAAACACGTTGAATTTTTAATTAGTATTTTTATTTTTTGTTGTTATATCGGTAACAGAAATACACATTCTGTGAAAATTAAAATTGTCTACCTATTACGGATTATGAGGTACAGCCCGCTGACATACAGATGGACGGATGGACGGACAGCGGAGGCTTAGTAATAGGGTCCCGTTGGGTACCCTTATGGTTCGAAATATTTTATGACGCCGAAGCGAAAAAAAAGGTCTGTGCCATCGACAAGATTTTGAAAAGAAGTTTTTGCCATACCTGCGAATTCTGCGAGACAATACATTAGGACAGCTGCTGCTTTTCTACATAGAAATATACAAGGTGAAGACGAAAATACAATACTAAATAAAAACACTGTCAATACTCTATATCAGGGTTTCTTAAAGTGGGGTCCACGGACCCCTTAGGGGTCTATAGCCTGTGTATCAGGGGTCCGCAGTAAGTCAGTTAAATCTTAACATATTTATTATTAGGAAATTGTGTAATAAACTCTGCAATTCTGCGCCAAGGCATGAACACGCCATGACTTCAACAGCTAATCAGTTAATCACTGCGCGCTGTCTTGATATCGGCCACTTGGCTCAGGATGCGGAGGGACTGGTACCTACGCACGGGTTACCTACAATACAACCGCCGCGCCGCGCCGTCGCCGCTGCCTCTCGCCCGCCGTTTAACGTTCTCATATTGAGGCCAAACAGCAGCATCATCATTTCAGCCGAAAGACGTCCACTGCTGGACATAGGCCTCCCCCAAGTGTCGCCACAATGACCGGTCCTGTGCGTCTCGCATCCATCGGCTACCCGCGACTCTCACTAAGTCATCGGTCCACCTTGTTGGAGGCCTTCCAACGCTGCGTCTTCCGGTATACGGTCGCCACTCCAGAACTTTTCGGCCCCATCGACCGTCTGTTCTGCGAGCAATGTGCCCTGCCCACTGCCACTTTAGTTTGTCGTTTCTTCGGGCTATGTCGGTAAACAGCAGCATCCTTCTCATTAACTTAGTAGTAAGTGTAATAAAACTACCACTAAAAGTGATTTTTTCAATATGAATAAGGCTTGCTTTTTTTTCTTAAAATATTCTTTGACAGGGGTCCGTGGAATTGTTTAAGTTGTAAAAGTGGTCCGTGACTGCAAAAAGTTTAAGAAACCCTGCTCTATATGAACAACTTATACTTCGGGACAAACCGTGTAATAAAATAAAAAAATCATCTGTTTAGTACATATTGTTGTATTGTCGTTTCCACCGTGTATCTTTACAGGGGTACCGAAAGTTAGGGGCAAATGCAATTTGTATGTAAGTACCCATCTTATTTAAATCCAAACTGGTTCAGGTAGTTTCTTTAAAGTAACCGTCAGATTTTATCGTTTGAAATTATTTTTGAACCAAATGTTTCGCAATATTTGAGAGGGATGCTCTCGTGTAGTCGTGACATTCTCGTTTTCTAACGGTTTTTTAAATATATTTACAGACTAGCTGTGCCCGCGACTTCGTTCGCGTGGTTGTCGAGAACAAAACAACGTCGTTTAGATAAGAGTATATCACCTTTTTGATGATTTAGATAAGAGTCCTGACTTTGGTATAGTTGATTACGTTAATGCTTCTCTATATACTATGTTAGCGGTGGAATTACCCGGAGCATATACAAAAAGGTTGTTTGGGTTGCTAACACGTGATAGAGAAACATAGAGTTGGCCGTGTGAAAAACAATCAAAAGTAAGGTCTACACCCGCAACGGATAACGTCTGGCCTTGGGCTTTATTAATAGTCATAGCGTAACAGAGGCTTACAGGAAATTGCACACGTTTGAAAGTAAACGGAAAATTATTGGGGATAATGGGTATCCTGGGAATGAAAACAACATCACCGGAGCCGCAACCTGTTAAGATTTCGGCTTCGATGACATTTCGTTGGAGATTTGTTACTCTCAACCGAGTTCCATTGCATAGTTTTGGTGGGCTTAAATTTCTGAGTAGAATGATTGGTACTCCGACTTTTAAATAAATTTTGTGTGCTGGAAGACCTGGTGTATTTAGAGAGTCTAAAAACTCTACTGGATAGTGGGTGGCATCTCCTTCTTCTAAAACCGTGTTAATAGATAAATATTCCCTACTTTCTCCAGAAACATGTACCAATATTTGAGAATTTATTGCTGCTGCTTGGTCGTTGCGAGGTGCCAAAATAGCTCGTTGGCATAGCCAAGCAGCGTCATGGTTCGAGATCTCTGATGGATCTCCGTATACAGAGGAAATGAGTTCCTGCTGTGAGGCAACAGAAGAACACAGGCTTTCGACTAAAGTTACTTTACCTCCTTCTTGAGTCGGGTATGTGCCGTTACCAATTTGAAGTAGTAAATTTGAGAAAACCTGCGCGTTTGCGTCACCTCCCAAATATGCTCGCATATTAAAGCTCAAATTAGTTAATATGACACTACGCCATAAAATAGAGCTCTTTAAACAGGCACCTATTTCATCGGCCCTCGTTCCTCTGGGTATTATAGGGAGTGTCTGCCTGAAGTCTCCACAGAATAGCACCGTTAAGCCTCCCATCGGTCGGTCATTTTGTCTTATATCTCGCAACGTTCTATCTACAGCTTCCACAGCTTTACGATTTGCCATCGTACACTCGTCCCAAACGATAAGGGCGCAATCGCGTAAAACCCTTGCTTTATCACTATTGCGAGACACGTTGCAAACAGGGTTTTCTGTGCGGTCCAAGTCGATTGGTATTTTAAATGTTGTATGTGCAGTTTTTCCTCCTGGTAATAAAGTGGCAGCTATTCCTGAGGAAGCGACGGCAAGGGCAATTTTGTTTTGGCTCCTTATTTGAGCCAAGATAACTTTAGTGAGGAAAGTTTTACCTGTTCCACCAGGTGCATCTAAAAACAGCATTTCTCCTAATGAATGTTCTACACTACAGCATACTCTATCAAAGATTTGACGTTGTTCTGTCGTCAAATTTGAACAGCCATTTCGCAATATTTCTGCTAACTCTTCGGGGTTGTAATTTATTTCAGATGTATACTCCCTATTAATTCGTTCCCCACCAACTGTCGGTGTCGGCAAGCCGTATTGACTGAGGGGGTTCCCTCCTATACTTGTAACTATATCTTGTATAGCCAGCAAAGCCCTATTATGGCAGCTTTCACGTACTTGGTCAGAAGTTTCACTATTTATATTTTGCTGTCTCAAAAAATCTTCGGCAAACGCGTCTTTATATTTTTGCCACAACTGCCCAGCGTCCGATAGGCCACAAAATGTCAACAAAATGGCAAATAAATGGCGCAAACGATGTGGACTATCACTGACGCATGCTTCGGCTAAAGCATCATCCCAATGCTGATCGCCATCTAATAAATGCCGTGCGCGGCAAGCAGCTTGAAATGTGGGATATTCTATATCGTCCACTTTGCGGAGCTCAGCAAAAGAAGTAGGTCCTCGCACTGTGTGAAGAAGAAGGCGTAAATAATAACACTCTGCATTATTTGGGTGCACCGTGTATACTCTTCCAATCACGTGTTCTTTAAAAATGCCGGACTCGCCTTCTACAGCAGTTCCACGTCTCCTGCGATTAAAAACACCTTGCTGCTTGTTATAAGTATAACAATGTGGCACTTCATTGTACAACAGAGACTTAGCGAAATTGTCTCTTTCGCAAAGGCGAAAGAATGCGAGCAAGGTGGTTTGTCTTGGGTTGTTCATTCTTTCTGCCACATTTTCTGGCTGAAAGTAAACTCGCTGCCCGCCTTCCAGGTGCACGTCAAGATGGATGACTGGCGGATACCTTTCATGAATAGGGAAACTCAAAATGCGCCAAACTGCCTCCGAAGAGCTTATGTATCGGCCAGATTGATACCTTGTCACTTCATCAAATTGGTTGTTATTTCTTAGTGCTATCATGGCTTGATCACTACCTTTATTAACATATTTACATATATATTTTATAGATTCGACGCTATTACAAATTTCAACATTAATGTGTGCTTGAAAAGCGTTTGACAAAACTGGAGAATACGGTACCACCCAACTATTATTTAGAATTATTTCTTGTCCACGGAATCTGACAGTAGCTGTGAAACCACCTTGTGACGGTGATCTTCGCCGGTATTGCGGATACCCATTTTCCCCAGCCATAGTTAGTTCTTTCAGTGCTCTGGGGTATTTTTTTGAGCATTGACCATCTTTCATGCACGGTGATTCCCTGTTTAAGAGGCCACATGGCCCGTGAACCATATGTGTTTTTACTATGTCATGCAAAATCGGATCTGCATTATAGTCCGGAAATTCTGCACTTATGACACTGTCTATAGCATCGGGACGATTTTTTTCTTCCAGCCACAGAAGAATGTGCGCGTGGGGTAAACCACGCTTTTGCCACTCGACGCTATACATAAAACAAAGAGTTGAACCGAAAACTTTCTCCTTTGTAAGTAGATTAATCAAGACTTTGAGTTTTAAATGAAAAATCCTAGCAATAATGTCATGTCTGTCGTATAACGCCTGTCCTGTGAGAAGTGCCTGGCAAATCTCCGTCCACTTTGGATTTGTTGTAAATGTTATAAAAAGGTCCGGCCGGCCGTATTTACGGACGTAACAAAAAGCATCTTGCGTTCGTTCGTGCATATACCGCGGACCGCCTGTGAAACTGGATGGCAAAATAACCAATCGACCCAAGTTTTCGACGTTATTATCTGATTGCATGGCGTCCCGCAAGTGCACGTATTCTTCAGCGCGTAACCGTCGCTGGTTAGTGCGAATATACACTAAACGTTCAGTTTCTATTTTTGCGTACATGTCCACAATAAATTGGCTGAACAAACCACGAAATCGTTGCAAATATACGAAACTGTTTTGCCTTATTTGTAAAAGGTAGGAATAGTATTGTTGAGCAGATATTTTTTTTTGATAATTAGTGACTCTCGTAGTAGGGTTCACTTGGTACAGCCCAAAATTGTACCCATCTTCACCATGACAATAAATTAGTGGATATTGCAGGGCGTCGTAAGCTCGGTGGGTTTCCAAAATGCGTTGAAGGCGATCGTCGCGTGTACGCAACACGATATCACGTCTCTCACACTCCTGGTCGACTAAAACAACTGCAACTTCATCTGCGACGGGTGCATTGTGTCTTCCACGGTGTTCACCCACAGGACGTCTATCGGCACTTATAACAATTTTGAAATCATTGCTGCCTTGTGGAATTGACTCCAATGCAGCTTTGAATTCACGAACGTACTGGTTAACGTGATGCAGCAATTCTTGAAGTTGACCCAAAAGCTCAGCATTGAGCTGGGGAAAATTGTGATTTCTAACATTGAGCTGTTGCGTGTAATCGGATACAAAATAAATTTGGAGAAATTTGGGTTCATTTTCTGGCAGCAAAGATCCAATAAGGTGATAAACTTGACCTTGTACTTTGAAGGTTGGCATGAACGGTCCTTCCGTTATTTGTTTTGCCCCAAAGGAAGTCATTTGGAAAGCACTGTTATATAAACGAATATTATCCAAAAAACGGTTCGACTGGGGATGATCGCCATTCAGGAGACTTTTAAGTAAGTGTGGTGGATCTTGGAAATTTGGAAGAACAATTTTTCCATTTGAGCAGCACATTCCATCTGTCTCTTTCCTCCATTTCAAAGCATGACAAAAATTACAAATTTCTCTCATGTCACCCACGAAAGTAAAGCCAGCATAATTAATTCTAGACGAATATGTGAACCCTGATTTTTCCCTATTGTCCCAAGGTAATAAAATATTTGCATCGTCATTTTCCATGGACTCATCAGCTCCGCTATTTGTTTCTCTATTCATATGGTATCGAGCTCGTTCTATTTCTAGGAGAGATTGACGTTGTTCTGCTGTTTCTGCTCGTCTTAGTTCATCTATTCTTTCCCTTTCAGATGCAAGATAACTTTCATTGTTTCTTTGTACACCTACATAGTTATGTCTAGCTATTTGTAATCGTTCTTCTCTTTGGGAGAGAGATTCAGACTCGCGCGAGAGAGCGTGTCGCTCTCGGTCAGATGACAGACGTGCTTGGCGTTCCTCGATACTCTCTTGAGAACGCAAAGTCGCGGTCCGAGTTCTTTGCGAACTTAAGCGCGACTCCCTTTCTGTGAAAGTCTCTGACTCGCGTGAGAGAGACTGGCGCTCCCGATCAGCAGACAGCCGAACTTCGCGTTCCTGGATATTCTCTTGAGAACGCAAAGTCGCGGTCCGAGTTCTTTGCGAACTTAAGCGCGACTCCCTTTCTGTGAAAGTCTCTGACTCGCGTGAGAGAGACTGGCGCTCCCGATCAGCAGACAGCCGAATTTCGCGTTCCTGGATATTCTCTTGAGAACGCAAAGTCGCGGTCCGAGTTCTTTGCGAACTTAAGCGCGACTCCCTTTCTGTGAATGTCTCTGACTCACGTGAGAGAGAGTGGCGCTCCCGATCAGCAGACAGCCGGTCTTCGCGTTCCTGGATACTCTCTTGAGACCGCAAAGTCGCGGTCCGTGTTCTTTGTGAACTTAAACGTGACTCCCTTTCGGTGAACGTTTCCGATTCACGTGAAAGAGCGATGTGCTCTCGGTTAGCAGATAACCGTGCTTCACGATCTTCTTCCGATTCCTGAGACCTACAAAGTCTCATCCTTTTCGCATTTCGGCTACGCAGCGAAAGGTTAGTTTTTTTTCTTTGAGGCATTTTCAAGGAAAATTAAAGCAATAAACAAAACTAACAACACTTATGACTGAATAGCCTACAAACTTAAAAGATCGGTGCGTCGAACAGTCTAGTGTGACAACGTATCGTCTGTTCGTGGTCGTGACTCAACGAATTGGCAACACTAACTTACTGTATAACGATTGGCACTATTGGATTCAAACTACGAAGTAAATCAAATACAATCTTTACTTCGTACTTCAAACCAATGACCAAAGTTGACCAAACGAAACCAATAAGATAAGCAAATACTTTTTTTTCGACCAATTTAGAAAATCGATAAACCAAGCAACCAAAGAACTTTTACGACACACGCAAGAACTTTTAAGACACCTAACGAAACCCAATTTGCCTAGTAAACACGGTGGACGTCATCCTCGCGCGGAAAATCTTAACACCGCGATTCAGAAAATGACGTCATTTGCACAACGCCATCTATCGGATTTAGATTTCAACTATCAACATTAGTTCTATTTTTAGTCTTAAGATGTCGTTGCAAGTACTATACTTAAGTAATATTTTACTTCTTGAACTCACTAAATTAATCATATCTTTTGATAGAGTGAACCGATTTCGATGAAACAAAAACTAAGTTAATCCTCAAGTTGCGTATAATTTTTGTATATAAACATTGTCAGCATTGAATTCGTAGATTTTACGTGATGTGCGCACAAACAAACAGACAAACAGACAAAAATTTCAAAAATGATGGAAATGGGTTCTGTTACTTATCTTTTCACACGCTGGCTATTTTTTGTTTCAATTTCTTCAATGTACAAAAATGACTTTTCTACAGATTTATTATATGTATAGATTGTTATTAGGATGTTTGTTATCAAAGAGGTTACTCTCTATCGTTGTATTGTATAACCCAAAGGTCGAGTAGAAAATGCCTTGTTGCATTAAGTAAGCCTATACAACTCTCTTAATTGATACATCAATTTGCTTGCTTTTATCATTACGCATCATGTCCGCACCTCATTCATCTATAAAACATATTCAATCTACAAGATCCAAACACAATCTTTATATTAGTGTTTGAATACTAGGCTTTTGTAAATTTAGTTTTTAGTGTGCGTTTGTGGTCTGTGCAAAATAAATAATTATTCTTCCTTTCTTTTTTCTCTTTATCTGATTGCCTTAACGCAAACTCTGGTATTCTTATTTCTTATGTTTACCGTTATTAAACTTTCTTGCACTTTCCTACTCAAAGCTGTAAAACAATTTTTATGTAGGTCATAGCGGGTTTCTAACCGCGGGATGGAACCTGGAAATTATTTATTTCAGGCACCAGTCTCTCATTTCTCATAAAGTAAAACTCTGGTCTGGTGTCGGCGCGGCATCTTTTCTCTTTCTAACCGATCTTCGAAAAGGAGGAGGTTAGCAATTCGTCTGAAGATTTTATTTTCTATGTATGTTCCCCGATTACTGGAAGACACCTGGACCGATTTCAAAAATTATTTCTTGGTTGGAAAGGGTATACTTAGTTAATTCCCAAGCTGTCCCATTTAAATTTGGTGAAGATCTGATGAACAACTTTTGAGAACTTTGGAGCTCTTCAATAAAAGGATAGTAAATCTTTCGGAATTGCTGCAATCGCATGTCTGTTTATTGTTTAAACCACTTCAAATATAACATCACGCTAATACGCTCTGAAGGGCTACACAGATTTGTTCAGTTTACCCTGATACCCTAATTTCACCAATAATGTTCAAATTCGTTTTTTTGGAAGTTGGTAGTATTTTAATGAAAAAATGTTTTTTCCCTTTTAGACATCTCAGTAGTCACCCCCTTTCTGGCCATATCATCTCTCACACCATCCACCTATAGTTTCACTGGTAAAAAAGTTTTTTATCGGTACCAGAAAATCAATCACAGTAATATTTCTGAATAAAAAGGTACAAAATGTACAGTGGTGGTGGGGACCGATGACAATGCATGGTTAGCTAAATGACGTCATTCTAAATCAAATATGGCAGACTCCTAGAAATGGCGGACTATTTATTTTTTATTTTCGTGATATGGGTATAAACTGAAAAATTATTTATTATCAAAGAAGGTTTATCAAAAGAAATACACGTATGCCCCAATTATAAATGCTGTAATTACGACGAGGATTAACCTAAAGAAGTAGCCTACTCTCATTCTGTCTGAAGTGTCACGAAAGTATACCATGACTTAGTAACCTGAACTGGTAACATAATGTGCTAAATAACGTCACTGAAAGCCTGAAATAGCGCGTTTATTTACTCTCGTATAATCTGAGTTCGTTGACTGATTAATAACCATAAGTGGTTATAAATATTAGTAGGATGTTCTATTCCAGATTATAATCTATCACTATGCCAAATTTCATCTAGTTCAGCCATTCTGGCGTGATTGAGTAAAACATACATCTAAATGAACAACTTTCTTCAAGAAAGTCTAAGAAAACCAATGAAACTAATCGCGATTAGTTTCATTGGTGAAATCGGCCCTTAGACAGTTCCGAAAAAATAAATTTGACCTCATACTAATTATGATCAGCTGACGATAACTTTGTACGGAAAGTCCAATTTTTCTTTTGGGAATATGCTATGACTAGTTTGAAGAAAGTGAAAAATTACCACACGTCGTTTCCACCCTTTACAGGCTGTAAAAAGACACATCACAAAGCCGTTAACTACGCATACTGTACGTCTAACAAAGTAGCTTTTCGCAAAAATTATTACTGTGAAACAACTTATTTTTAGATATGAAAAAAAATACAATTTTTTATTGCGTGCAATGTAACGTTAAACCCCGCCCCTTCGCTCTAAGCCACGTAGTTACTTGTCGGATACGTTTGATATTCATTGCGGTTTTAACTGCAAATTCGTAATTTCTAAAATTCAGGTAGTGTTTGGAAAAAAGTTTAGTAACACTTGGAATTAATTTTCATAAAAAATAAATTGCGACTTTGAACTTCAATATCACCAGAACCAGTGGATTCCCAGATATGGTCTAGTGGAAAAAAAATGCTCCAAAAAATGGGTAGAATATGTGGCTTTCGGCTTCGGAAACTGTCTTTTTACACCCGATATAATTATGTGTGACGAATTATTGTGGGTGTACTATAGGTATGCCTCTGCCCAACCCTCCAGAGATTAACTTAAGAGTGATGAATGTTATTTTGAAAGGTCTTTTTCCTTCTTTCCAGTTGGAATTCCGTGGTGCCCTAGTGCAGCAGCTCCGCGATGTCACCAAGAAGTTGGGACTCTGCATCGCTACCCTACACTCGGCCGTCGCTCAACTAGACTTGTTCATGGACGCGCATAGACTGAGGGCGGATCGACTGACGCATGTCGCTCTGGCTTGCTTGAGTTTAGCAGGTATGTAACAGTTTCTATTATACACTGATCCAAGACAATAAAGCATCTACCAAGGTGGTTACTAGTACCCGGGCCTGCGGACGGCGAGCAGTGGGTAGCTCGCCATCCGATCAGCACCAGGCCTGTGAGTCGACGGCGCGTAGTGTTCCACGCGCGCCTCAAAGAGATTAGTGTCAGGCACCACTGATGGGGCTCATCGTAGCCGGTGCCTGCATGCCTAGGGGTAGCGGATAAATTCTGAAAATGAGCCCTGAGCGCACCCCTGGGCACTCAGGGAGGGAAGGAACATTGGTGGGTTTTAATCAGTAAGAGTCTGACACGCCTACCCGCTCCACCCAGAGCGGGAGAAGTCATTGGATGATTTCCAACCCCCAAAAAAAAAAAGGTGGTTACTAGTACTATTCATTATGGAGCTGGTTTGGGTATTTTGTCTTGGTATAGTTTCAAAGCTCCTTGTGAAAGACGTCTTCTGAGAAACCTACTTCCAACGATCTATTTCTTGGGAGTATTTCTTTGTTACCTTTAATTATAATAATACCCTCAAATCCTAACGATAATTCAAATTGTCCACAGCAAAAAGCGAAGAAAAGTTCAGTCGGGCGCCCACCTTAAAGACTTTATCCAAAATCAGTGGAGTCCAACTCTGTGGTAAAACATTCAGGCAGTTGGAATGGATGGTGGGCCAACATGTGCGCTGGAGGCTGTTGGCGCCAACCCCCGTCACGTATGCGGCACTGTTGGCCCAATATGTGGTGACTGACAGCGATTTGACGACTCGGCATCCGAAGTTTGTGAGGCGGTTCAAGAGAGACGGCGCCAAATTACTGCAGGCTTATTTGGACTTGACTTTGTCTGGTAAGTTTTAATGTGGTTTCTTTTAATTAAATGCTGAGTATGAGGTCCTGGTTTCAGAGTTCGCGAAAGTGGGGTGCAGAGAGGCTCAATTGCCCCCCTAAAATCAGAAGGCCGCCCTTTCCAATTTTACTACCTTTGAAGTGCTATCTTTCACAGAGCTTTGTTTTTATTTTTCTTAAATAAAAGGCACTTATCCGTAAGAAAAAATATTGGAGAGAGCAGAGCATTAGAATATTTTTTAACACGCTTTTATGAGATTTTTAGATTTGAACTTTAAAATCTTAGAAGTTAAATTTGACACATTTCCCAGTTTCCGATTATTGAGCTGAATTTTTTGCATTTAGTTTAGTTTGGATGACAATGCATAGTTAGCTAAGTAAGGTCATTCTAAATTCAATATGGCGGACACCCTGAAGTTGACGGACTAGTAATTTTTTATGCATTGTCATAAGTATCAAATGCAATGGTTTGTTGAGAAGGAAATGAAAAGTAAAATGACGTCACTCTAGCGTGTTTTCAGGGTTCCGTACCCGAAGCGTTCAAACGGACCCCTATTGCTGTCACTCACTTGTCCGTAACTTCCAATTGACCTATGAACTTGAAATTGGTGATAATTTTTATTATGTAAATTTTTTAATAAATACCAATTAATTGGTAAATCAGATTTTTTTTTTTTATAATTCCCACATTTGATACGGAACCTTAAATGTGCTAAGTCCGACACGCACTAGGCCGGCTTTTTTTTAACTTAAATTATTTGTGACAGCACGAGCAGTGGTGGCCCAGTGGTATTGGTCGCGACTTACAAGTTGTAGGCCGTGAGTTCAAACCCAGGCAGGCACTTTACTTTGTGTAAATTATTTCATCACCACTGCTCTCAAAACGGTGAAGGAAACCGACATGTCCTAGAACCAAAAATTCGAAGACATGTGACATCTACCAACCCGCATTGGGCCCGCGTTTTGGATTACGGCCCACACCCTCTCACAGAGAGGAGGCCTGTGTCCCAGCAGTGGGGACATTAAAAGGTTGATGTTGTTGTTGTTGTTGATTTGTGACAAAGTAATAATATGATGTTGTGTTTCTTAGACGTGCGCCTTAAAGTGGTGGAGTGCGTGGACGTGGGCTGCGCGTGCGTGGCATGCGCACGAGCTGAGCTGGGGCTGGCGGCCTGGCCGGCCTGGCTGGCGGCGCGGGCGGCCCGTCAGGCGGCAGCCGTCGCGCCCATCGCGCGCCTGCTACAGAGGTACGTCACAATCTGCCTAGCCGATATATATTCTTTTATTTTTACCCGACTGCGGGACACAATGGAGGGTAAGTAATGTGTTTATCAGCCTGTGTATGTATGTATGTTTGTTTGTTCCTTTGTGGCATTATAGAGACCAAACGCGTGGGCCGATTTTGATAATTCTTACTTCAATTCAGACGTCTTAATCCTGCGAGTGCTAATAAAGATATGACAGTAATCAAAATACAATATGGCAATAAGACGCCATCAAGACGCCATATTCAATCTGCAATCTGCCTAGCCTTTTTCCCAACTATCTTGGGGTCGGCTTCCAGTCTAACCGGATGCAGCTGAATACCAGAATTTTACATGGAGCGACTGCCTATCTGACCTCCACAACCCAGTTACTGGGTAATACGATATCACTTGGTAAGACTGGTAGGTCAGACTTTCGGGCTTCTGACGACCCGTAACGACTGTCGAAAGATCCACGATTGACAGCCTGGACCCACGGCTTAACGTGCTTTCCGAGGCACGGAGGAGTCTCGGTATGTAAAGTTGGTCACCCATCCATGGACCAACCCGGGCAAGCGTAGCTTAACCTGATGGATCGACCCGTGCGGCTGTTATTACTTTAGCCAGGAGCTCCTCTGTGTCGGAATTCAAATCATTTATTTCAAATAAACCATTTACAGGCACTTTTGAATTGTAAATAAGTCAATCAGTCAGAAAGATGAAGTTAATTGCAAATTCCAAGGCGTAGATCTCTATGCAGAAGAACATGCAGGAAACTCCATGGACACTCTTTTAACCGGTCAAGCCCCTCATTAACAGACTCAATTAAAAACCTATTGTGGGTGAGGGGCCTGACGGTAATCCGTCCTAAAACCAGTTAGTATTACAAAAATCCTGGTTACTTATGTCTTGTTGCTTCTAATACATAAAAACTATATTAAATAAACAATTCATGAACAATAAAAATAAAAAAACATTAAAATAAGCCAGTGGCACTTGAGAGATGACCAGGCTCAACTGACGGCGCCCCTTCACGAACATGACGCGAGGATCAACATCACTCAGCTTAACCATATTGAAGGGAACCGAAGGTCGCCGAGGTCGGTCTGTGAATGGTCATCCATTCACAGACTGACCTCGGCAAGCGTTACTTTGCGTTGAATATGGACCCGTGCTGATGTTATTATTTAGTCATGAGCCACCTACAGGGTGTAACGGAAAGGTGTGATCATATTTTAAGAACTGCATCTGCCCATCGACAACTTTTTCCAAGAAAACCTGAGGAAATTCTCAACAAAAAAAAAATTCATCCCATACAATATTGATCAACAGATGATAATTTTGTATGGAAAGTCCCAATATATATTTTTTGTCAATTTTCTATTTTTTCTTAGAGAAATTTGTTCATATCCATGGCACCTTAAGCTCCATAAGCACCTTTCCGTTACACCCTGTATATGTATACTGTAGTAAATAAGGGCGTGGTACTTCTTGTTGTGTATTCTCTGACTGTTTCTAGTTGTCTAGGCTGTGGTGTGTATGCAAAGAAACACTAGATCGCAATACTTGAAATTTTATACATATTGTATACAGTTAAACTCTCTAATGATGAACAAAGGCCGAAAAGACGCTCGCAAGAGCTACAAGGTCGATATCCCTTTCGGTTGATGTCCCTCCATGGTTATAACACCGAAGCGAATACCTGAACACAACCACATTGACTCCACCTCACAATTAAACCCACAACAAAAAATAACAAAATGAAAATCAAATTACAGGATGATGCAAATTTTGAAGTCACGCGAGACATCGGGGGAGTCAGATTTGGATCAAGGCTACAGCAGCGCTCGGACATCCCCAAACCAGACACCCTGTACATCGCCAGATTTCCACGTGTCTCCGGCCTCGAGCACTTGCAGCACTTCCTCCCGAAGCCATCTGAATGTCGACACCTCATATCGCCAACGTCCTGTCGAACGAAGACCAGATGCTAACTACTCAGTCTTAGATCTAGAAGAATCCAACGTGCCTCAGAACAACGTGCAAGAATATTACACATTACCAACCGCTGTGGACATGAGCCTGCAACGGGTAAACACAGCGGCAGACTACAGGTATTGCAGGTCCCGTAGACTGGTTGAAGCTAGCTTAGACGTGCAACCGTCAACTAGTATGGCTGTGAAACGTGGTCTGGATGCCAATGTTGAACTTGAGAGGAAGAGGTACCGTCTGACCTCACAGATGTCTCAAGTGGTTCTATGATCATGTCTAGTCTCCATTTAAGTCTGTATTCAAGAATTGTAGCATTTTTTTGTTGTATATAACATTGGGATTACTGAGAAAATAGTAACTAACGTAGAACGCTGAGAATTATCCAGTCTGTGCTAATAGTCGAGTTCGAATACATAACTTCGTCATGCGACCACCAGACAACGAAGCAGCAAGTATTATCAGTACTAACATCTTATGCGTTCCAAAATGTTATAGAACCAAAAAAATACTGCTGTGACTCAGGTAGTCATACAAATTCTTGACTATAAACGATTGACTATAAATACTTTTCATTTTAGCTTTTAAATTTTAATGATGTATGTTTCTATAATTAATAAGCTCTTATTTATTATTGGAATCGAAAGTATTTATAGTCAATACATAGGTTAGTATGCATATTCCAGAATATGTTGTTTGAAAGCGGAAATGATTATTACGAGTATGCTTTAATATTATGCAAGTGGACTTAATATTATTTGGTTGATGTTAATTTTCTACTATATTTAAAAGAGAATGGGATTTTTGCCCAAATATCCACCACTAACGAAGCCTGTGTCATTGAATAGCCTATGAATAGTTTTTCTATACTTAAAAAAAAAAACACTAAAAAGACGCTTTATTTTTTAGTTTTCGTATTCTTTTCTCTCTCTCTCTCTCTCTCGATACCCATGTTATGAAAATGCATAAAAAATAAGTAGTCCGCCATATTTGATTTAGAATGACGTCACTTAGCAAACCATGCATTAGTGGTTGAATATCATGTTCAAAGATTCCGTTACATAGATACATACCTAGCTTATAAAAGCGTGTTAAAATAGATTTATTTTTACTAAGACACCCATTTAAAAAAGTTACAGTTAAATGCCAATATTTGGTTTTTCATACAATCTGTATGCAGTATAGCCAACATGTTTTTAAGGGTGTTGTTGAGGGTGGGAAATCATCAAATGACATCTCCCGCTCTGGGTGGAGCGGGAGGAGTATCAGACTTACTGACTAAAACCCACCCCTGTTCCTTCCCTGCCCTGAGTGCCCAGGGGTGAGATAACTCTGTTTCGAATTTATCCTCAACCCCTGGGCAGGCATCGGCCATGACGGGCCCCGTCATGATTGCTGACAACTCTTTGAGGCGCGCGTGGAACACTACGCGCCGTCGACTCTCGGGCCTGGTGCTGATCTAGCACCCATTACTCGCCGTCCGCAGGCCCAGGTACCCGTGTTCCTTCAACCGCCCTTTGCGTTCCGCGATAACTCTACGAACAATTCCGCAAAATTAAATATGGCTTGAAAGTAAAGTGACCTAAATTTTTATGTGCCAAATTATGACTCCATTTTCAATAGGCTAAGCCAATGTTAATGGTCTCATTTGTGGTGGGCATTAGGACCACTTTTACTCACTTCATGTAATCCCTTCTCATGAAGTTATCTTCAGTATGTGTTGTCTATGACTCCTAAAAAATATATTCAAACAATAATATTATGTCCAAACGCAATAAATTATATTATCACATAGCAATAAATGATTGAGAAGTTAAGTAGTATTGCTTGATTGATATTGTTAAATTTAGAATTTTTAGCTTTCTATAAAATATATAAACAATAACTGATTTTGTTACTTAAAAATAGCTAACAGATTCTCAGACTCTTGTCAAGAGATTTGATTGACTTTTGTTACTTAAACCAACCAATCACAGAAACCTTTATAGGTCGACTGTTTTAACTGAGACTTTCTATCATTCGCCCGCTGATGGGTGTCTATGTCACCGGATAATTATAAGAACCGTTAGTTTATGAAAACACTAGCTGTGCCCGCGGTTTCACTCGCGTTTCTGTATCTTTCGTAAAAAATGAATCCTTTTTTTTTTCATAAAAAGTATCTTATGTTACTTCTAATACCTCCAAGACCGAGAATATGGTGTACAGTGTAGTTTTCGCGTGAAAGCGTAACAAACAAACTTACATTCACATTTATAATATTAGTATGATTACGTGAAATTGTAAACTCTTCATTTTCAGTAAGACTCGGACACGACTCATGGTAAATAGGGTATTGACCTGTGTTTATTTTTGTACAATTCACCATCAGCCTTTTAATGTCCCCACTGCCGGGGCACAGGCCTCTCTGTGAGAGGGTGTGGGCCGTATTCCACCACGGGGGCCAATGTGGATTGGTGGATTTTGTACAATATTTTGTATGAAACAGCAAATAACACTTAAATAAATCTGTTTCTGAAAACAGCATCATAATTGGTTATTAAATGAAGTAGTATTTAGCATTTCAAATACTGGCATAAGGAAGAGTGGTAGCGTGGTGGGGACATCTCGCTATCTCTTTTGTACGCGTGTACCTAATGGCGGGGACGTCATACTTACGTGTATGCATCCTTTTTCTGTTACTTGACAGTTTCCCCTTCCACAAGATTTGAATGGTTTCTAACTTGCTTAGTTTTGAACGTATTTGAAAAATTCTTTCGATTAAGGATAAAGTAACTTTTTGATACAAAAAATAAAAACAAATAAATTAAAAAGATAAAATAATAGATTCTCGCAATAAACTATTTTAGTCAAATACCCTATTATCTAATTTGGATGAGATATTTTGTGTTCAAAAAGGTCTGTAATATGTCGAGAGCAAGATTTATTACAATTTTAGTGTTTGCAATTTTCCGGTGTTACCAACACTCCTCCCGCAACACGCAACGCGCAGGTACCTCAGAAGTGTCTCAGTTAAGCTGTCGGCCGATAGCTAACATACCGTACTTTTAACTAAGTTGTCTGAATCATGATCAAAGTATAAAAAATTCTTGTATTTTGCTACAGTTTTCGTATAACTGGCCATTGATTTTCTCAGAAAATAGTTCAACATTATAAAAATTCAAGTAAATATAAAAAACTTCTCGATTATGCATTTCCTAAATTAGCAATAATTAGTAAGAAATGGTTGGTCGTTCACCAAATCTCGAATTAGCTGCTAAACGTAAAGTGCTGGTTAGCATTCAATGGTGATTTTGACGTATCTTATGAATTATATGTTTGTCATGACATGTGTGGATGTAGTGTCAATCTCTAGCCTTTTCCAATGATCAGGGTTGTTCTTCCAGTCAAACCGAATGCAACCAAAGACAGTATGATAACAGTATGTGTTGCTTATCTTCTACAATCTCACTACACACACTTAGGTAACTTCTAGGCAAGCGTCCTCCATCGGCGACCACATCTTCACTTACCATCAGGTGAGATAATGGTCAAGCGCGAAGTTACATGAAGAGACTGCCAATCTGCTACAACCTGGGGGTCTACAAGACAAATGTGAATAGGTTACTTCTAGGCAAGCGTGCTCCATCCTCGCTTACCATCAGAGCCTTTAGACGAAATACTTTTCTGTTAACGTTAACGCTAACGCGCTAGTTAGCTAGCTAATGGCAAAGACATAACTGGGCGTGAGTCACGTGACAGTTCTCTGTCTAACGCATACATTTTGCACGAAGCGTTAGCGTTAACGTTAACAGAAAAGTATTTTGTCTAACCCCTGAGCTGAGATAGTGGTCAAGCGTTAGCTTATCAATGGTAAAAAAAAAACACGTCCGGGCAAGACTGGTTTCTTGAGAACCTCCTTTTTGAAGTGAAACAAAATGTACCTATAACCAGTCCACCATGTCCTGACAATCCAGTATTGTATGATGACTGCCTTAATACTGTGAAGTATCACTTAAGTGGTAGCAAAGTAAACTATTTTCTTTATTTATGATAGTTAGAACTTTTGTATGTAGTATATGTTGTTAAAGGTGGAATTGTAAAGACGATTGATTCGTGTGAGGCCCTGTCTTGTTTCCACAAACGGTTTTGAGAGTATTGTCCAGATTACTCCGTGAATCTACTGTCAGATCTCATCCTTTGTCAGATTGGCCGTCAACAACCAATGTTTGACGACGGATTGAATCGAAAATGTAATCAGGGACCAGGAATAAACCGTGTTATTATAAAATCACTATTCTCATTTTCTCGAATTATTATAAAGAACCTTCACGAAGAAACATTCGTCATTAGAAAAACTCAATTTCACCTTAATGTACCAATCTAGTATATATTTTGTAATAGTATCCGAAATAGCAATTTTTATAGTAAATTAGGCCAATTTCTTTTAATTGCAAGTCATGTTAAAAAATGAATTAATTTGATGAAATCGATTTTGCTGTTTTGGGTGTAGAGCGGTTGTGATTACGTACTTTTTAAATTATTGTTGTGTTGTAATTTCTTTCTGCTTGTAAATGTTACTGTCATGTCGACTTTATTTATTTTACACATGGCTACAGTCTTACACGCTATATCGCGTGCTTATAAAGCCATTTTTATTAAAAATGCAGAATGTAAACGTCCACATTACGCAAGCTCTAATAATCTTGTTATAATTACTGCAATGAAAGCGGTTTGGAACCGAGAAGCCATATTGTTCCCGCCATAGGTATATAATGTTTCGAATTTAGAATCTTATGGAGGCATAGATAACTTTTATAAGCAGAAATAATTTTCGGATCGTGATATGGAATAGAATCTTGTTGTTAACTTCTTTTTATTGCTCATTTATGCACTGTTTCAGTTATTTTTTTATGTTTTTATTGATGAAATGTAAGATTCCATTCCATGCTCACATTTTTTTTTTGTAAATACTGTTAGGTATATGACAAAATATGCGATGTTAAACCCGAATTAATAGACCAGTAAAAGTTGACACTCGAATTCGTAAACTTCTATTGACAATAATATTGAGTTTATTGATACGACGATTCATCAATTATTTGGTCATATCACTCCACATTATTTTAATTCAATAAGTAAGTACCATATAGAAGGGTTTCTAGAATCTTGGAATAGGGAAAAGGGGATACATTTATACAGAAACTTTTGAGCCTGTCAATCATTATAATATTAAAAACAATGATACCAGTTTGTCATTTGTGATCAGATTATGTCTCCGTAAATCTTCAATTAAACAGGCCACGAAGAAGTACAGGCGATGCTAACCATACCTTAAGTATGTATTTTACTCTACCCAGCCGTTCATAAGACACATCGAGCTTGACAAAAAGTTTGACGTGTGTGTAGTGCCATCTCTGTCTCTCATACCTGGGAGGGGGGGGGGGGGGGGGGACTATCACACGTCCCTTTCTTTAGCTCCATGTGACATACTAACGAGCAAGCATACGACGGTGTAAAGGAAAGGTGTGGTCATACTTTAAGAACTGCTCCATCAATATGAACAACTTTCTCTAAGGAATTCATAGCCAAATTACCAAGAAACTTCCTTCAGTTTCAAAAATATGACCACACCTTTCCGTTACACCCTGTATAAGCGTACAAGCGTACGTAAGCCGTTTTACAAATGTGTCTGTTGAGTATCGCGTTCATTATTCTTTTTGCCTCATTTATGTTGTACATAAAAAAATATCCCCTTCGCTCTTGAAAAGTAATTTTTATGCGGGTTTATAAGTGGTCTAGTAATTACATCAATTTTGTAAAATTACTGTGATGTTTTGCCAAAATGTTTCAATGATTCAACATGAGAGAATTTTGAAGAGACATTGTCAGCTTATAAACAGCTAATGATTCTTATTTCTCTTACTCTGCTAACTAGCCGAGGTACTGCATTTTGATTGGTCCTGCTAACTGATTAACAGGACTAGACAGAGATGCAAATACTCTTAATTACGTCTCTTTCTAAACTTACCAAGTTCCAGTCTCAACTACACGTAATTGCATCTCTGTTTAAAGTGGTACCATCAGATATTCAGCCTTATGCATGAAAGTAACTATTAGCGGGTTCTAAACTCCATAAAATTTTTATTTTTAAGAATTCGCTAATCAGTGTGCTAATCACATGCTTATTTTTTTTTTTTTTGAAAGAACTCGGTTTCTTATGCGGCTTGATAGTCGATGCAAATTTGGTATTATGTGTTCAAAAACATACGACTGTAAAAAATGTGTGAATTATTGTTTAACTCTCGAAGGCCTAATGAAATGAAGTTACCAAAACTATTTTTGAGTATTTTATGTGTTGCATACCTAACAATGCTCGTTTATTTTATTTAAAAATTTGTCATCATTCGCTACATAAACTTGTATTTGTTATTCCTTTAAAATGTTTGTAGATGGTATTAGTAAACTGAGCTTCCTAAATAAATATGCCTTATGATTACATAATATGTCGGTATTGAAAACAGAACTTATTTTCGTAGCTCTATTCCTTCAAGATCTTTTTTTTTTATGTTACTGTAATTTTAATAAACATGTATCTCGTAAGTTCCTATGATTCTTAAATTAGTTATCGACAGCTAATTGAATCTACTCATGTTATAAAAAAAAAAACTGCTACAAATAGAAAATTTTCATTGCATTTCCATCCTACACCTTTCCAAGATACGCAATGTAAATCATCTATGGTATATATAATAAATACATAGCTTCAAAATGTTATTATAAAAATATAAGTACATGTTTATCAATGTAGAAAATGAATGATTGTTTGAAGACTGAGGGATATGTAGTATACATTGGAATTGGACTGAACTAAATATGAAAATTATTTTGTACCTCTTAAAACTTAAGATAAAGACACATTATAAACCTTGAAATAAATATTTTACTTCTTTATTTATTGGTTTACTTTCGCAACCTTCAAAAATATACCTTACCACCTTCATGAAAGTAGGATTACGAATCAAAGCGAGCCGACACTACGGGCCTTAGTAATTAACAAAAATAACAATGCGATTTATTTAAAAACTGACCAACATTTTCTACCTGGAAGAAGAGTGATAAAGTGCAGACTAATCATATTTAAAAAGGGGGTGACGTAAATGTTATCTTGAGTTTAGAATCCGCTAATCAGTGTTTAAACTAAGCATATACTTCATTACATCATCATCATTTTAGCCAAAAGACGTCCACTGCTGGACATAGGCCTCCCCCAAGTGTCGCCACAATGATCGGTCCTGTGCGTCTCGCATCCATCGGCTACCCGCGACCCTCACCAAGTCATCGGTCCACCTTGTTGGACAGCATACTTAGTGAGTAATAATTTAATAAATAAGGCCATACATTATATTAATATTACAATGCTAGCCAAGAGCCTTATAATATAAAAAGTACAGATGCTCTCGCCCGAGAATTAATTAGGTACTATTGGATCAGGTGTACAGTCACGAGCAACAATATATATACAAGAAAAATTTACTTTCTTTTTCTCAGTTTATTTTTATTTATATATTAATACCTACTTACTATATAAATAAAAATAAACTGAGATGACTAGTCTCTTGGAATGCATGATTATTATGCTCATTGGCTTTGTAACAGCAAAGTATCCTAGAGCCCAAAGATCAGCTGTATAAGTGTTAAAAAAAAATTGACACAGGAAAAAGAAACACATTTGTTTTTATTTTTTATTGGCATCTTTACAATAAATATTTAAAATTTTCAATGATTTGCCATTTCTCAACCCTCAAAAATTGGTTTGATGGATATGAAAGAAAATATCGCCAGCAGGCAGCTGCTGGCATATATATTTACACTTATGTATATAATAATAGAATTATTATTTACATTCTCACTATCGAAAATATAATTTGTGCTGGTTTTTTTTTTATATTAAGCTAATCGGTAGACTGATGTGTCGTCGGGAGATAGCGTCGGCAAACGCGGAGGGCGACGAGGAGGGCGGCGGCGGCGGCGCGGCTTGCACTCGCAGTGCAGCGCACACAAGCCTATGCCAGCGCAACCAGAAATGAACAGCGGAACAGCCAAGGTCCTAGTCACCGTGGCCACTTGCTCTCCTCGCGACCAACGCGGCACCACCACCGTAGTATCAGCTCGTGACCAAAAACACGGATACTTCGCACCAACATACCCGTAGCTCGTCGTAAAATTCTCACAGTCGACCATAGGTGGATAGCCACATCCTTTTATGTTGACAAACAGCACAGCAGGACGCCATTCTTCAGAGTGAGCTTTGTACTTCACGTGTAGCTGTGTACATTTATACGCGTCGCTGGTACACCCCTCTCTGCAGGAAGCCCAGGTGCAGTTGTCCAAGCCGAGTCTGTCATCACGCCTCTCAGTGACGCACTCCGCTGGCACTGGATCGAAATCAGCTGCTAGGGCACTTAACGCTGGATCAGCGTATAGTGGGACGAGGAAGAGGAGAGCAGAGCCACCACCTCCTAACAAAGTGGCTAGTATAACGGTTATGTATCGCGTAAGTTTGGCACGCGTTTCTCCTCTACGACGAGAAGGCCGTACGACCAAACGTTCCGAACTTCCACCCCTCATTTTATGAGCACTGCGTCAACCCATGCTGAATTGCGAGCCTTGCCCCATATACATTACCGAGGTACGCATGCGCCAGGACGGGGCGAAACATGCGCGGTACGTTAGTTGTTCATAGTCAAGATTCTTTATGTTAGCCTATATTATAATGTATGTGTATGATTGCAGTACCACGGACCGGACAGTTGGCGTACAATGGAACGTCAAAAAGTCATTTCTGTAGTTTTCAATTTTATCAAGGCTTTATATTTTTATTAAGTATTTTTGTTTTGAACCATCAAAAACGGTTCTTAATTATAATGGACCATCGTCTATTAGAGGCAAGAGGATACTACTTTTCTGGGAGTTGTATTGGACGGCTACTTCTCCTGAAAACAACACGTAGAAAAAATATGCAACAAAAACAAAATCGTTTATGTTCTCTACACACTGCGAAAGACCTCGTCCGTCGCAGAGCGCAGAGTACGATGTTGGCTGCGTATTACCCGAATACTCTTTGCTGCGCATCGTGGCTGCGTTGCATCTACTACTCAACAACACAGCTCAACAATACGGTCCTATGCATGTCCTATGGATGGGGTAACTCAACGGACGTGGATAAAGCCTATATGGTACAAAAAAAATGCATTCGAGCCATTTGTGGTAACCCACCATAGGAATCTTGTGTAACCATTATTTAATTTTCTAAAACTGACCGCCTGACATTATGTATATTTTAGAATGTGCTAAATTTTTTCGACAGCACTTGGACCAGAAAAGTAAGAGATCCAGATATAATAGTTCTGCCTATGGCACCAAGAACTTCTAAGTGTAAAAAGAATTGTTATAGCATAAAGAGTGATCTTATCTACAACAACTAGCACTTCGACCGCGTGGATTTAAAAAATGTATAGCATTTAGACACTCACAAATAACGTGGCTTTATAGAATTTTGTAAATAGGTTCAGTAGATCCAGAGATTATCCCATAAAACCTCACAAACTCACAAACTTTACTTTAATAATAAAATACCAAAGAATTATAAGTTTATTTTTATACAAACCCGTTATCGCCCGCGCGCGCGAAACTCGCACAACGGCATACCCGAGCTATTTTCCCGCCATTGACATGTTTATGACTTTGTTTACATAAAACGGTTCGCTGACGCTTCTATTGGTGCTAGGCACTTGAAGTTTTTTTTATTGGGTTGTTGAATAAACAGACCTTATCATAAAATGTAAACAATACTTGTGTTACGAGAGTTGAATTCTAATCAAATTCTGTTATCAACGATTTGGCGAGATTAGTATTTGTTCACGAATTAGGATCATTTCTGATAAAACCACTGTATCAATTTACACGAAATTTTGCATGTTATACTATGAATATACAAGTAGTTTAATAACAATGTTTTTTTTGTAGAGTCCGATATAATATTTTCCTATTATTCATTCTCAAACTTCATATCACGAAAACCAAACCAAGTAACGGCTTTTTCAAATTACGTTACTGCGTTTGCGTTGCGTTTTGTGATGCGTTTTTTTTCTAATACTATGTAATAACTACCTAACAATAAATAAATACCTTCACATTGAGTTCAAACACACAGAAAGTCACATCATTCACCCTCACAGTAACAATGTAAACAAAACCATTATTATTATACTCTTTGACAAAACCGTTTGACCTTGACAAGAAATGTCATAACGTAATAATTTTTCAAAATATTTATCTAAAACGATGTTATAATGACGTAATAACAACATAGTAATGAATATATAAACACAACATATCACATAAACAAACACGAAACTAATTAAAACACACAATATCAACAAATTGTCGTCCGCCGTTGACAAACATAAACATGCAAATAAAAACATTTTTTCTAATTTTTCAAAACAGTATTTCTCTATGGAAATGTTTTTAAAAGTACGATACTATCACGCTCCGAGTGTGTAAAAATTTCCACAGGAATATGACGTTTCGTTATGTAATCATAGAGGTTGAAAGAACGCGTGCCACCCGCGGTCCGAAAGGGCCTTACAGGAAGTGGTCCGTATTCCGTGTTCGCGGTCCGAAAGGGCCTTACGGTAGCTAACGGGTAAATAATAGGGCTACTGAATAAACGAACAATCTTATTAGGATAGCCCGCGAAATTCAAATTTACTTACGTTTTTTAACATTTTTTGTTCCTTTTGAAACAGGCTAAGGTCAGAGACCATGCTGCCTGATCATCAGTAGTGTTTTTTTTTTTTAGAATGCAGATGTAACACATTCTAATGTTTTTTTGCAGTATTTGGCAACAAATGTGTCGAGTCAGCCTTCTCGGCACCGCACCCCTGGGCACTCAGCCAGGGAAGGAACAGGGGTAGGTTTTAGTCAGTAAGAGTCTGACACGCCCTCCCGCTCCACCCAGAGCGGAAGAAGTCATTGGATTATTTCCCACCCACCCAAAAAAAAAAACAGCCTTCTCGGCAAACTTCGCTGACGTAGTCAATACTACAATAAAATTCTCAGCTCCATTTTACCGAGATCGCGCCTGTTTCAATGATTCCACATATTGTCCAGTTGCATAGATACTTGAGACACAAAACTACACAAATTTTACATCACAATATCCACTAGGAATCATTGATTCCTAGAGGATAATTATAATATTCCTAGCGAATAATTAAAACAACCCCTGAACTTCCCTTCAGAAAATCCCGTTGTATAAGTACGTATTTACAGAATTATAATCATTAAAATCATCAATACAACTCTCTCAGTTAGAATTGATGTCAAAAGTTGTGTTTCATGAAATCATGACATTTGGCATCAATTCTAACTGAGAGAGTTGTATTGATGGTTTTAATGATTATAATTCTGTAAATACGTACTTGCTACGGCCGTGAATCATACTTTGACCAACATACAGCCTGATAGGTACTGAACTGGAAATTGAAAAAACATCCAGTACAAAAATTGCATTTCGCGGGCTAGCCTGGAGCTAGTGGAACAAAAAAAATTTTAAAATTTAAGAACAGTTGTATGGTCAACACCTGACCTGCCCTTCGCAAACTACACGTTGGGTTGCGTTAAAAAAAACACGAAAACAATAAAAACTAAGCGTCTAATTTCGCACAATTCACTCACTGTTTTACTAAATACCTATTAAAACGTTACGTGTCCTGTCACCAAAATAAAGCGTCCAATTTCGCACTAATACCGTCGTAAATGAATTTACAGAAAACACGAGCGGCGGGGAAGTACCTAGACATCAAAGGCGGGGCGAGTGGCGACGCGGTGCGAACGAAAGTTAGCGGCACCTGCGGCACTGTACCTGAGGACGCGTGACTCGTCACAGGACCGCGGCGACACACTAACATAAATTTGTTGTAGCAAATTTCTTCAAGAAAGCGAACTAACAAACGAAACTAGATTTATCTCTTTCGCACACACTAAATTTTCTATTAATATTATGAGTGCATTGCAATTTCCGCATTCGTTACTTTCTTATCCAACTCTGATGACACGCTTTATGACTCTTATTACTCAGAGTTAAGGTATAATTTTCACTAAATCAGATGAAAATACTAATTTGGCGAAAGTGTTTAAGTAGCGAGTTGGCAACGTGACTTTAATGTTTTAATGTTTATACCGATGTGGGTCGTTAACCTGACAGTGTTTCCCTATTATCAGATACATCATGTAGCAAATGTTAAAAATGAAAAATAATTTCCTGTGACTAAACTACTGGATATAATTATTCAAATGATTTTTTGTATGTAGACTGAGAACGTCTTGAGGTATGTTAATAATATTATAATTAGGTTTAATTTAATGTCGTATTGTCATCACCACTCTGTATTATAATATTAACAACAGTATTTATATTTTTTATAACGTTATAACGAAGTAAAAAGATAATAAACAAATAAAAAAAATGATGCATACACCTTACTGTACATTAAGCAACACTATTTAAAAACTTATATGTTATACAAGCTCTGATATTGTAAAACGCACGTGAGCCGCCACCCTGACGTCAGAATGGTTGATTGATTTTAAACCAATCAAACTATTTTGATCACTTGAAAAATCCATTAGCCACTAAAACCAACATTTCGCCACTAAATGGGGGGATAAAACCACCAGTTTTAGTGGAAAATCCACTAAGTTGGCAACACTGAATCACTGATTATCACCATCAATCACCACCGGAGTTTTCGGGTGGATTTTCTCGAGTGAAGTAAAATGTAAGAATTTCATGAAATCATGACATTTGGAATCAATTCTAACTGAAAGAGTTGTATTGATGATTTTAATGATTACAGTTCTGTAAGTATGTATTTGCTACGCCGCGAATTAAATTTTGACCAAGATACAACCTGACACTGACCTGCAAATTGCAAAAAACATAAGAAAATTTAAATTTCGCGGGCTACCCTAGCGCATCCACCTTAAATTGGTTGGATAATTAACCCATAAAATTGACGATATTTTATCACGCGATAATATGAAAACATCCAGTACAAAATTTCAATTTCACTGGCAACCCTGGCGCTTCCACCAGCTCCAGGGTAGCCCGCGAAATTTAAATTTTGTACTGGATTTCTTTCAACTTATGAAATAAGCAATTGTCTCATCATGGTAAGCAAATATACGTAATTGAGTAGTAATTTTTAGGCCCAATTTCAAAGCTAAGTACGACT